>OY744607.1:43534665-43537165 GCA_963556255.1 Allolobophora icterica
CACTAATTTCCTTACACATCTTCGCTGATCACCAATAGATATACCGGTACCTCTGACAGTATAACCACATGGGCTTTTATTCATTCATTCGTAAATTTATATAGCGCCACTTCAAGGGAACTACTCAGAGGCGCTCCCGACTCCAGCACGGCGAAAAAGAGCAGTTTTCAGGTGGTCATAGAAGGTACCAGAGGAAGACCTAGGATGTAGGCGCAGCTCAGAGGGAAGGCCATTCCATATGGTCGGGCCAACCACCGAGAAAGCGCGGGTCTGCATGATAGCAGTACGGGCAAACGGGACGGATAGCATCCCCCTCCCCACCGAGCGGAGGACTCGAGCAGGGATTATAGGGATAATATGCACATATAGATGGACCCGGAGAGATTATTATTATTATTATTGTTATTGTTATTATTATTTTTATGCTCCGAGGTACACATAATTCCTCAGGGACTTAAACATCAATAAACAAGAGTGAAAAGTCTGGAACATCACCTATTACTCAAGATATAATATCATCGAGATATTATTATTATTTTTATTATAATCATTATTATTTTTTTACCCGAGGTATATATGATCCCTCAGGTGCAAGATGCTAATTAATGATGTTGACTCTGGAATGGCCGTCCTGGTCAAGATTCGGGAGAACAAAAGTGCTGTGGAAGGCGACTGCTTTGAAACGTTGAATTACAACGGACAAGCGCTGGAACAGATAGCGGGTTTCCCTTGGGTCTCCCGAGATTTGGCTCAGATTATTATAATTATTATTATTATTATTATTATTATTATTATTATTATTATTATTATTATTATTATTGTGCCGATTTGGGCCCTTTGATTTTTTTTTGGACTGCGTCTGAACCTGGTGACATTGCGACATGCGTCAGCGTCAGCGCTCTGCGCCACTGCACCGAGTGACCTCTGCGTCAGCGCTCTGCGCTGCGTCTGCGCTGCGCCAGTGACTCTGCGTCAGCGTCAGCGTCTGCGCTGCGACTCTGCGTCAGCGTCTGCGCTGCGTCAATGACTCTGCGCTGCGTCCGTGACTCTGCGTCAGCGTCAGCGTTCTGCGACACTGCACCGAGTGACCTCTGCGTCAGCGCTCTGCGTTGCGTCTGCGTCAGCGTCAGCGCTCTGCGCTCTGCGTCAGCGTCTGCGCTCTGCGTCAGCGTCTGCGCTCTGCGTCAGCGTCTGCGCTGCGTCCATGACTCTGCGTCAGCGTCAGCGCTCTGCGCTGCGACTCTGCGTCAGCGTCAGCGCTTTGCGACACTGCACTGGGTGACCTCTGCGTCAGCGCTCTGCGCTGCGTCGTTTGTACACTGCGTCTGCGCTCTGCGTCAGCGTCATTGTGCACTGCGTAATTGTGCACTGCGTCTCTGTGCACTGCGCATGCGCACTGCGTCAGCGCTCTGCGACATTGCACCGATTGACCTCTGCGTCGTTGCGCTCTGCGTCAGCGCTCTGCGCTGCGTCTGCGTCAGCGTCAGCGTCTGCGCTCTGCGTCAGCGCTCTGTGACGCTGCGCTGCGTCAAGGGACACTATATATAGAGGTGCGCAGCTCAACAGTATGAGTTCGCATCCGAGAGAGTTCAGTTACTTGGAGTCAGACACGGAGAAAGGTTTGACGGTTCGTCAGCGTCGAGTTCAGAGTCAGCGTCGCCAGTGCTCAGTCACTTCGTCGTGGTTGCGTCGCTTGTACCACGGACTCTGCTAGTCTTTCGTCGTTGTTAGGTCGTCGCTGACAGGTAGTTATCAGTTGCTGTCGTTGACAGTCGTCGTCTGCGTCGCCGGAGTCGTGTCCTCCGGTTGAGTACGTTCTTGAACTCTGCCTCGCCGGACTGCGAAACTGATTTAACTGTGAACTCATTTCATTATGTTTGCTGAATTATATCGACGGGTAGTCGATTGAGTGTGATCAGGTAATAAAGTTTGAAACCAGAGGTTAGCCTTCTGCTTGACTAAGGGAAGCCTTACCCCACGGACTAGAGTCAGGATCCGAACCCTGGGCTGGGCCATCCTGGTAAGCTGATTCGGCCCAGGTTCGCCACATTATTATTATTATTATTATTATTATTATTATTATTATTATGCATTTATTAAGCGCCACTATCTAATGACCAAGGATCAATCTGTGGTGGTGCTGAGCAATTGTGAGTAAAGCACTTGCTCAAGGTCCCTATATACACAGTGACCGTCACAGAGTTGGCTCCAATCCATATCCTAATGTTCACAGGCATGATGGCACGGTCTAAGCAGTTTATATTGTTGTGTACACGTGACCTGACTGGTTGGCTATATGTCTTTCTATAACTGTGACCATCTGCAAGTTACAACCCAGTTGTTTGGCCTTTCAATCCTCAAATTTCAAGCCTCTGTCTGCTCAGGTGTCTTTCAAAATCTCACACCGTCTGTGCATTTAAGCCCTGGTACTTTTTTAGTGTTTCTGTTTATGACTATCGTTAATTTCATGGCTTCTAAAATTTACGGCACTGGCAAAGGT
>OY744607.1:43542165-43591326 GCA_963556255.1 Allolobophora icterica
GACATATCATGTGCTTTCATACAAGTATGCACAGGTACATACATAATACATCAAAATACATAATACATACATAATACATACATGATACATGATACATACATAATACATACATAAAACAAAATACATGGATAATACATAATACATACATACATACATACATACACAAATAAATAAACACATACATAAATTCTTACACATACATACATACACATATACATAAATAGATACATACATGAATACACATACATCCATACATACATAGACACACCTAAATACATACATACATACACGTAGGCTACATCCATACATACATATAACCATGCACATAAAAATAGTACTTATCTTCTAAGTATTTAAGTATCTACCTATACTGGTACAAAATAAAGTTAGCAGCCATCTTTGTTCTCGATCAACACAGAAAAAATGGCGTCTCTAAACTAGTTTCTGAGGACAACCAATATCGTGATGAACAGCTGTAGAAAACAATAAGGTTAGAGTTCTAGATAACTTCATCTGATAGTAGGTAGGCCTAATAAGTCGACATCCCACATCATCGCAGACGCAGGTTGCTGGAACAATTAGTCATAAAGCATCACGAGATGTTCTAGGGCATGTATACGTTTCTGGGTTAATCGATTCGAAGATATACCGGGTATCTGGACAATATCCAACAATATCAGTCTGTAAAGGACATTCACCTATAAAATGGCTTGCAGTGCGTCAGTAATAGAATAAAGTACAGTTGAAATCTGATGATGCCCTCCTTATAAAGTCCAGAAGCTTAATCAGGACATTATCTCAGATTATAATATATATATATATATATATATATATATATATATATATATATAAGACCGTGAAGAACATGCACTTAAAACGTGGCTTCAGTGCGTGCTTTATGCAATACAGTGAGTGACTGAGTCAGTGAGTGAGGGAGCGAATGATGGTATATGCACGTGTGTGTTCTTGAGTGTGTAAGTAAGTTAGTTGTCTTGCTTACAGAGTAACAGGTCACAGGTCAACTCTCTGAATCCTTTTACGATCCTCTTCTGAGAAAAGAAACTATTCAATTCAAGTCATTGACACACCGTTCTTAGAAGAAACTGAAAATTTTCAACTGAGCGAGTAGAAGCGAGAGAGTGAACACCATACATGGGTCATGTAAAACGATTCAGAGAAAGGAGCAGGCTGACACTTACTTGAAAATGTTTAGTTCCCATGATGTACTGAACACGTTTACCGAATTTATCTTGTCACACTCCCCTCCCCCTACTATAAGCAAACGACTCAGATTTAAACGATCCGGCTTTACAATGGCTTATGACTTTCGACTGTAATTTCACTTGAAGCAACCATCGACTGATGTCTTGGACATTAATATAACGGCGCTATAGAAGTCATTAATTTAGATTAGATGAAATAATAATCACTTCTTAAGTACATAGCATAAACTTACATTATCTCAGCGGACCTAGACCATAAGAAAGTCGTTCATGCCGATCAAGTTTAACAGAGGTCACGGATGAGCGAGTTGACAATTATGTAATAACCAGTGAATAACAGCATGTATGTATAGCACATAATATATAGTTAATCGCCAACAAGTATATCAATAAACGTTCAAGGACGTTTTTAGTGAGATAGTTGGCTTTGAATTGTGCTTGCAATTTTTTTTATTTTCGGTTGGTATTCAGCTCGGGCAGGCCACTTAAAATCAGCCCGCGGGCCGCATGCGACGTGTTGGACAGCACGGACTTAGAGTTTTGAACTTCGAATTTTATCATGGTTTAGATGTGTGACTGTGATTGTCAGTCAGCAGAACGAAAAACCACCAGTGCCCCAGCTCCAATGTGACCAGCCAGTCACTGACACAGCTTGCAACCAAACATGGTTAAAAAGGGTTGGCACCGTTCACTGAGCTGTGTCTTCTTCTTCGTCGTTCTCTGATTCTGAGTCAGGAGCAGCCCACTGCTCACACTCGACTTTATGCTTTTGTATTTTCGCCATGCAAATGCTCCCGAATTCGGGCAGAACAACCAACAAATTCCTTGTCACAAAAACCAACATCGTATTTTCGGATTACGCTTTTCCTTTTTCTCCAAAATCACTACATACATTTACTTCCACTCCGGGCCATGTTATTTCATCTTTGAGAAATTAGGTTTAAACTAAATTAACTCGTTAGGCTACGTAATAAACTTTTAGATTGAAGTTGACATTAAATTCTAAGCAGAAGCTTAACGCAACAAATCATGACGTCATCACATTTGTTGTTGTTGCTTTTTGCAAAACGCCGCTGTCAATGTAGAAAAGGCCCAACAATGGCCAAACGAATTTTTACGAATTTTTAAACGGAAAGTCACGAATTCTCGAACTATGAGTTATGACTGTATATGACTGCTTTATATATCAAATGAATGAATGAACGTATTTTTAATACTTGTTGATAGGGGCGTATGCATACATGCCAATCTGTCTGTCTCTGTCTATCTCTGTATGCATGTTGGATTGTTTGTCTTTGTGTCGGTCTGTCATATACAGACAGATTGTCTGTATATGTCCTTCTGCTTCTGTGTGTCTGCCTGCAGTGTCGCTATATCTGTTTTTGCGTGTCTGTATGTGTGTCCCTGTCTGTATATCCTTCCGTTTGTCTGTGTGTGCCTGTCTATCTGTCTGTTTGTCTGTGTTTTTCAAGAACTGAGTTCGTTTCATAATAATGTTTCACGGTGGATGAACTTCCAATTAGATGCCGAGGCCTGAAGAACCAGTATTATATTCACTTCCTTTTCTGAAGAAACGTAATGTAGCCCGGTCTATTTATTATCAGCGAAACAAAAACTGTCCCACCGTTAAATTCCCTCCACTGTCGGTGCAACGTTTGGACGTTCACCGCTGCTGATACCACCACCTTCATTGTCTCCATGTTGGTGTTCTGGCCTACGCGCTGTGTCGAAAAGTTGAAGGTGACCGGTTTGTCACTGGGCGTAACGGAACAGCACACCTGTCAGAGGATTGCTGGGAGGTATCGATCAACGAGAGTATAGCAAATGACCGGAGTCACGTCTGCCTGTTATGAGATTCAAGATTTCTTGTGCGTGCGGGTCATCTGAAGGTCAGTGAAGGTGGACAACCCCGCAAATCGTTCATGTCGTCCTATACTTAACAGAGTTTTTGAACTCGTCTCGTGTCGGCATTGCAGTGCGTTCCGACAGAAAGAATTGCCACCAAACAGAACAGTTATAAGCAGTCGACCCAAGTGGCAGATGTACTTTGTTGAATCCATAACACGCATGCACAAAGTGGCACGCGTGAAAAGTTTTGGGCGCGCCGAATCAGAGCGTCTCCACAAATTTCAAACTTCGAAAGACCCATCAGTCACTCTATGAATCCACGTTGAGTCATAACCAGCAGTCCAGCACACGCCCATCTGCAAAGTGTGCATTGACGTCACATCAAAATGTCTTTTATTCATATTTTTACGCTTTGCCAGGTAAAACGTACATGAGAAAAAAAATTATATAGGCCTACTGCGCAATATTCCGAAGGGCACGATGACGCTTTTGCATAGCTAATCATGAACACAGAACACGTGACAACTTTAAAAATAAATAATGGTCAAGGACTTACGGTACCTAAATAATTTGAAATCGCGTTGGGGCTGTTGTAATAAACTAATAATCATAATAATCAAAAGATTTTTGTGTAAAATATGCGCAAAATCCGGGGAATGTCCCCTTTACCCTCTCCGGACGCCCATGTACGTAACTGCACATGTGTGTCTGCGTATGTGTAGGCCTACATATGTGTGGCAGACACACACAGAAGTGCATGTGGAGGGAACATTTGCAATGTTTTTAACAGCAATGAGGTCAAACTATATACTCGGGTAATTTTATATATATATATATATATATATATATATATATAAAATTCTAGACATGGACACTATTAATGGAGCACCGCGTCCAACAGCACGAACAAATTAGACAATTGACATGCCCAATTATATAAAAGTGCATGCATTCGTGTTACATAATTGTTCAATGTCTGTCCCTGTCTGTCTCTGTCTGTCTCTCTGTCATATTATATATGCATATGTAGCGAGATATATATAGGCCTATTATACATAATAGTGCGTGTGCGTACGTGTGTGTACTTGCGTGTGTGGATCTGTGCGCGCGTGTGCGTGTGTTTGTGTGTGTGTTTGTGTGTGTGTGTGTGTTTGTGTGTGTGTGTGTGTGTTTGTGTGTGTGTGTGTTTGTGTGTGTGTGTGTGTGTGTTTGAGTGTGTGTGTGTGTGTGTGTGTGTGTGTGTGTGTGTGTGTGTACGTGTGTGTGCACGTGCACGCATAAAGCCCTTGATGTACTCTACATATATCGGCCAGCAATGTCATATACTTACTGCACACTTGAGTTACGAGCGAAGCTATGTCCATTTTTTAACTATTGTCGATGGACGCACGTACTTATTTGGAAGGGGCAGACGGGCAGACAATGAGACAAACGGACAGACAGAACGAGACTGACAGAGACAGGCAGGCAGAACTCTCACAATAATTTTTCCGAGCAACAGCTGGACCGTAGAGAGAAGAAGTGTTTTAGGCAAACTATACACTTGGACGAAAGTGCACACGTAGACAAACTAGTATGTTGCACATTACAGTTACAGTTACAGTTACACATACAGCAGCTATGGTTACCCATATAAGCTTTAAGCGCATATATCGTTACATCCAACTGTCCAGCGTTATAGAAGTCATTAGTTTATAAGCAATTATAAGTCAATTTAAGTCATTACTGCTATGGAAGTCACTGACTTGTCAAACGTATTACGATTTTGACCGAGTTCACTTAAAGGTTGATATAATTATATACTCTAAGTATTATGATAACGGCGCTGTCAGTATATAGCCTAGCTGAGATTAGATCAGGTTAGATTAGATTAAAGTGGCCTAGGTTTCGGCGAATGACGCGGGAAGAGAGAAAACAATGAGCGTGGCAAGGTAGGAATGCGATCAAGGCGAGAAACTGCATGGATTCGAATGTCATGACCTCTAATCTGCCGTGAAAAGCCAAAACACAGTAACTATGACTGTTATAGCTTACCAGTTACTGTGTTTTGGCTTTTCACGGCAGTAATGTAGAAGATCGCAAAACACGAAACGATCCAATCCGTAGTGTAAGCGTATTAAATATTGGCTGATCCCTTCCTTGGACGCATCCGTAACACACACACACACACACACACACACACACACACACACACACACACACACACACACACACACACACACACACACACACACACACACACACACACACACACACACACACACACACACACACACACACACACACACACACACACACACACACACACACACACACACACACACACACACACACACACACACACACACACACACACACACACACACACACACACACACACACACATCAATATATATATATATATATATGTACATACTTATATGTCTACCTCATAACAGAAACGTGTATACATACTTATAAATGTGTGTGGGTGACGGTGGGTGGGAGTGAGGGAGGGAGGGTCTCATGTGGAGGCAATCGGGCGTGGGCCGCAGTCGAGGCATATGTGCCATGTCTCTGAAAATAGATGAGTTCGTTCAACTGAAAGAGGTCGATCTGCAAACGCTCTAGATCCAGGACACATCCGCGCACCTGCTGTTGAGTGGCGGGCACAAAGGCCACCGATAGACGCGTATATATATATATATTATGTTTAGTGGTACTGTGTATATATATATAGATATAATGTATATACAGTACCACTAAACATAACACATACACAGCTTTTTATACGCGTAGGGGTCTATGTGCTCGAAATACATCCTTTATAATATATATTATATATATAATATATATATATATATTAAATATATATATATATATATATATATTATACACATACACACATATATATATTATAATTATATAGGCATGTGACATTATGTGCAGATGTGTACAGTATATCATAATATATTAATATCATATACATACATAGGTAATATATGTAACTTATGTCTGTTTTTCATGCATATATAATTTGAGGAATGTGTATTCACATATGTATGTATGTATGTATGTATGTATGTATGTATGTATGTATGTATGTATGTATGTATGTATATATATGCATAGGTCATACATAATATCAATTATATATACATTACAGCATTGCATGCATATATCTGTATGTGGTATTACGTGTATAGTCCCTCTTTAAAAATAATTATCTAACAATATATTAATATCTATATTTAATATATATTATATTTAATATAGATTCCTAGATATAAGCCATGAAGAATCATACATTGTATGTGTTCTGTACGTTTATTTATGGGGGCAAAAGACATTCATCTTTGCCTCTTTGGGGGCAGTTCATGTGCTGTGGTTTATGTGCCGTGATTGATGTGCTGTGGCTGATGTGCTACAGTTGATGTGCTGTGGTTGATGTGTTGTGGTTGATGTGGTATGGTTGATGTGCTACGGTTGATGTGCTGTGGTTGATGTGCTGTGGTTGATGTGCTGTGGTTGATGTGCTGTGGTTGATGTGCTACGGTTGATGTGCTGTGGTTGATGTGGTATGGTTGATGTGCTACGGTTGATGTGATGTGGTTGATGTGCTGTGGTTGATATGCTGTGGTTGATGTGCTGTGGTTGATGTGCTGTGGCTGATGTGCTGTGGTTGATATGCTATGGTTGGTGTGCTGTGGTTGATGTGCTGTGGTTGATGTGCTGTGGTTGATATGCTATGGTTGGTGTGCTGTGGTTGATGTGCTGTGGTTGATGTGCTGTGGTTGATGTGCTGTGGTTGATATGCTACGGTTGATGTGCTCTGGTTGATGTGCTGTGGTTGATATGCTACGGTTGATGTGCTGTGGTTGATATGCTACGGTTGATGTGCTGTGGTTGATGTGCTGTGGTTGATATGCTACGGTTGATATGCTACGGTTGATGTGCTGTGGTTGATGTGCTGTGGTTGATATGCTACGGTTGATGTGCTGTGGTTGATGTGCTGTGGTTGATATGCTACGGTTGATGTGCTGTAGTTGATGTGCTGTGGTTGATATGCTACGGTTGATGTGCTGTGGTTGATGTGCTGTGGTTGATGTGCTGTGGTTGATGTGCTGTGGTTGATATGCTACGGTTCATGTGCTGTGGTTGATGTGCTACGGTTCATGTGCTCGCACGGAATGTAGCGTCGAGGGGTTGACGGACGAACGAACACAAAGAGATGTTATTTATGATGCTCCTTCGCTGCTGTCTAAAAATTAAACCTTTCGAGCTCGGAAGGCGGAAGAAGAACGACAGAGTTAGGTTGTCCTTTGGTCACGTGCTGCTGACGCGTCAGTGTTGTCCACACAACTGTCAGGTCAGAGGTCACGCAGTGCCGTTTTAAGGCATAGGCACGCGAGGCCCGGGCCTAGGGCCCCGCGCAGCGGGGGGGGGGCCCCGCGGCGGCCCAGAAACAAAATAACAATATTATAAGTTCTGTTCTAACAAGTAACAATTCTGCAAAGTAAAGTAAGAACAATAACACATTTTTATTATTTTTTTAAACAAATGTCTGCGGTCTGCATTTTTAGTTAAATATAATTATTGGTAATAAAATCAGAGCGCTATAGAAATAAATCAATAATTTTAGCGCATGGCGACGATGGCGCACAACTTGCTGTAGGCTATTGGCTATTATGTTTGTTTTCATTTGTCTGGTTTTTCACAACGCTATTGAAGGAATTTTTATGTCTTCGTAAGTTAATATTAATTTCTAATATTAAATCTCTCTGTACTATAATCTAGTCATTTTATAAATTGTTTTAAACTTTAAATTATAAAAGGGGCAAAAAGCGTATCAAATTTCGCACAGTTAATAGGATAAATAGAATGATGTTGGCGTGTCGACGCTCGGTACTGAGTCGGTAGTGAACTTGGCAAACTTATTTAACTTAACAAAATCACTTCATTTCCACCTCCTCCAATGTATAAGGTTGAGGTTTTTTGATAGTTTCTACCCTTTTTGTTATGCAGATTAAGATTCTGATTGTCAGTTAGCCTATCACTGTCGTTCACGGTAAACCGATTTGCAACTTTTGGCCAATTATCACTAGGCCTACGATCAATTAAACGAAATATCAGACAACCCATCAAAAATGCGTAAAAATTATATGAGTGGTGCCGCGAAGAGAAAAAAGGAAGCAACTGAAATTGAAATGTCGGACAAACATCCAAAAGTATCTTCTTTTTTTCAAAGTCAGAAAACACAATCATCATCGCAGTCCGACATTGTTGAGACGTAAGATAGCCTACTCTTACGTTGTCTTACTCGTCTACTGATGTCATTGTTTGCGATAAAGATGAACAGTTATTGTCGCTGCAAGATGATGGTCTACCAGTCGAAAGGACAGATGTCACAACACCAAAATTCGAAGCCTATTTCGCAAGATGTAAGCCCTGCGGAGTCAGCGGACTATCCAACTGATGCAGCCTTATGGAGTCCAATCACGGAGGAATTGCGATCTTATTGGATTCGCAAAGGTCCTGCTAGTTGCCAGCATAAAGAGTCTGACTTTAGTACGACTCAACGCGTGTATCGAACAGGAGATAAGTTGCATAGACGTTGCTTAACTGATTCCTGTTTCTGTCGTGAACTGCGAAATGGTGAATCAGTTTGTCGCGAGTGGCTGCTCTTTCCTCCATCGCAGAAGTCCGTGTATTGCTTTGTCTGTCGCTTGTTTTCAACAACAACGATGGGTCATCAATCTTTCTGTCAATGATGGTGACAAACTGTACGGGTGAACGTTCTTTCTCAAAACTTAAATTAATCAAGAACGAGCTTCGCAGCCGTATGATGCAAGAACGATTGAACTGCCTGTCTGTCATGAGCATAGAATCAGATGTGTTGGAGTCTTTGAATTTCGATTATAGCATAAAAGACTTTGCTCAGAGCAAAACACGAGAGCGATGTTTGTAAGAAACTGTCGTTACAAAGTCACAATCCATGTATAGCAAACATGACATTGTACTCATTATAATCACACTTTCAGTTGTATAACAAATAAACAATGGAAACTCTAAAGTATATTAAACTAAACTTTTATTTGACACTTGTACTACAAAGATTGATGTGTTAGCTGTGTTATTATGAGTTTAGTAACAGCATACTATTTTAATAAAGTTAACAAAATGACACATATGCACGTACAATGCACTAATGCAATACTTTGTATCTGAGACTGAGATATTGAGACGGAAATCGAATTACGTTTAAGGTTATTTAGGATTTGTGCGGGTTGTGCCTAGGGCCCCCAAACTCCTTAAAACGGCTCTGCAGAGGTGCACGATAGTCTAGTGATTAGCGTGCTGGACTGTCAACCGAGAGGTCGGGGGTTCAAATCCCCACCAGGGCAGAAAATTTGGAGATTTCTGCTCCACCTGCGCCCTCATTAAGCTCAGCTATGATGAGTACACCGACCGAACACTGTCGGTGGGAAGATGAGACGGCGAGGGAGGGGAACGGCCGGCCGCGTTCATATGCCGAGGCTAGGAAAATTAAGTCGCTAACACTTCATACTAATGGCCTCTTTTCAGGCTACCTTAACGGACTGCTCTTTTTTCTGACGTCAAGAAGTTTTCATGGGCTATTAACACGCTCTCACATAAACCCATTTCAACGACAATATATCACAACGTTCACATCAACACACCTTCACCTGAAGACTCGAAAACATAACTTAAATAACTTGAAAATAAACAAGAGTATGAGCAAGTCTCATAAAAAATCACACACAAACGCACGCACGCACACATACATGTACACTGATACACACATACATGCATACATACATACATACGCACACATGTATGCACGTACACACACACGCACGCACACACACGCACACACACATGCATGCATACATACGCAAACACACATGCACACTTACACACACACAAACACACATTCACACTTACACACACACACATACACACTGATTTAGGCCTACTCACATACACACAAATACATGATGACATGACAGTTGTTCAAAGGAACAAAATTCCTTATCATGAATGAAAAACCACCAAGACCACCTGTAAGAATTATTGCCATGCATAATAAATTTTAATACAGTTAGTAATTTGCAGTAAATTTGTCTTTGCTTTTGAGTTTACTGGTACGGCCCTCGTCTTCAATAATAATAGTTTCGGTGGCCCGCGATGTCAAAAGGGTTGGACAGCACTGCTCTAGGTAGAACAGTAACTGAATATCAGTACTATGGTGTTGGTATAGTCAGCAATCTTTTACGGCTGAGTGATTGATTGCCTATGACACTGACTTGCTTAAAAGGTTGAAAAGTAAACAAATAATAAAATTCGTTGCCAGTTTTAAAATTCGTTAAAATTCGTGAAATATTAAAATTCTTAAAATTCATCAAATGCGAATTATCGAACTAGGGCCTATGTCATCACGCACTGAAAACACCAATCCTTGCGTCACCTCATCACTAAAATTTACAAATAGCTTCATATATATCCATATAGCTGATCCGCCTCTCTGGAACAAACTCCCGCCAGTATTACAATAAATTTCTGATCCATCCTACGAACTCACCAAAACCTCACCTCTTGCTATTCCTCCACAGGTCTTTCACTTATAACTAAAACATTGCTCTTTCACAAACCCTAACCCGAATCTCTTTCCCTTACTTTCCTCGCCGTTTCAATCCTAAACACCATCCACCTTAGCCGTCTGACTGTCTGCCTGCCTGACCCCTTGGAGATTGACCTGGAACGATTTAACCTCCCCCGCCTATCGAATTTGTTTTACCTAAGCGCATGTGAATAAGCTTGTTCCCGCTTAAGTTTTTTGGGCGCTAGAGTACGATTACGAGCAAATAATAGTGGGCGGAATCTTTTCCCTGCGCTACCCGTTCCACAAACCGAGTAAAAATTCGTAATTGTTTCACGTGATACGGCTTGAAAGCTGCTTTGAAAGTCTCGGGTCAAGTGTTTAGTGTCGTTTTTTCTTCTTAGAGGGTTAAAAACTGGGTCTACTACTTACCGTCGACAACAGTTATTCCGAAACTAGGCTATGCACTGACGAACGCATCTCCAAAACAAAGCCTTTAGCGACATCTGACGATCTACTTGACCTTCAGTCGTTCACTAAACTGTCTCGGTTGGTATGTGCGTACGTCCGTCCGTCCGTTTCTAAGTCGGAATCATCTGTCAGTCTCTTTGTCTGTCTGGTTTTCCGTTAGGTTGCCTGTCTGTTAATCCGTTTGCTTGTCCGTTTGTCTGCATGTCTGTTTGTTCATCCGTCTGCATTTCCGTCTTCTATCTGTCTGTCACTCTGCATGTCTCCTTGTCCGTTCGTCTGCCTGTCTCTTAATCTGTTTGCTTGTCCGTTCGTGTGTCAGTATATCTTTGTTTGTGTATACAAAAGGATAAACAGGCAGACACAGACTTCTGTCTGTCTGTCAGACTGTCTGTCCGTATGTCTGTCTGTCTGTCTGTCTGTCTTTCGGTCAGTTTTTTCCTTGGGCTAAAAATTCGAACTCCAGTCAACCTGGTTGAGCCCGAACACTAATTATCATTGTGGTGAACGTGATACACGTGAGATAGACATGCGTCGTCCAAGGATTATAGATGTATCGGCGCCTATGCCTCGGTGTACGTGTATGCGTACGTCACGTGCGCATGGGCCGTGTATGTATGTATGTATGTATGCATATATGTGTATGTATTTGTGTATGGATATATGTGTATGTGCGTATTTGTGTATGTATGTATGTATGTATGTATGTATGTATGTATGTATGTATGTATGTATGTATGTATGTATGTATGTATGTATGTATGTATGTATGTATGTATGTATGTATGTATGTATGTATGTATGTATGTATGTATGTATGTATGTATGTATGTATGTATGCATTTCTGTATGTATATGGGCCGTGAGTTTCGTCCTACATCGGGATCATGAGGTCGATGAACTGAGCAAATATATATAGGATGACAGCATAGAATTAATGATTCACAGCACACACTCACACTCACACATACCTACACAAACATACATAAATACCGACTACTATATATAACGTATATCAATATGTATAATTGTATATATATATATTTAGCGTCTATATATGCACACAAGCATATAGGTCTTATTTCTGCATGTTCATGTGTATATACAGTTCATATAAGCACATTGTGAATACAGGTCTATATATATAATGTATGTATGTATGACATATAATGCTTGCCAGGCCTGCTAGCAAGTGAACCGCCCAAAACAACATTGTTCGTGTATATATATATAATCGCCAGATGTTGTAGTCAATATCTGTGTCAGAGGTCGGTCGAAGCCAATGTCAAGGTCGCCACTACCGTTCACCTATCCCCATTCTTCTAAGTATAATAAATCAAGCCACACTCAAGTCCTCATATGTATATATGATATATATATACATATATATAACATATATGAGTATATTACATATATAACAATATATGTAATATAATGCTGTATACCTATATATGCACATTAATAGTATGTGTGTGTAATACTGTGTATATATATATATATAGTATGCATGTATGTAAGGTAATGAGTATGAGTAGGTTAATGTTTAACCAAGCGCACAGAGGCCTATCCCGTGGACACAAGTGGAGGAGACGGTGAGCAGTTTGAGAGGGAGGGAGGGATACGGTGGCCGATTGGTTAGAGTGGTCGCCTTATAACGCCTGGAGTGCGGGTTCGATGAACTTCGATCCTCCTGCCCTGAGACGGTTACTGTGCAGAGTCCTCAAGCAGGTCCTTCAGACACTGTTGCTCAGCGCCATCGATTGATGCTTGGTCATCAGATAGTGGCGCTTAATAAATGCATAATAATAATATTGACAATATGTAAATATGGAAAACGCGAGAGAGAGACAGAGAGCGAGCGAGCGAGCGAGAGACAGACAGACAGACAGACAGACAGACAGACAGACAGACAGAGACAGAGACAGAGACAGAGAGGGAGGAAGGGACAGAGAGACAGATAAATGTCAAACTCGTGGCAGACAATAATATTATGTGAAGAGTTTTGGTTCACCTGTTTCGTATTTATTGCTCTCGTAAGCGGGGCACTCCTCAGCAATTCACCGAAGCGCCATGATTTATGAGACAGAAAAATGAAGAAGCAAATATTTCATACCCACGGCTGCCGCATGTCAAAGCCAGCTTAACGGCTCTTTTCTCTTCATGTGTATTTAATGTGTCTCTACACATTAAATATACATTCGATGTGGATGTTAACCAGGTAAAAGGAATATGCGAATACAAGTGTATCTCAAAGCCAAGTTGCCTTCAGGTCTTTCAATAGGCCTCTGTTAAAATTGTCGGTTCACACAACCGGGTGCAGTGCTAATTAATAATTTAATTAATTAATGATTGGACGGATGTACAGGGTGGTCCAAAATAAACCGCACAATGATAAATTGATAGTACTTTAGTCAGACCAATTCAAATATAACCGTGAAAATTCACAAAAACACAGCAATTATTTTTACTGTAACATTACATGGATGGATTTCGTTACATAAAATGTTCAATGTGTCCTCCTTGCTGCTGGACAACGCATTGAAGCCGACGACGCCATTGATCAATTGCGCGGTCAATGAAACGCTGTGACAGCTTGGTCCACTCTGTGACGATTGTTTCTTTCAGCTGATCCACTGTAGTGAAACTTCTACGACGGTATACCATCTGTTGAAGGGCGCCCCAAACAGCGTAGTCGACTGGATTCAAGTCCGGGCTGTTTGGGGGCCACATGTCAGGCTCAATGAAAGAAATGTTTCTGAGTTCGTAGATTCCAAATTAGACAACGGTCATTCTCAGTTAAGCGTCCCATGATCACAATCTCTTATAAACAACAACTTCTTTACCATAAACTATGATAAACAATGATAAAGTCAATAATGACGTCAGAGAAAATGTATAAATAAGTAAGAAAAATGGCATTAAACATTGAATTGTTATACATTATATCAAGAAAACTGTCACTGTGCGGTTTATTTTGGACCACCCTGTATGACCGCATGAATCATGAATGAATGAATGAATGAATGAATGAATGAATGAATGAATGAATGAATGAATGAATGAATGAATGAATGAATGGATGGATGGATGGATGGATGGATGGACGGACGGACGAACTGATGACATTCGTTTATTGTTTACAAAGTACACACTAGCTGACAAACCGCAGCATGGAACAAAGTAAGATCGAGTTTTGCGAAGTAGATAATGTTGAGCATAATGTTCAGGAAATAAAGTCTCTATTGTTTTTGAAATAACGTCTCTATTGCCTTTGAAATAAAGTCTCTATTGTCTTTTTAAATAAAGTCTCTATTGTCTTTAAAATAAAGTCTCTATTGTCTTTAACTGGACAGTAGGCCTACTGGTGATTCTGGGGACGCTATGAACTGCATACTGACATTCGAGTTCAGAAACTCAGAAAAACAGTAAATGACGAATCAGAAGTAAGGTGAATCTAGCATATCATTGTGTGTATCATTGTGTGTATCATTATGTGTATCATTGTGTGTATCACTGTGTTTACACTGTGTGTATCAATGTGTGTATCACTGTATGTAGCACTGTGTGTATCAATGTGTGTAGCACTGTGTGTATCACTGTGTGCATCACTGTGTGTATCATTGTGTGTATCATTGTGTGTATCATTGCGTGTATCTCGGTTGTCTTTCGCACTTGATATCGGCCGAAGCCGGGAAAACCTGCGGCGTCCGAAGATAACGTTCCAACCAACAGGTGTCGTCAAACAAGCGACCTTCACGAGATGGCGCTGTCTGCAACGAGAAGGGGGTGCGTTTTCTGGGATGATTTACGACACCCCTCCCCCCGCATAGCCTTTCCGGTTGCAAATAAAAATGAGACGTCGCAATACGGGATGCTATGGGACGAGCAACACGTGTTATGTGCACTGCACACAAACACACACACACACACACACACACGCACACGCACACAAATACACACACATACAAACCCACAAAAGCACACACACACGTACGATACTTTAATGTAGACCTACTGACGTATGGAGGGAGGAAAAGAGGGAGGGAAGAAGGGTGGACAGGAGGAGGGGGAACAAATGGTTGCTTAAATGGATCATGGATGGATGGGTCAATCGATAGCTGGATGGATGGATGGATGGATGGATGGATGGACGAATGATACCTGTGGTTATACATTGATTATACATCTTTTTCGCATTTGAAATGAGCGTATACGGACGTTATGTGAATATCCATAAACCACGGTATCTAAAGGCTGATCGCGAACAAAAGTAGGCCAGTCACGTGCCGCAAGTATACGCCCTGCGCCAAAAAAGGTGAATGCTTTATGATCGCGGGTCAACATATTCTTATGCGTTTCTTTATAATCGCCCTAGGGCTTAGACTTCAACTTTACGAACCCATAAATAGGTCGCACGATGAACAAGCTGGTCTCTCTGACGTGGCCTTTGTGTGGCGCTGACGCTGAGAAATTACATTTACATTACACTTACACGCACGCATGGGCCTACGTGATGATGCAGCTAGTAAAGTGTCTATTATTATGCAAGCAGCACATAACTACTTCATGATACCAGGATGGATGCTCCTAGCGACATCTCGTGGTATAAAGTCCTCCATTATTTCTCAGATAAGGTCAACGTGAAGCGATAATTACTGTTTCGTCGAACGACAGCAGCTGTTAACGGCGCTGACTTCTGAACTTCGAGACCGAAATAAACTCGACCTTTATGACCTTTGCTTTTAAATCGGTCGTCGAACGCCGGTAAGAAGCTGGTTCACGTGACTTTGCCTTTTCTGGTGCTGAACAAAATATGGAGTTCACAGTTCTGATATTTTCCGCTGATTTGGTAAAAAAAAATGAGAAAACACTGACGCTAGACCATTCACACCGGATGTGCTCGACTAGGCCTACAGCACAACCTCGTTGTAACGCTGATTGGAGAGCGAGACCAAGATCAGTCTCATACACCGTACACGTGACTTAGGGTATACATAAGAATTATAAGGATTTGTTTCAAATTGGGGCTCGTAGTTTGTGAAACACTGAGCTATGGCCAATCACTTCACTTAAAATCAATTCTTATTCCCCAGAGACAGACTTATCATTACTCTAACAGGTCATGTTAAGTTTTAACTCTCTTCTTTAGCCTACAAATTTTATTATCTTCTCATTACTTCTATGTTGTATATTTCTCTCAGCTTGCTCTCTCACCAATGTGCGGTTCGCTTTTGGTTTCTCGATTAAAGAATTACAACAACAACAACAACTACAACAACAACGACAACGACAACGACAACGATAATAATAATAAAAATTTAATTATCTTCCTCTGGTAATTCTTTACACTATATAACTGTCCTTGGTGAAGGAGCCTTTTTCGGTTGCTGGACCTTGATTTGGGAACTCCCTCCCTGTAGGCCTATCGGTTCATTTGCTTATGTCATTCGTTTCTCAACTTAAGACTTACCTCTTTAAATTGCTTATCTACCACAGACTAGCAGAAGATCTGTCTTACGGACTGATCTTCTCACTGGCGGCGATCTTGTTTGACAGGTGGGGGGACACTTTTAAACTGATCTGTCCAAAAGAGTTTTGAATTGATCTGCTCAAAAAAGAGGTCGCGAAAAATTTTGACTTTTTTGGTTTCTTCAAAATTGGAGGGGGGAGATGTATGGTGTGTTCCCCCACTGTAAAAGGTGGGGTCTTGTCCCCCTCGATCGCCGCCCATGGATCGTCTACTAATTTATCTGATTGATTGGGGCTTGGTTTTCGCACGTAATCGGTTGATGCCATGTGCATTAGACACTGGCGAGACTCCGAGAGAGAAGTTGCTAGTTACACGTAGGTCCTATGAGACTCACATTTCATTAAAATCCCTTCCATGTCAATGACTGGAATCTCTAACGTGTCACTGGATTGACGCCCTTGAAGCCTATACCCTGGGCACAAAACCTGGGCAATCGTACCATTAAATCTTCGCCACAATGTCTTTATGGTTGGCTGGAAAATTTAATAATCAGAGGGTCAACCCCGCTTGATTTCATTTGGGTCGCACTGGCACGCCATTGTATTGTCCTATATATATATATATATATATATATATATATATATATATATATATATATATATATATATATATATATATATATATATATATATATATATATATATATATATATATATATATATATATATATATATGTGTGTGTGTGTGTGTGTGTGTGTGTGTGTGTGTGTGTGTGTGTGTGTGTGTGTGTGTGTGTGTGTGTGTGTGTGTGTGTGTGTGTGTGTGTGTGTGTGTGTGTGCGTGCGTGCGTGTGTGTGTGTGCGCGTGTTTATTGAAGAAAACTGGATGGCACACTGCACCCAGGAACAAGACTTTGGATTCACATCAAAATTATAGGAGTTAAAGCAGAGAAATAATAATATTGTTAGTTTTGTTCTTGTTGCTATTGTTATTGTTATTATCGTCCTAGCATGTCATACTAAAGGAAGGAATCTGAAATAACAGTATATTGTTCATGAACTAATTATGCAATTATAAAAATCCCGCAGTCTTAAAAATCTAGGCTAACTAAAAAATTTAAAGAAAAATAATAGACTCCAAAGGTCTTGTCGTAAATTTATTGAGTTTCGAAAGCAGCAGGCCTGCTCTCATCAGACGTTATCTATTTGGGCAAACTCGAACAGCCGTGTGTACAGTTTCCTATTTCTAACGGCAACACTCGCTGAAAAATTAGCCGGTAAAAACTGGGTCTATCGATCAAGCATCGCTTTGACGTGCCGTCGCCATACTTGTCCGTACTTTATTACGCACACAAGCTCCAAGCCATAGACTGGTTTTTAGTGGCTCCGCTTTAAAAAAAACCTGACTAGAACGCGCGTAAAAACTAAGCCTCCCAGCTGCATTATCTTCTGGCAAACCGCCATCCTGCAATGAGGCTCTCTGCATTATACATACAATTAATGTTATGTACATGTATGTATAGTCTACTAAACATGTATAGGCCTATATATATATATATACATACGCTTCACACACACACACACACACACACACACACACACACACACACACACACACACACACACACACACACACACACACACACACACACACACACACACACACACACACACACACACACACACACACACACACACACACAAACACAAACGCTTCACATGTACACATGATACATGTAGTGTCTGGAAAAGGAATATCTATCTAGACAACCGATCAAATATTTTGAGTAAATATTTCTTAAATTGAAATGTGTCCTTATCTATTTACTAATTATGGTTTTATAGTTAATGAACGGCTCATCTCTAATGACATCATATTAATACGTTAATAGGCCTATTTTGCAAACTCTAATCCGTAAAGACTTTTCAGTGAGGACAGAAATGTTCTGAAACTTTACTTTAAAATTCGTAATCCGCGTGCGTCCGGTGGTCCAACGGGCGTCGTTTCAAAGATAATTGTCATCGTAAATAAACACCACTGTCCACTGCCTCCTGGTTTAACCGTAGAGCAGTTTAAAAAAATCACCCTCCTTTTTGCTTCCATTTTTTCTGAACACCGTGTACAATACATAATGGCTGAACTACAAGCGTCCCATCTGTCAAGCGAGTTAAGCTTTCCGAAGCGCCGTGGGATATTGGTTCTGCGTAAATACAAACTGCAGATAAGTGGGCGCAGATGGCAAGTAGTGATACGAAAACTGCATTATTAAAACGATCGGTTGGTCTGCATGTGGGTCGATCGAATCCCCGAACGACGAAAAAGACCAGCCTCTTTTCAGGACAAGTGCACAAAAACGCGCCCACAAAATTAAATCCATTTCGTCTACAAAACACTTTTTATTACTTCTTTTATTACATCGTCAAGATAAACGAGTTTCAGTCATAATATAAAATTACACTTGGGAACTTAAAATGAACTAAGATCAACACAAAAATACATCGCATACTTTTAATAGGTTAGGACATTATGCTACAACTTGACTGTGTATGTCTGGTTTGCTACTTTTGATCGGTGCCATAAACATCGCGTCTCAGTCTCACAGCACCATGACTTCCAACACAGATTTGATCGATTTTGCTTGGTCTTGGTTTCAACACAATGCCTGCCATCCATATTCTCATAGTTGCTTCTGGTGTCAAATCTTTGCCGGATTAGCTTAAAACTGTTGCGTGATTTACTTTAGTCTGCACACTGGTTTAATCTACAGCAGAGGAGTAAAGTAATAAAAACAAATAATCTTAACTCATTCAAACATACTTGTTTCAAGTTTTTTAGGCAGCATGGTGCTGCTGATACAACACCGCACACATAAACACCAAGGCCAAGTTAGAACTGAGCTGCATGGCAATCCATAAAATATTCAATTTTTTTAAAATTGTTACTTGAATTGCAGTATGATGAACGAATTTTATTACAACAGTACTGTTTATCATTGCATGCCTAATTAATCACTTAATCAGCTACTTAACATTGCACAGCTGTTAACAAAAAAGCTTAATCACTTATGCAGACCATTTGTTAGTCAGTAGCAGGATGCTTTTGCATAGATGTGGGCCAACACTGCAGGCAACAACAGGACATTAATACGAGACCAAAGATTAAGGCAAGAGCAGAAAGTTCTCTGCAGTTTGAATACACAATACTTGAACATTTAAACTTTATGAGAATTACCAAAACAAAATCCTGTAATTTACAAGTAAAATACTTGCTGTTCAGTACTCACAAATACCTACAGTCATTAATACGGAAACTAGCTAGCAAGCACCTATTACTAACAGAAACAAGTGGACCTTTATAGACAAGCTGACTTGATATTAAAACTCATTATGGTAGTTTGTCTGCCTCTGTATGTTTTTCAGCAGTCTGTTCACATATCTGTCTTCCCTTGAACAAGTTCATCTTAAAGGTTCTCTTTGTCGATGAACGAACCATTATTCCTCAGTCGCAGAGAATCTGCTGGAGATTTAGAATTCCTCATACTCTCCACTTTCCTCGCCTCCTTTAGCTGCACTATCGATCTCAGGCTTCCAGAGTGGACATTCCGTGTGCCAAGGGGTGAACGTTGTGAAGAAGGGCAAAATGGAGCCACAGCGCGCAGGGCTTTTGTCTTTGGGAAGTCACATGGGGCCTTTGTAGTCTGGGCTTTAAGAAACTCGGATATGATCTCAGTGTTGGTTGAGGTCACCACAGGCTGTTCTTCAACTTCTACAGCAAAGCAAGAACAAACGTCGTTCAGACTAGACAAATATGAAAAACGTAAATCAATATAGGACTGTTTAAATGCAACATGCATCATAGAATAGATAGACAAACTTTCAGCAGTACAAGCACATGCTTTTTTAATTTTTATCTGATATATAGCTGAACGATGGCCTCAATATTTAAAATTATTATCAATTTTAATAAGGTAGTACATGTATTGTACATTGTACCTGCATTCTAAATATTATTTGCATTGCAACGTTTACCTGCATTGCAATATCTTTAAATATTGTGTATCACAGACGTGCTATTTTAGGCCTACTGTAATTACATATGTCTGTATTTCAACAATTATCAGCGCTGCATTGTAAGAAAGCACGTGCCTCTTAAGGATCTCTCGGAAGTGGCTATCAGCAAGGTGATAAAGGAGTACCTTAATACTCACCACTGGGCCCATATGCAAGACACGCCACCTCGTTAACATCAAGATGGCGCCAGGGGATTGTAAACAACTTTAAACTCTCCTTAGTTCGTAATTGCATGCAAAGACTGAAAAGCTGCAACCATTAAAACTAGAACTGTTTCTTCTGATAGGCAACAAATCAATTAATTCCCTGAAAAAAAAGTATTTTTTAAATACTGTGTAGGCAGAGAGCCGAGATGCAAAACAACCATCTACCGGTAACTAGAACAAGATAAAATTCTGCTAACTGTCAAATAAATAGTCATCAAAAAAGGAAAAGATAAGAGTTATCTTATCAGTAAAAGGACTTGACAGACGTTGGCAAGACTGGTTTGACTCGTACGATTTCGGTGCAACTTTCTAAACGAAGCACGGCTAGGTGTGACTAACTAGATCACGGTGCTACTAAATGGACATTCATTTATGACGTGTCCTTGAAAAATGTCGCTAGCTGAGAATATACCCTAAGTGCACTCCCTCCAGGTCTGTTGCCGACCAAATAATATGACCTTCAGACGGCTTATTTTACATCCCGAGGCATGTCTCATATTTTTTTCTATGGTGCCTTTTATAAAAGACATTCTCGTATAGCGGGAGAAAGTATAGGAGGGGGAGGTAACCCAAATACATATGTGGACAAGGGATGGAGTTGTGCACTACCTGGATGTCCAAATCGAAAATTTTTACAGAATTATTTAGGTGAGCAGCAGTCTGTACCTTAAACACCAACTTCAGTCACACAGCAGCCTGAACTAATATAAGCTAATGATTTGTATAGCACCATTATTAACGTTGAATGCACAGGACATCAAATGATGGTTGCTTCAAGTGAAACTGTAGTCAAATGTTTGGTCAGATTCCAGTCGGTCAGCAAAACCGATCAGGCTAAGTAAGTTCAAGGAGACCAGTCTTAAGGTTACACAAGAAAGACACAAAGAACCGACAGAATACGCAGAATGGTGCTGTGCATTCCACAGCATCAAGGACGCCAAAAGCCTGATCAGAGCCGTAGGAACAAAGAACGTTGCCCCTCCGAACATACGTCCGGGCCGGGGCCCCTTACAATCCGGAAACTGGAAAGCGGTAATATACAATATACAGGGTTCATATTATGTTCACGGTTATTTTTTGCCACTTAGGGGCCCCTTCCAGGAAGGGGCCCCCTCCGGTCGGAGGGCAGTCGCTACGCCTCTGAGCCCGATAGTGTTCTTATGCAGGGCACAGCAAGAGTTTAAGTGGACTGATTCTGATCCTTGATTCTGTAGTTCGAATGCAATATTTGTTTTTACTGCATTGGATCTAATTGGGATTACCTTTTCAGGACAAGGCAGTGTCCCAGTACACCATCTGAAACAATTAGCCCCACAAAATATCCAGAGTATCCTAATTCAGACCTTAGTACTCCGTTTTAGTGTGGACTTTCGCAAAGGGGTACGAGGAGGGTGATGCCACATGCGAGCACAAAGATGGAGAAGTCCAGAGCAGCTGATTTGTTTCAAATGTCTTTATTGATGACCCCATAGTCCAATAATTAATTCTGCATCTTGAATATAGTTCATAGTTCACTTTTCATTGATTTATGGCTCGTCCTTTGTCCCCATATCGATATTTGGGTGTACAATTTGCCTTTTTATTCATACCGCCAGCTGTATAGACTCTGTTATATTGGCCTGCACCATATGGTTTGAACTATCATGTTCCAATTTCAACTAGCATCCAAGCTTCAAGCCACTGAATGCATATCATTAGCCTGAATCAATGAGACCCATTGTGGCTGAAGCTTATGCATTAACAATCTAGGAATTTTACAGGCCTTTATTGCTAAAACTTATCAACAATCTAGGAACTTAACAGGCCTTTTCGGCTTAAACTTATCAACAATGTAGGAACTTAACAGGCCTTTTTGGCTTAAACTTATCAACAATCTAGGAACTTTACAGGCCTTTTTGGCTTAAACTTATCAACAATCTAGGAACTTTACAGGCCTTTTTGGCTTAAACTTATCAACAATCTAGGAACTTAACAGGCCTTTTTGGCTTAAACTTATCAACAATCTAGGAACTTTACAGGCCTTTTTGGCTTAAACTTATCAACAATCTAGGAACTTTACAGGCCTTTTTGGCTTAAACTTATCAACAATCTAGGAACTTTACAGGCCTTTTTGGCTTAAACTTATCAACAATCTAGGAACTTAACAGGCCTTTTTGGCTTAAACTTATCAACAATCTAGGAACTTAACAGGCCTTTTTGGCTTAAACTTATCAACAATCTAGGAACTTTACAGGCCTTTTTGGCTGAAGCTTATGCATTCAAAAATCTAGGAACTTACAGGTCAACTATAAATTTCAGAAGAAATTGACCAACAAAGTAACTATGCAAGAGTGACCTTGCTGTTTAGCAGCTACAAAACAGGAGCCTAATCTAATGACTTCTACAGTGCCATTAACATAATGCCCCAGACATCAGTACCTAACGGGTACCATAATACAAGTCCACAAAGGGCAAAGTTTAATTCTAAAACCCTCCTCTTACTCATCTGTGACTCAATCCTAATATCAATCATTTAAACAATTTTTCAATCAATCTTGCTGTTATTTAGTCTATCAGTCAGACGTCCATGGTAACATAGGCGCCGACTTTTACTTTTGTCTCTGGGTGCCTGGGTCCTACCTCCTCCCTTCCCACTCTCCTTAGGTAGGCGAGTTTTAGCGGATTTTAGGAGAAAGAAAATTGTTTTCTTGTCAAAGGTTACGAGGTTAGAAAAGTATTGGAAATCGGTGACGACGTTCCAGTGTTATTATTTATTTTAAAAAAATTATAAATAAATAAATAATTTATTCATGTACAAGCTGTGACAGTAAGATCATGCAATGTTGGGTATTTGTGTTGTAGTTGTACTTCTCAAGTTGTCAGATTACTTAGTTGTACAAAATTTGAATTTAAGGTCCGAATTCTTCTTGGTGCCAGGCACCCACTGAACTTTCTCTCTGAGTGCATTGGCACCCAAGGCTCCCAAGAAGTCGGCGCCTATGCATGGTAATATGTGGCTAAGTCAGGATGATCATTTCCAAATTTCCTTTTCTTCATTACCATTAATAAAAGTTCTAAATACCTGAACAAACAGTTACATATATTGAGAATCTGACCAGATACGAATTGACTGAGAATTGAAGTGTTTCACGTGCTAAAACACAAAACATTATCCGACCTACCTTTGAAATCCGTTCTCTGTGGCGGCACAGAATCAGAAAGGTCAATTATTGGAGCGACTGGAACAGGAACCAAGACATCCGTTCCTCGGAGTGTCTCTGAATCCTCTTCAGCATCCATCAGATTAAAAGGTACCACTAACACCTTTCTGGTTGGCTCATCGCTCTCCTCCACCGTCATCACATTTACACCTGCCAAAGCAGATAAGCACTAAACATAATTATAAAGTTAACAGCAGATACTGATATGTAACCTAAAGTGAAACCCAGTGATGTTATCGTTAACGAAAACGAAATAGAAACGAAAAAGAAAAGTCAATCGTTAACGAAAACGAAAACTAAAACGAAAAAGATTTCAGAAATGGAAACGAAATAAAAACGAAAACGAAAAAGATTTTGGAAACGAAAACTAAATAAAAACGAAAAAGAATGGATGTAAAACTAATAAAAACTAAAACGAAAATGATTTTTGGAACGAAAAGTATTGAAAATCCAACCATGTATTTTATTAAAAACAAGATTCGAAAATGAAAATCCAACCAAGGCGGCCCATCTCTTTTATTAAATTATCGGCAGTTGAACGGCGCATGTCTACATATCTAAAATTATTCCTGTTTGAGGTCTACAATTTCTGTCAAACTGTGGGTGCATGTTTACGAAATTTGTTATTAATAATGAGTCTAGTAAAGCTTTTATCCATTAGGATACGCGTAAGTATTGTATGGGATTACTTTATATATGAAGAAGATAACGGCAAAAGCCAATGTACAGTTCTGAATGACAAAGGAGAGCCGTGTGGTGTTCGCATAGCTGGTACGTATACCTACGCAATTTACGCATCATACTCGCTACTTTTTCCGCATCCGTCTTTGGCTACACACCCTTACTTTAGTACGTGAAAATATAGTAATCACAATAAGAAACATATTTTTTAATTTTTTATTGCAGGTAAAAATCCAACAAATCTTAAAACCCACATAGGTCATAACCATGTCGAGGTTCACACACTCTTAAATTCAAAGGAAGGTAGAAACAAGAGAACACAGTCTAAGCGTAAAGTGAAGGATAGGGAGAGCCCGTCAATACAGACTCTGGATGCCTGCATTTCAAGAAAAGAACCTCATACACGACTGATTCTACAGAATATATAAAGCGATTAGAGTCTATAACCAACTTTATCATAACCATAACCATAACCACCAGTTTATTGGTCCATCAACACGTTTACAGTAGGCTACACGTTATACATAAGTCGTCTTACACTATGAATGCTCGGATGGGCACAACTGGGGCACCTGAAGGAACCTAAGTCCCGCTAATAAGGGTCTCAAGTAATTTCTTCTTCATCAAAGGTAAGCTAACCTACTTTTTCAGAACTTACATTTAAAGTAAAATTATGTGAAAAACGAAAACTAAAACTAAAATGATTTGAAAAACGAAAACTAAAATGATTTGGTTTTGAGAAACTGAAACTAAACTAAAACTAAAATGATTTCAGGAATAGAAACGAAATAGAAACGAAAATGATTGAAAACTAAAAAACTAAAACTAAAACTAAATAGAAATGATTGACACCTGACAGAAATAGAAACTAAAACTAAAATGATTTTAGGAACGAAAATAACACTGGTGAAACCAGTCAAAAACTAAGTTGTTGGAGCAGCTCGATCTAGATCAGAGTTTCCCAAACTGTGGGTCGCAACCCAAAAATGGGTCACAAAGCTCTGGCAAGTAGGTTGCCAAATTATTCTTGAGAAACATTTATTTTTTGGAGTAACAACATTTGGCTATGATTGTGCTATAGCTAGCTGTCATTACATTACAGAGGTACAACAGTTGCTTTTGGATTGCAATAAATTGTAACTGTTTTTACCGAAGTTTCCTTTAAATGCTTTAATATGCCAATTTCTAAACACTGGACGTAAATCCGCATATTTTGATGCCAAGTTACGAAGCAAATTTTAGTACACAATGCTTCATTTTACACAGTGGGTACCAAGACTGCCAAGACAGTCACAAGTGGGTCCCGACCCAGAGAAGTTTGGGAACCGTTGACCTAGATTTCTGTTCAAAGAAACCAGAAGTGAAGTTATGGTGGGTCAGCAAGTTAAGTCAAGTCTTCAGTTTAGATCTAAATGACACATGCGAACTGATAGCAAGCAAAGACCTGTGTGCAAATAATTTCAAAGTGTTGAACCAGTAACCTAGATGCACTACACACTAGCACTGTTCTTGTGTGAAGCATAACAAGGGTCAAAGTCATCATTGGAATTATTATTATTAAACAGACATTTTAATGTGCACAATTAGCACAACCTCAAAGGTGCATACAGTGCAAGTACCTATGTAAGAGATATTCGCGAGTATGAATGGTAAGCAAGGAGCAGAGACATGTTGGCCGATTTATATGCAATACCTTGTGAGCTATAATTCACTTTAAAGCATGATTCTTTGCTCGATGTGAAGCCAGTGTTTAAATATGCAGAGTTTACTTGAACAAAATATGCTGACTGCCACTGGAAAAGACATACTGCTTTGATCAGGATTATTCACTGGGTAGATTGGTGTGCGCTCTATTCCGTCTGACGGTGAACGTGGATCAATGAGCTGAACAGGAGTTGCTGCAAACTGGATTGGAGTTCTGTCAACACCCAGAGTAGGAGAACGAGGATCAAGCTCACTTGGAAGAGTCCTCAGACTCGACTTTGGAGACTGACTTGGATCCTCTTCCAACATGCTGTAGACTTCTTGAGACACAACACTTCCCATTTTCCTGAAAATGTCAAAAGCCATACAAACTTAAATGGAATCTTGATATTTCTACATGGCCCCAAAAAACCAAGTCGTGGGAACCAGCTCATTCACAGGCGCTTAGTCAAAACAAAATCAATAGACAGGCAGGGTCAGAATTGGTTTCAGATCAAGATCCAAAGCAGTCAGGCAGGCAGACAGCTAAGGTTGATGGTGTGTAGAATTGAAATGGCAAGGGAGGTAAGGGGAAGAGGAGGAATCGGGACAGGATTTGTTAAAGAGCAGTGTTTTCAGTTTTGAGTGAAAGACCTGTGCAGAAGTAGCAAGAATTGAGGATTTGGTGAGTTTGGAGGATGGATCAGATAGTCAGAAGTCTATTTTACACTTAGTTGGTTCTGGACATTTTCTCAGCACCTTTCGAGAATCTCTTGAAAAGTGAAAACCTCTCGAATATCAGAAGTTTGCTGGAGAATTCAAAAGGAAATTATTAATACTTAGTAATGTCTCCAGTATTTTGAGGCCACTTCACATGCCTTTGAATAATTAGTCACTTAGGATCTAATGCCATCAAATACAAATGATTGACTGAGTGTTAATGCATTTTATGCAGTTCAGTGAAAATCTGTAAAAAAAGTAACAATAGTCCTGTATCTTTCGTTTGGACTGAACTGAACATCGTAATCTCAACATTTTGACAGTGCCCAAAAAGCCAAGTCGTGGAAACCAGCTTTTCCACAGGACCTACTTAAAGTCAAAACAAAAGAGATAAGCAAGTAGGGTCAAAATTGGTTCCAGGTCAAGATCCAAAGGGTTCATACAATCCGACTGCTACAGTGGGTGGTGATTAGAATTGAAGCGGTGAGAGATGTAAGGGGAAGGTGAGGAATCAGGATATGCAGTGTGGGAATTGTACAAAAAAGACTTGGAGGTTGAACATTTTATCCGTATTTTGCAAACTAATGTCAACGAAATTTGAAAGCAGCTAATTTCAACGCCTGCAGTTTTGCAAGTCAGACTTGAATCAAAATCAATTCCTATGTTGAGAAAATTCAAAATATAAAATAAAATTAAATATAAAATTAAAAAATGTATACATGATACACCATGGAGATGTCTTCTCTTTGTCAGAGACTCAAATAATGCTAAATCACACTGGCACAACTAAGGGGGTTGGAAACGATCCCCGGGGTGTGCAATGAAGACTTAACTGAGGATAGGATTTGTGAAGAGCAGTGTTTTCAGCTTTGAGCGAAAGACATGTGGAGATAATATTTATAGTAGGAGGTTTTGGTGAGTGCGAACGATGTATCCGATATTTGCATCTATCCAACCGTAATATTAAACAAAATTAGTTCATAAAAAGGCCCATCCCAAAAACACGAGAGCGAAGAGTTCAAGTATGTTAAACAAATAGATGCAGTTAAGTGACCAAATTATAAAATACTTGCCTTTAGTTCAGAGAAGCAGTTCTTTTCATCGAATACAATTTTAAATCTGGCGCCCCGCCCATATGTCTGATGTTGAATATGATTGGCTAGTTCAAGCCAATCATAATTAACATAAACGTCCAAGAGTTAACAGAAATGTTTAAACCAATGACGTCTTTAAAATTAATACAATAGCGCCACCATACAATTGACAGTCGCATTGCGCACTCATTAGTAATTGCATGCAAAGTCTTTGAAGTGCAGCTAAACAAAAGCTTAATGAAACTTCAACGTTGTTCCCTTTTACTAAAAGCGTGAAGATTTTAATATTCTAAGCCTTCAAAAAGTTAAATTTGAAGTCGAATCTGTATCTACGTTAGCAACCTCGAAAATTTATATCCTAATTTTCTACGTAACTAAGTAGTAAATTTCAATGAAATCTGCATGCAACTTTTAACGATTATGTTAAAATTATAATTTTATGCGCTTAGCTCTTTAATCGTCCAATTTCGGAGATGGCTATTCCAAAGAGAAATGATTTTGCAACTCTATCGCCTCCTAGCGAGTATCATTAAAACCATGATGTTTGTATCACGGTGGTCGAAAAACAAAACGTGGTTTGTATTCTTACATCGTGATTAAAACTAACTAAACATCAGAGATGGAAATCGTAAAGTAAATAATAAGTAGGTAAGTAGTCTTTTATGAATGCGAGACAGACGATCACATTTAACAAAATAGGAAGTTCCTACAAAAGAAACAGTTATAAGTTTAGATAATAAGATAGGAAAAAGTAAAAAAGATAATCAATTAAAATCCACATGGTCCAAAGCGGACCACATCAGTCGGGCAACAGCCGCTGACCGGCTGTGGATCAAATAATAATAAAAAATAATCTTCGTTTAATATTTTCAAACTGACAATTACGCAGTATGATTACAAATCAGTATGAACGGATGATCACAAGTTATTACAGGAGTCGAATTTTAACTGTATACGGCAGCCATGCAAGGAGCCCATCATGTCCTACATCTCATTTTACAGGCCGTATTATTTGACCCACAGCCAGCCACCAGCTGTTGCCGTCCGAACGATGTTGGAAAAGGCTCTGAGCATAGTGCGACCGTACGTTACCTCCCGGAATAACGTACGCGTACCGTACGCACGTTATCGAAAAAAATAACGTACGCGTAGGCCTACAACACGTACGCGTACCGTACGCGTACGTTAAAAATGCCACAAATTTATCTGATCATTCACAAAGAACCTATAACTATAGTCTTATAAGGTGTGCGTACCGTACGCGTACATCAAATATGATCAGCTTAGCTCTACAGTATTGGTCTCCCCGTACGCAGGCCTAGTTATTTACGAACGGTACCGAAATGTAGTATTACCAATAAAATGACCACTGGCACTGACCATCCTATAAAGTGTGCCGTAAAATCTTAATAGGGCCTATTCTTCACACTAGGGGCCTATACATTAGACATAATATTAACAATTTGGAATTTAGTTTGAAAGTAGGCCTAGAGTTCATTGAACAGCCACAGATGACTGATGTAATGGTTGAAATTGTTTACGACCGTCAATCACCAACTATTATTGACTTTTCTTGTGCATAATGTTACGTATTTTATTTTCGTCATGAACTTATGTGAACGTACGGTAACGTACGGCATAATAACGCACGCGTACCGTACGTACGTTATAGAAAAAACATAACGTAGGCCTACGTACCGTACGTACGGTCGCACCTTGGCGCTGAGATGCTACAAGGATATGGGCTGTAGCCTGTAGTGATCGTTATCGTACACCCGAAACTTTCTAAAACGCTACTATAAAAGCTAAGCGCAGGGCACAGTCTAGGCTAGCTTATTTAAGAGCGCTGCGTCGAGTCAGAGAGGTTGTCCAGAGATGAAGAGATGAATCTGGTTAATTGTATAGGCCTGATCTCCTAAACAAGGCCTGGTGAGTGTTTCAAAGGCTACAGTTCAGAGCGATATGGTCAACATGAGGCCTCATCCATCCATGCATGCAAGACTCTCATAATAATTTTCACCTTTGCATCTATATAGCGTTGGGGTAGACGTTTTTATATAGCGACAATATGGCCTCGACCCTCTCATTTGTCAATGAATTGATCGGATAGGATCCTTCACCACCGCTGCCAGTTTGAAAGGACGCTACACCGTCTAATGTCCTTGTGTACGGACCGTGCTATAGCCCGAGATTTACATATCCGAAATGAGCTACCATCGGGAGGCGAACATGGATGCTTGCGCAGGGAGCATGGGACGTAGGCTCTAACCAATGTAGCTAACTGGGCCAATACGGAGGAGACTCTACAGTATGATCGATACTTCGGTTGGACAAACAAGCCTGTGCAAACATGAAGCACTCACTGTGCAATGTATAGACCCACTCTGTGTTTCAGGCGGGAAATCGTGATGAGTGGCTGGATATAATGATTAACGATAATTCTTCATCGAGCAGAATGGCAGTTAGTAATTAGCGTTGAAAAAGATTTATTTTAAACAGAGTGCTGTGCATAGTTATGAATCAAAAATGTTTTCGCCATTTAATTAAGAATGTCCTTTTGCGTCCATCAGCTGCAATTAGAAAGTTAAACCCACAACACAGACAGGACAAGGACCATTGGCGGCGATCCCGGGGGGGTCGAGGGGACAAGACCCCCACCTTTAACAGTGAGGGGGGCACGCCATACATCGGACCCCCCAAATTTTGAAGAAACACCAAAAAAAGTCATCACATTTTTTCGTACTCGAGTTATAAAAATTTGTTCGGCCTCTTTTTTGACCAGATCAGTTCAAAACTCTTTTCACCAGATCAGTTCCCAAATGTCCCCCCCCCCACCTCTCAAACAAGATCGCCGCCACTGACAAGGACAGACGAAGATAAGCAGTCGCACACAGGCACAGACTCAGATGCAGGCAGACAGATGCAGACATACAGGTAGGCAGATACAGACAGACAGACAGGCAGGCAGGCAGGTATTCAGAAACAGACAGACAGACAGGCAGATACAGACAGACAGGCGAGCAGACAGGCAGGCAAGGCAGGCAGATACAGACAGACAGACAGACAGACAGACAGACAGACAGACAGACAGACAGACATACATACAGACAGGCAGACAGGCAGGCAGGCAGGCAAGCAAACAGGTAGAAACGCACAGACATACATCATATCACTGTCATCATCATCGTCGTCGTCATGATCATCATCATCTGTGGCGTGCTCCTTTCTGGAGCTCTACCGTTTCCACAACACGTTGCCAGCCACCTATGGAACAGGCCGTGTGTAGTTAGAAATCCCGCGGGTCAGGTCAGACTTTATCACTCTTGGGCTCCTGTGTGACGAGGGCGTTCAGCCGGTTTCCTCCAACCTCTTAAGGAGTGGCAGATATATTATAGTTCTTATAGCTTGGGCGTAGTCCTGTTCGCTGTCGCAACGCGCGATGGGTCCACCAAACTCCTGCAGCTTCCTTATTTGGATGATGTCCAACCCTGAGATTATGAGCATCGCTCGTCCACAGACTCTGCTCAGCCGGGTTATAGGGACTCTGTATGCAGAGCTGTAATTGCCATAGGTGCCGTACTTGGTTCTTGTACTTGTACTCCAGTACAGTTTCTAAGTACTTAAGTACTCTGAGTACTTTGTACTCGTGCTTGTACTTAACACTTTATGTATGTCACAAAAGTTCTGTAAGACCTAGAGGTATACACTGTGGTGTATGAACAACTGATAGGTTTTTACAGACACTCGTTATAGATACATTACCAATAATATTCTCAAGAGGATATCTTGTCTAACTGACTCAACGTGATCACTGGAAGTGCACCGGGGATTTCGCTCAGCTGCTAAAGAAATTATCTCGCGGTTCTTGTGGTAACCACCTGCACTTATATTATAAGTATTTATAACCGAAGCAATTACTAACGATGCTTCGAAGTATTTAGGTCTCAAGTACAAGCACGGGTAGAAGTACTTTGGTCTCAAGTATGAGTATACTTGAGACCAAATTACGAGTAGAAGTATTAACATAACATAACATAACATAACAGAGGTTTACGGTGGTTCAGAAGGCTAAAGCCTGTGTGAGATCCACCACTATATATATGTCCTAATATCCTATTTGCCCAAGCTTGGCCTTGAAGTTGCTGAGCGACTCCACTGAAACCGTCTCATCACTCAGCTCGTTCCAGGCGTTAACTACTCTGCTGCTGAAAAATCTTTGCTTGACTTCTGACTTCCTAAAGATCTTATATCTATGCCCTCGTAATCCACTTCTGTCAGCCAGCTTAAAAAATCTTGAGAATGGTGTTGCTTCTTTATTTGTCATCAGCTTGTATGTCTCAATTAAATCACCTCTGCATCTTCTTTTGTCCAGGGTTGTTAATCCACACTTCTCCAATCTCTCCTCATACGTCAAAGTTCCAAATCCTCTGATCATCCTTGTTGCTCTCCGTTGCACTTTTTCTAGCACTTCCTTGTCGTTTTGCATATATGGGCTCCATACTTGAACACAGTACTCCAGGTGAGGTCTCACCAGAGTTTTGTACAGGTTCAAGATGATGTTCTTATCTCTGCTTACCACCGTTCTTCTGATCTGTCCCAGAACCTTGTTTGCTTTATTAGCTGCTTCCCTGCACTGTCCTGATGGTTTTGCACTTTGCTGAATTATGACTCCCAAGTCTTTTTCCTCCTCCGTTGCTCTTAGTTTCTTGTCTCCCATTTCATAATCAAAACCTCTGTTCTTTCTTCCCACATGCATGACTGCACATTTGTCCATGTTGAAAAGCATATTCCAATCTTCAGACCATATGTATAATCTTTCCAAGTCATCCCTTAGTAATCCAGCTTCTTCGTCGTTGTTTACCTTTGCACAGAGTTTGTGTCATCTGCAAACTTGGAGATCTTCGAAACAATTCCTTCATCTATATCGTTTATATATATTACAAACAACAATGGTCCTAAAACTGACCCTTGAGCTACTCCACTTGTGACATTAATCCAGCTTGAGTTCTTACCCTTAATTCGTACTCGTTGTCTCCTATCATTCAGCCAATTGATGATCCATTGGAGTAGAACTCCCTGTATTCCGCATGCCTGCAACTTTTTAGTTAATCTTTTGTGAGGCACCTTATCGAATGCTTTCGCAAAGTCCAGATATACCAAATCCACCGAGTTACTCCTATCTATATTATCATAAACCTCTTCGAAGAAGTCTAGCAGGTTGGTCAAACAGGATCGTCCCTTCATGAAACCGTGCTGGCTGTTGTTAATTAGTCCATTTTTATTCAGATGCTCAACCATTCTCCCCTTGACTATTTGCTCTAGCACCTTGCATATGATGCAAGTTAAACTGACCGGTCTGTAGTTTCTGGTTTCACTCCTGCTCCCTTTCTTGAATAATGGCGTGATGATGGCGTCTCTCCAGTCTCTTGGTATAACTCCTGTCTTTATGGATTCAATGAATATGCCAGGCTCCTACTTCATGTCTCACCTCCTTTAGAAACTTCGGGTGTATCTCGTCTATTCCTGGAGTTTTATCTTCTTTAAGGTTTCCCAACATCTCCACCATCATCTCTTCAGTGATATAAACCTCTGTCAGCCTCTGACCTTCACTCCCTTTGAACAGTTTCTTTGGCTCTGGTATGTTTTTTGTGTTTTTCTTCGTAAGAACTGATCCAAAGTAATTATTAAGCATCTCAGCAGTTTCTCCCTCTTCAGTTATAATATTGCCTTGGTCATTGTATTGTATTGTATTGTATTGTATATAGGCATCTATAAAGAGCCTCTCGCGGTATAGATCATTTAGAGGCGCTCTGAAGTACTTTGATCCCAAGTGTAAGTCCATTAGGGTAGGCAATGGTATACTTATACTTTGGACCAAAGTACTTCTACTCGTAGGCCTACTTGTACTTGAGACTTATGTACTTCAAAACATCGTTAGTAATTGCAATTCATGGGCGAGGAATGGTTGAATGGCCTCCTGTGCGGAGATTAGGAGTGGCTCTGGGAGACATTTTGCCGAAGAGTTGTTCATGCACTTATCACAGACAATGTCAATTATAAATATATCTTGTTAGCATTGTTTAACAACCATCATGTATATACAATTGGCGCCATAGACGTTTCACTAAAACACCACAATACATCTCCGAAACCTTGAATTTCAAAGAAGACTACTACCTGTTTCGGTTTGCCTGTGCGTTTCAACATGAAGCCCATTAATTTTTATCTGTTAGAGATAGCACGGACTTGGTTCGGGAGAGCATCTGAATCGTTGAGTGGCGCTTTTATAATGTTCGATTACCATTACAATTATAAACCGACAAAAACCGAAATTCCGTTTAGCACAGTTTCATTTTACCAAGCACTCCCTCCTTCGATCCATTAATACGTTTGACTGACAACTTGAATTAAAACTCTGGGCCTGTTTGCAAACACTAGAGACTGTACTGTACAGTGTACCCGACCAAATCAACTCATCCACGCTGCTGCCATGACAATCGCTTTCCGCCTTAGCACCACATCAGCCCTCTGGCTCGACCCCAGAATTATTCTGACTCTACATTTGCAGTTACACTCGGTAGATGTTAGGAATAGGCATAGGCACCAATGCAAAGTCGATGAGGCATTGTTTTTAGGAGTGTATGTTGCACGAAAAGGGTTAAATGTTCACGTGACCGAAACAGTGGCGACTTTAGATTTCCGAAACGAATTACCGAAGCGGGGTTCAAATCCCCGCCGGAGCAGAAATTGGCTTCGAGATTTCCACTCCAACTGCGCCCCCTAATCAACTCGGCTATAACGAGTACATTGACTGCACACTGTCGGTGCGAGTGGGAGGACCAGACGGCGAGGCAAGGACTGCCCGCTCGCACTCATATGCCGAGGCTGAGAAAAATGAAGCGGCTAACACTTCATACCCATGGATGCCTCTCGGGCTGGATTAAGGGACTGCTCTTTTTCTTCTTCTTCTCCTTACTGATGCGAGGTTGTTCTCGTAATGGACACTTTTGGGGCGAAGTGGTCAATGGTCAGCTCCGGCGTCTGATGTCCATTTCGACCGTCCATGGTCGATGACCCGCGAACGAAGAACGTCCCGTTTCGAACGACAATCATCTCGAGGGCTCCGGGAGCCAACAACATTTCAGGATACACCTCCCAGCTGCGTCGACGGCTGCGTGGAGTCCGTGACGTCATTTCCGGCGTCAAGGCAGACTGGTTCCCTTGAGCCCAGGGACAGCGCGACGTTGTCGTTGACGCGTGGACGATAATAGGGGATCGGTGAAGGACAATGATGGACGGTTGAACGAGAGCATCGTGCGTAGGTAGCACAGATGAGACGATAGGTTGGGCGGTCGATGTTGAGGTGGTAGGAGTTGTGGAGGAGTTTGGGATGGTGGTGCTCTCTGACGTTTCTGTGATTGGACCGGAAGAGACGTCGGCAGGGCGGTGGTCACTCCTCAGATCTACGTTTTCATACTGACCTAGACAGAAATAGCATTATGATACAACAAAAGGAGGTACACAGTTCCAGATGGATGGACCAACAATTATGACGCCAAACAAGAAGACGTGTCCTTAACATGCTTTAATGAAGTTAATTAATTAATTTTTCGTCAATTAGCATTATGCCTTAAGGCTTAAGCCAGACTTTTCAGGAGAATGTCTGGAGAAGCAGATACCTAATGTAGGCCTAGCAAGACCGCTCATAAGCATCAGTTGTCTGTTAATGCATAACTTTTGCTGTGGCCAAGATGCACCAGACATATTGAACACTGACCTGACGTGTCTGCAAGCCCTTGAGAAACGTCAAGGGCCCAAGAGGTGGAAATGGGCGCCTCCCCCTACGTTCCATTAGGGACACAGAAGCTTCACTTTTTAATCTAGCTTTTTATTTACCTTAAGGTGCTGTACCCCTTCCCACTGGGTATGGCATCTTAAGGCCTAAGATGTTATACCTCATGGTCAATGTGAACTGAATCTATCAAGAAGATTTCAGTTTAATTCCTAACCTTCCTACAGCTTTAATTAATAACCGAAGGCTTATTTTACATTTCAGTTACCAGGTTAATTATTTAATTATTTACGGGATTATTTAATAAAGTGAAATAAATGCTTTCCATGGGAGGCTGTGGAACTCTGTGTTATCTGGAAAGGCGGACTTACGCGAGACATTGACAAACGATGCTCCCCACGCGATGCTCCAGATCCAGCCCAGCAGCAGCAACCCAGTTGTCATCAGCTGGAGGAAGGAGACCCAGACGTTGGACCAGACGACGCTTGACCTCGACGTGTAGGGAAACCGAGGTCGAGAACAGCACAGGACACTCAGCCCAGCAATCAGTGTACCTACAACCAACGCAGCACACAATGATGACGAATTTCTGGCATATTCTGTCCAGTCCGTCAGGGCAGAAATTTGTTTCCTGATTTCTGCTCCATCTGAACCCCTGATCCAACTCAGCTGTAACGAGTACAATGACCTATACTGTCAGCGGGAAGGTGAGAGGGCGAGGGAGAGGACTGGCCACCTGCCCTCATTAGTCGAGGCTAGGAAAATGAAGTCGCTAGCACTTCATACCAGAGACAGCCTCTCAGGCTAAGTTAAGGGACTGCTATTCTTCTGTCCCGCATGAATTTCGTACATCTGACTCCGTTTTTCAAGATAATCTGTAAACCTTCGATGTTCATGTACTACTTCCAACCAAACCCACCTACTGCTCCTTCCACCCGTGCCCATGACCGCACAATCCCTCCAGCCGACAGCCTGATGCCCAATATATTTATTGTTAGGATGTTATTTACTTTTTAACTATGTTTATTAGGTGTCTGTAGATCAAAGTGCGCTTGTGTATGTATGAACAGTATGTATGTATGTAACTTCCTTCATTAAATTTAACCATGCCATCACGTGGTTTTTCATTGTTTGGATCATGTACTTGGAGCTTGGAGTGGTGGTCTTCCTCATGATCTACGTTAACTTCTGGATACATACGCCTTGCAACAATACCTTGCAACGTTTCTGTCTTGAGGGCTGGGACAGGAGGAATGTCGGAAGAAGCGCTATATAAATGCTCCGACTATGTGTTTGGGTGGGTGGGTGAGTGAGCGAGCGAGTGGGAGAGTGAGTGAATTGGTTAGTGAGTGAATGAGGCAGTGACTGACTGACTGACCGACCGACCGACCGACCGACCGACCGACCGACCGACCGACCGACCGACCGACCGACCGACCGACCGACTGACCGACCGACCGACTGACCAACTGACCTAGACCTGGCCAAAGGACGTTGAGCACGAAGCAGGCAATGGCCAGCGGTCTTGGCATGATAGGAATCGCCTGTCGAAGTCCACTCTCCATGTCCACACTGCTTTCCAGTTCCGCAGCCCGTTTGATGGCCTGGAGCGACGGATAGTCCGCATCCGGTGGTAGAGCGTATCCAGGACGCATGGGTCTCCAGTCTCCACCTAGCGGTCCCTGCGAGAGCGCAGCGCTGTCGTACCCTCTCCCGCTACCTGGGAAGTCGACATCAAACGGGCTGGTGGTAACGGAGCAGTACGCAGAACCCGACGAACAAGATTGGAGATTCTGGTTGTGGATACAGTTCGCTGACGATGTACAGCTAGTCGTAGGTTGGCTGAGCGGAATCGACTGGAGAGGAGATGGAAGTGGAAAGGGAGATGGAATCGGTAGGTCCTCCACCGGCGGCAACGTTTGGGTGGGCGAAGGAAGCGCAGAGGAGAGAGACCCTGGAGGACCTCGCAGTAGAAGACCCTCATCCGAGTCTTCGATGTTCTCCAACTCGAGCGACGAACTAGCCGACGCCACTCCTAGTCGACCGATGTTGGTCTCGTCTTCCGAACGCAACATCAGATTCATCTTTCTACCACTTGATCAAATCTAATCAAATCCAACGACTTATGTAGCGCAGTTAGCGCAACGCATACATCAGCAATCGACGACCACTTCGAGTCAGCATCATTGTCAGTTGGAGTCTTGGAGAAGCTCGGTGGAAACACGGTTAAGTCCGAGAAACCAGACTTCAAGGCGCGGTGGACTTGTCTTCCAGATCCGAAGACGACGCTCGTTAGTCATGCCACTCCTGAATCACCATCCGCTAACAACACTTCATCAGAGACTTGGTCGGTTTTCCTTTATCTAAAGGCAGCAGCGCTCGCTTCTATTCTAAAACAGCGCAACAGAAATACCCGAACAACGCAATAATTCAAAATCTCGAAATTCCTACAGCGCCCGAACAGCGAAGTCGCTGGAACCAGCTTATGAATGAATTAATACACGTTTACTGAACATCATAGCTGACAAAACGCAACTAAACAAGCTACAGAGGTTACAGTCTCAGGATCAGCTAATTAGCGCCAGTAGGCATTCTTGTAGAATAAGAGAATATGGGGTATAAAATTCACAGTATTGTCTACATACCGCTGTCGCAGACCTCGGTGCGACTGCTTGTTCCTTCGTAAACAACGACACGTATGTGTCGCTTGTTTTACCTGTATCGTCAGGTAATAATTATCATCCCTTCGCTCACGTGGATAACGAAACGTGTTCATAAAGGTCGCACACAGGTACGTCATATCTATTAGCCAGCGACGACGACGACGCGACTACTCCCACTGAGCACGAAAATCGTTACAGCGCCGCCGCAGTCACAGAGACTGCAGCGTGCAGCAGCAACACTAAAAGCAGCCGAAACACAATCAGGACAGTAAATTTTTAAATGGAGATGCATGTATAGAGATGGTTTATCGTGAAAATATTTCCACAAAATATGGGGGTGGGTTATTACGATGATCATGTATGAACAAGAGGAAGAGCGGTATCTGAGGCTAGCCCCGAGAGCACCAGACCCCAAATCGTTTCCTTCTCAAAACCTATATTACCTCAAATGTACGCTATACTCTAAAACCGTAACACATGTAAAAATCCAAACTAGGCCTACCCCAAAAATCATATACTCCAAAATCCATACTACTGCAAAAGCAGATTATTTCCAAAACATACTACTGCAAAACCTATGCTACTCCAAAACCCATATTACTCCATACCGCATACTACTCCAATGCTCACACTACAGAAACCCATACTTTCCAAAACCCATACTATTCCAAAACCCACACTACTCCAAAGCTCATACTATTCCAAAGCTCACACTACTCCAAAACTCATACTACTCCAAAACCCATACTGCTGCAAAAACCCATACTATTCCAACACCCGTACTACTCCAGCACCCATACTGATCGAAAAACATACTATAAAACCCATACTTCTACAAACCTATACTATTCCAAAACTCATACTACTCCAAAACCCATACTACTCCAAAACCCATACTATTCCAAAACCTGCAGTAAACTTCAGAAGCAATGTATATCAACCCATTCGTGGCCAAATTTTATTTTGCAAATTTTTGTTGATATTTAGCAACGTCATATTAAGTAATAAAAGGAATTAACTCCCATTTGTGATAATTTCATTAAATTTTATTTATATAGCGCATAGAAATTTTGTTCCATTATTGGAACATGGCATTGTTCCAATATTGGAACATCCATATGTTTGATACTTTACTAGAGAAATGCCACAGTGACTGCTTGTTCTTGTCCATGCCTATACTTTATTAGGCTATACTGCAAAATTTGCAGGTAAGCAGTCACTCTGAGACCTGTTTATGGTGGCATTTTGTAGCAGTTCACTGGCTGCAAGTAAACGCGACAGACACCACAGCCAGACGTTGTGTTTTTACAGACACGATATCGATATCTACCCTGTGTCACATTGTCTGGGTGGTGCTTGGCATTGCTGTTGAGTCTGACACTGTCTGGAATGTTTCTCACAAGAACGGCTTTGCTATTTGCAGTTGAGGATGGTCTGCCCCGATTCTGTGGCTCACTGAACAACAGCAAATAGGTAGCCACATTCTTGCGATTGAAGCCAAAGAAATCCAGTTTAGGCAGTTCTTCGTCATCAAAATTGTTGTCAGTTTGCTCAGTCGCTCTAGCCCTTTCATATCTTATCTGTCTTTGGTGCAGTATCCAGGCGTTGGACATGGATGCAGACATCAAGTGTGTGAACATTTGCACCACCATTTGTTGTTGCGTAGCTTCACACGATACCCCGCCACATTTCTGTCCATCTGGTCTGTGCCACCCATGAATGAATTCTACATGCTGTTTACCTTGAATAGTTTGTTTGCACCCATGATGACTGTAGTAAGGAATCATACTCTCGTCTACATCGACATGCTCTACATAAGCTGGAAGCAGTTTCATGCACTTTTCATTCAAATGGGCGACGAGTGGTCTATCTTGGCAAACATGTCGTCAGATGCTAAGTAGTGTTGTCAGCGAAATGAAGATTCTCGAGTATAGCTCTGAATCTGTTTCTTGGCATGGCCTGGGCAACAGCTTCAATTCCGATGTCTGCATCTAAACTCCAGTACAAATCTCTTCGAGGTAGTGAACTATAACCTGATATCATCAACACTGTGAAGAACAGCTTCAGTTCCTCCACTGTTACTTCAAACATACTGGTAGCATTATACTGTCTGGCATACAGTTCAGACTGGTTCTTGATGTACTGAAATAATTCAATGGGCCCGAATATTTAAAACAGTTCTGTAGGGCCATTTTTGGTGTGATCACATTGTTCAGAAACCACTAATGTACTGGGACTTCAAGTCACCTTTCTTCCACTTTCCACAGTCTTGGAAAATGTTTTCTTCTTCGCTGCAGCATGCCTTTATTACTGCCTTCTAGAACAGCTACATTGTATTCCTCTCCACCACCACAGTCCCCACTATCTTCTGAATCTATTGTAGCTTCGGCTGGTGCATTAAAAATCTTGCTCGATAAATGATCTGCTATGTAGTCGCTGCCTTTTTCTGTGTCGGATTTGTCAGAGTCACTATCAGATTCATCATCAGGTGGCTTATGAAAACATCTTCAGAACTGAAACTGCGGGTTGTAATGTTGTCAAGTAATTCATTTAGTGTTGGGGCAGTTACAGTTTTTTCCCAGAAAAGCTGCAAACATTCATTGTAGCCTAAACAAAGGCATAACAATGAGTGTTGAATAAATTGACTTTTTCTGCTTAGGCTACTACAAAAATTTGTACATAATTATTTTAATGCAACAAATAATACAAGCATATTGAGAAAGTACTACATTGCGCTTGACTTGGTTAAGGATAATACTGTCAGGCGCACTGAACCACAGAAGCGTATGAAGTGTTAAATTACTGAGAATTGGACTGCCATGTGGCCATGTTCCAATATTGGAACATTGTGATTTGTGCATAATAGGCCTATTTTTGGCGCCAACGGAATAAAACTGCTATTTTATACAACAACAGCAACATTTCAGCTAATGATAACACATACATAAAATACTCTTACCTGTGCGGGATCAAACAAAAAGAATTTCTGAAGTTTCGTTTTTTCAGAACGGCTAAATTTTGCAATTAAATAAATTTTTTCCCTAATAAAAACATTCAGATATTTATGAAAAGAGCAAATTTCACCTTCCTATTGACCAATAACATCATGTGTTTACGAATACAACATTCAACAGGTACCCTGCCAAAAATATATGTATTTATCTGACATGTTCCAATATTGGAACATGGCCACGAATGGGTTAATTTAAATAGCGTTACCAGATGAATTTTCATTACCTTTGTGCTCCCTTCAGGATCTGTATGATATATTACCATCACAGCTGATGTCTTTGTTTGGGTCCTAATGGCGCTCATATGGATTTTCTGCTGCGCAACAGTCCTTTGTTTGCTCCGACCGAAATAGACGATCCATGATCACACATAATATATAATGCGTCAACAGTCTAAACAGACCTCAAGTTACAGACGCTAATCAACCGTGGCATAAGCAAGCCACAGGTAGAAGCAACCTTAATCGTCGATTAGCTAGTTCACCTGTTAATCTCATTTGGCCTGGAATAGGCTGCTAAATACATGCACAGGAAAACCAGGCTTCAGTACTACAATTGCTATAGTAGGCCTACTATATTAGCACGGAAACTATACAGACCAGGGTTGGTAAGTTATTGCCAAACAGTGGGAAAAACCGGGTTTACCATGGAAAAACCGGCTTGGAAATAATAATTTTTGGCGACAAAAATACTTTTTCCACATTAGATTTAATAAATATTCTTTTTACTATTATTGCTTGTCTTAATAATTAAGTTAATATTCAACTGTGACCAAGCCGAGTGTAGGCCTACATCTTCACTACTGCGGTGGAACCGTGTAAAGGAGTATTGGAAGACACAAAGTTGGACATCTGTGCTAAGTTTTCGGCTCTTGCGGTGCGCCTACTGTCAGCCCCAGCAAGTTCTGCATCTATTGAACGCATATTTTCTAACTTTCGGTTTATTTACAACAAGATTAGAAATCGCCTGGACAGTGAAACAGCAACGCAGCTTGTGTTCTGTTACCGGATGCTTCGCGGTCCTCATGCATTGAACACTGAAGATAGAACATTGGATTTACTCAGTGATGAACTGGGCAGTCACACCATTACCAACATGTCAACCTATGCTGATACTGCTTCTGAGAGTGACACTGGCTGACTGACACTTTGAGAAATTGATAACTGTGAGAACGTGACTAGTGCTTTTAGAAAGCAATGCTAACACAGAGTAGGCTAAAATGCACCATGTAGGCCTATTGTTCTGCATGCTACAAATTCCACAGGACTCCGATCGGCCGCACAAGGGGATTATACCAGAGGCGTAACTCTGATCTAGAAAGCGGGGGTACCATATTTCGCATCGTTTCCCCTTCAACACTGTTAAGTACATGTAATTATAATGGCTCCCAGTGAATCTATATTTGGCGCCATTTAGATGCTACGGCCCTGCGGCAGAGGGTCAAGCAATAGATGCAAAACAAAAATAAAAATAATTATAATAATTTAAAATTACTGATAATAGACGTGTTTCATTATTGAGGAGACGTGTGTCGATCACAATTGAAGTGACGCAACAATGGGCCTTTATTCTTTAGATTTAAACCGAATAACAATAGACTTTTCATAATTGAAGTGACGTAAGAAAGGCCTTTATTCTCTAAATCTATAATTACAAACGATTGACTTGTTTCACAATTGAAATGACGTGATAATAGGCCCTTATCCTCTAGGCCAGTGGTTTTCAACCGGGGTTCCGCGGACCCCAGGGGTTCCGCGGGCGTCGGCCAGGGGTTCCGCGGCATCAGTCTTAAATTTAAAAAACACTAACTGATTTCACAAAAGGATGATCAAATAACAGAATTCTTCACTGCTTTCAGGCGTTCATGCTAGACCCAATTATTCTCTGTTTACATTATTAACATTATTACGGGAATGTATCGTTGCATTTAATATTTGCATTGCATTTTTACGCGGGTAAACGGCGGGGTAGGCTAACCAGGCGCTCTGATATAGCCAACCCTCTTGGCGTGGAATTGGTTTAATTACCCCGACCTGTTCTCGTTTGGGATAGAGGAAGAATGTGCCAACAATAGCCCTGAATTGCTGAGATGACCTTGGGTCGAGCCGAGTGCCAACCACTTGGTCCAGTTGTGATTGCACCGTGTTTACTGACCGTCGGGTAGAACCTCGTATATACGTAGCCGGGGCGGAGGATTGGCACATACCATTACAGACGTTGCTAGGACCACTAAAGAGGGCCAAGGGGAGAGAGGCAGGTACCCTAGAGTGGACCGGAAACTGCCTGTAAGCGAATTGCTGTTGGGCCGTTGTTGCCGTGCTGTTTCGTGCAGGAAGAAATCTGCAATCCCCGACCGCCAGGGGGGAAGAAGTAGGGCCTAGAGTCTAGGGCCTAGAGTAGGGCCTAGAATGTAGGGCCTAGAATGTAGGGCCTAGAATGTAGGGCCTAGAATGTAGGGCCTAGAATGTAGGGCCTAGAATGTAGGGCCTAGAATGTAGGGCCTAGAATGTAGGGCCTAGAATGTAGGGCCTAGAGTCTAGAGTCTAGAATGTAGGGCCTAGAGTCTAGTAGGGCCTAGAGTCTAGGCCCTACATTTACACTTAATATTATTAGGCCAAATAGACTTTTTCATAATTGAAATGACGTAACAAAGGCCTTTATTCTCTAAATCTAAAATCACTGAGTATAGACGAGTTCCATAATCAAAATGACGTACATAACAATTGATAGTCTTTTATCGTCTAATTTTAAACGTAATGATAATAGACGTGTTTCATTAATTAAGTAACGTAACCAAGGCCTTTATTGTTTAAATCTTCATCCCAACGGACTGCAGCCTGTCCTGCCTTGAGCCTGTTACTGACATAGATCTGCACCAATTGGTTCTCACCTCCTCACCCAAGTCTTCAGAGCTTGACCCTCTGCCGTCGTTCCTCATTCAAGAATCGATCGACATCCTCCTTCCGTTTCTCACCCTCCTCTCCAACACATCTCTACGCGAAGGAGTTCTACCGGCCTCTCAGAAACAATCGATTATTACGCCTATCCTGAAGCAGACGGGGCTTGGCCCATCTACCAATCTAGCTAGTTGAAAAATTAGTAGCTAGCCAACTGTTTAATTACCTAGACTCCAACAAGCTTCTTCCTCCATGTCAATCTGGCTTTCGTAAGGGGCACTCTAGCGGAGACCCTTCTGCTCCATCTCCTCTTTGACAGCTACTGTGCTATCTATCGACAGATTCGAGGTGTCTTGGGCCTATATGACGTGAGCGCTACCTTTGATTCTGTCGACCATCCTACCTGTCTGACCGATCCTCTTCTACTATCTTCTGCTCTGCTCGTTCTCCTTGGCTTCCTGCCCCTTTTAGTCTCCCTCAGGGTTCTGTTCTTGGTTCTTTACCTTTTTACTGCTGATCTAGATCCTCTTCTTGCATCTTGCTCGCTGCTGAGTCACTGCTACGCGGATGATGTCCAATCTTACACCCACTGCTCCGCAACTGAGGCTGCCGCTGCTGTTCGTCTTATGTCGAGTGCTACTAGCACCCTTAATGCTTTGATGTCTTCAAATCGGTTGCGACTTAAGCCCTCGAAGACGCAATATATATGGTTTGGCACTCGCCAACAGTTGGCCAAGACTGACCTAGTCTCCTTTGCCACTGAATTCCCATCCTTCACTTGTTCTACTTCTGTTCGTGACCTTGGTGTTATTTTGGACCAGGAACTTTCTTTTACTGAGCATATCCACGGGCTGACGCGTGCTTGCTACTGTCAGCTCCGAGTCGTTTCCCGCTCTTTCTTTTTCTGCAGCTTCCACGTTGGTGCACGCATTTGTTGTAAATCGCTTGGATTACTGTTCCTCTCTCTTTGTTGGACTCCCTCAGGTCCGTCTTTGTTGTTTGAAGAGGAGTTTGCGCACGGCTGCACGCTTGGTTACGGGAGGGGGATCTCAAGATGTGACCATATTTCCGAGTTCAAGAGGAATGTCCATCACTGGCTCCTCGTCCAGCAGCGCATCCTTTACAGGGTCACCTCAATGGCCTGGCAGTTTGTCTTAGACCGGGCACTGGTGTACCTTCGTGAGTTCCTTACTCTAACCTCTGTCTGTGCGGGGCGAGATCCCTGCGCTCAGCCTCCCGGGAGACTTTGTTGTTCCTCACGCTCGTATTGCCATAGCACAGCGTAAGGCATTCTCGGTGGCTGGACCTGCCGTCTGGAACGATCTCCCTCTTGAGATTCGCTCCCTTCCTAGGGAACTCTATGGTACCTTTTATGGTCGTCTTAAGACATCTGTCTTTGATCGGGCCTGGGTCGGGACCGCCTCTGAGTAGGTTCCTTTAAGGGCGCTATATTTATTTCGAATATTTCTATAGCGCCTCTGCAAGTCTACTACTGCTCAGAGGCGCTCCCGACTACAGCATTGGTATACTGTGTCGGAGTTTTCACGCCGAAGCGCCACGAGCAATCGCGAGTGAAGGACTTGCCCAAGGTCCGTACGCAGCGGCTAGAGTGGGATTCGAACCTGCAACCCTCCAGTCACAAGGCGCCGAACTTACCACTGAGCCACCACGTCCCACAAAACTGATAGATAGATAGATTGATTGATATATATATATATATATAGTTAGATATATAGATATATAGATAGATAGATAGATAGATAGATAGATAGATAGATAGATAGATAGATAGATAGATAGATAGATAGATAGATAGATAGATAGATAGATAGATAGATAGATAGACAGACAGATAGATAGATAGATATATAGATAGCTCTATTGTTGTAGATATATATATAGATAGATAGATAGATAGATAGATAGATAGATAGATAGATAGATAGATAGATAGATAGATAGATAGATAGATAGATAGATAGATAGATAGATAGATAGATAGATAGATAGATAGATAGATAGATAGATAGATAGATAGATAGATAGATAGATGGTTAGATAGATAGATAGATAGATAGATAGATAGATAGATAGATAGATAGATAGATAGATAGATAGATAGATAGATAGATAGATAGATAGATAGATAGATAGATAGATAGATAGATAGATAGATAGATAGATAGATAAATCTGAGATTAAACATAATAGGTCTTTAAACAATTGGAATGACGTAACCATAAGCATTTAGTTTATAAATTTAAACTGAATTACAGTAGATTTTTTCGTAGCTGAAGTGACGTAACAAAGGCCTTTATTCTCTAAATGTAAACTTATAATGACAATGCACTTTTTCATAATTGAAGAGACGTAACATAGACCTTTATTCTCTAAATCTAAAAATTACTAAATAATGTGTTTCATAATTCAAGTGACGTAATAATAATCAAAGGCCTTTGGTTTTAAAATTAAAACTTTATACAATGGAAGTGTTTCATAATTAAAGTGACGTAAAAGGGTCTTTATTCTTAAAATTTAAATTTACGAACAAAACGACGTGTTTCATAATTGAAATGACGTAACAATAGGCCTTTACTGAGCGTTGGTCTAGAAAGTGAGGATACCAAATTTCGCATTGTTTCAGCTTCACGACTGTTAAATAACTATAACGGCATCGTTTGTATTACAAGCATAATAATAATTAATAATAATTATAGGCTTGATGATGATGATGATGATGATGATGATGATGATGATGATGATGATGATGATGATAATGATGACGATGCTGATGATGATGATAGTAATATTAATAATAATAATATAAAAAAATAATAATAATAATGAGAGTGATGATGGTGGTGATCACACTGATGATAATGCTCGGTAATTGTTTTGAATGTTGGGGCTTCCTCAGATAAAATAGCAATGGACAAAAACAATGGGTATGAAAAGTGGGGGGTACAGTACCATCCAGTCCAAAAAGTGGGGTATGGGTACCCTCGTACCCCCACCCCCGGTAAATTACGCCTATGGATTTTATCATACTTCGCACCAAGTCCAACCGGCAGTTTGATAGTCGTGCCTTCTCGGTCTCAGGACCCATAGAATGGAACAGTCTTCCAACTACAATCCATCATTGCACATCTGTTGCTGAATTTAAATCAAAATTAAAAACTCATCCATTCACATTGTACTAGGAATGCAGCGCAATGCTCTCTATGAAGACTTGCCTTGTTAAAGCGCGCTATAAATGTTTAGTTGAATTGTATTGTTATTTTTTTTAAAGAAGTTGTCATGGTCCCAATGACTGCAGTCTGCAGGTTTTTGTCAGGGCTTTTGCCGGTTATTACCGTTCATTACCGTTTTTTCCAACGTCCCGGTAAAAATACTTTTGTCATGGAAAATTGCTATCCCTGATGCAGACCAATGCCCAGCTCCAACAGTTACACTTTATGTCGCCTCTGGTGAGTCTCTTATAGACGCGGTATGCGGCGCTATATAAATCTAATTACAGTTACAGACATTATAGGCTTGAAAGGCATTTATGTCCGTCCCAATAGTTTAATTGATTAACTCCATCAGTGAATTTTACTGGAATAGGCTACTACGAACAATACAATTGGTGCTTCGAATAGTAAAGCAATGTAATGTAAATCTCCGAAATTTCTCAGTGCCAGTCATGTCGGGGACACCAGGCAGCTTATACACCGACGCTGTAAGTGTAGGTCTATATATGTATACAAAAGATTCTGAACATTCATGCCATCTGTCGACAGGAATCCGTTGGTCGGCTCTACGTGTGTGCGTGTGCCCCCCCAACTGGTCACTCTTCTACTCCACTGGGCATTGTTTTGTTAACTTATGTAATATTTTCGTTCGTAACGACATTTAGCATCATATACAGGCCAGCGCTGAGAAAGCCTCTGATTTATTTTGCTCTTTGAGCGACGCTATATAAATGTGTTCGATTACAATTACAATTACAAGAAGTAAGTAAGCAAGCATAGTAAAGCAGCTATGGACTCACGCCCCCTTCAGTAGTAAGATCATATATATATATATATAGGCTTGAAATGGCTTTGAGTCACTCCAATGTTCCTGTCGGTTAGTTCCATAATTAAAGTTGTTGTTTTTAAAGCGTTCAACAAAAGTTGTTGTTTTTAAAGCGTTCAACAACATATCCATTGAACGTCTGGACTGGAGTTGCCCTCGGTTTTGTTATAGTTACAGCTGGAACAGTAGGCCTACTGTAAAGGTACCACAGAAGCTATTTTTTTACATTTGATATTGAGTTGCAGAGTTGCTTACGAATTGTTGCTCATAGGGGTCTATGGCTTACAAAGCCACATACGAAGTTAGAATTAGACTTTAACAGTGGTGTAGTGGGGCGGGAACGCGGGGGAACGCCGTTCCCTCACTTTTTTCCAGGGAGGGAACGCGATCCCTCACTATTTTGCAGCATTTCTGCTGAAATAAATGAACAAAGAAGACAATATGTTACAAATAACAAATTCCTATGTATAAATTTACAT
>OY744607.1:43594026-43611526 GCA_963556255.1 Allolobophora icterica
CAGAGAGACAGAGAGAGACGGAATGGCAGTGAAGAAAGAGGAGAGTGAGAAGACAAGAATGCAGAGCATCGCACAAACATTTCAACCGCAGCAGAAATCATTTCTCATCTCGTCCAGCGACCAGAAACTCATTGCAATCGATATATTTTTGATAAATATATATATACACGTTTATCACATAATTATATATATATATATATATATATATTGTAATTTTTTTGACATAAAGATAATTTTGTATAATAAATGCGTTTATAAATTATAGGCAAAAATTATAGACATGAGAAAACTGGTTGCTATCTTATCTATAGGAATGGTGCTATGCTATCTTATTATGTACGTATGTATATATATATATAAATTATGTGATAAATATGTATATATATATAGACTCATTATATATATGTAATGAGTTCGAGACACTCATTATATATATATATAATGAGTGTCTCGAACTCATTATATATATATATTATATAATGAGTTCGAGACATAAGCCTTTGATTCTGGAATTCCGACTGATGTTGAACGGGTAAGAGGATCGAGCCAAGAAGTCAAGTGACGACTATGCAGCATTTCGATTATGCCTTCTTCCTTCGACCAGTTCGTTCACACGACGTGGAGGAGGACGAGGAAGAGGAGTAGGAGAAGGAGGACGACGACGAGGAGGCGGAGGATAGGATGATAGGAGGATCTGGCAATATGTCTACATACACAGATTGGTTGCGATACAAAGATCTGTACGCAGCGACCGGACGCTTTTCCCGTGTTTATAAACCGTTTGCGCAACTTGAAAAAACCAGCGGAGGAACGAAATGCTCTGCTTCGACGAATTATCGGAAGGAACGTTGTTCCCGCCAGAAGTTGCTTTCGTCTGCTCGTCTGTAGCGCTCGGTGCCAGGAAGAGGGATTTATAGGTCAACACGATTTGTGGTTTCTGAACGGAGGAAAGCTGCGGAGTTAAGACGTAAGAAGCAGTTTGTGGTTCTAGTGTAGTGTAGTGTAGCTGTTCGTCTCCAATGACACTAAATCAACAGATGCGGTTCTGACGAGCGTATGTGTCCCACTGAGAAAACGATCGATTGGCTCCAGCATTTTATAGCAGCAGCAGTTCAACCGTGGGAAAGACTTTAGTTTATGAAGAAACGTGGCTGCACATTGAGTTGCGGGTTAGTAGCAAGCATAATGCTCTATATACATACATAGATACATACGTACATACATACATACACACATGCCTCTGAGTAGATTTCGTGAAGGGGCGCTATATAAGTTTATTATAGACAGACAGATTATTATTATTATTATTATTTATTATTTATTTTTTGCCCTGAGTTAGGGGCCTACTTCTTTCCCTCAGGGTCTTAGAGATTAAATTAGTAGTTTTTTCCGGAACGGTTATTATTATTATTATTATTATTATTATTATTATTATTATTATTATTATTATTATTATTATTATTATTACTTAGTAACATCTATAGCGCGCTGGTATCTAATGCAGAAGGCATAGCACATCAAAATCAAACCATATAATTATAAGGTCATTTTCCAGAAGATCGGTCCACTAAGACAAAGAGGCGATCAATATAAATTATGCTGGATAAGCAATTTGAAAGAGGTAAGTCTGAAGTTGAGAACGAATAGACATATCCCGGTAAGTGAGTGAGCAGAACGGACAGACACACAGGGACAGTGTTCCAAAGAGTAGGTCCTGCAACTGAAAACCTCGTTCACCAAGAACAGCTCTTGGTTTATGTATGACCAGACAAATGTTGTTCTATTCCTTTGTACAGCCCTGCTCGTAACGCTTTTGAGGAGTTCTTATAAAATGTGCATCACAAAAGTCCTGATACATACATAAATAATGCATTACATCATCACATATATACATATTACATACGTACTTCCATATAATACACAAGCACGTATCAAATTATGCATACATAAGTACGTACTAAGAAAGCGAAGGTCTGCATGTCGACTGTATGCTTTAAATTTAGATACAGCGTGAAATTCAGCATCACGTGGCTTCGAGTATCAACGGGAGAAGCATCATTCCGTTCGTAAACAGGTGGTGGGTGATGTGAAGACGCCATGACGGAACAGGTGTTGGTCCTGAAGCTGAAGCTGCGGAGGAAACCGTACGCAAGGCCTCCCTACTACAAACCAGATGGGGATCGATTTGAAGCTCCTAATACCGTCAAGCTCAACGTCAACTCGAGATATCACGTCGAAGTAACAATCTCACCTCCAAGACGACTCCAGTAAGTAGCACAACTGCCTTGTCTCCAAGGGTTGAATTGGAAAGGCCTCTCTCGAGGCAAATACTAATTTATATAGCGCTTATATTATATAATAAGCCCACGGGCTGACCTGTGTTGTAAGAAAGGCAGATTTCGACGTGGCATTGTAGGCCTACTAACTGACTTGTTTTTATGGTCCGCTCGTATTATGCGCTCGTTTAAATCGTCCAGGACTCCACAGTTTTCATATAATTATGGTCGTTTGCTCGACTGTGGAGCTTTGGATGTTATTACACCTTCTACATGTATGTATACAAGCATCTGAAAACTCTAATTTATCGCCGCAGTTGGGCTGGGAATGCCTCTGAGTAGGTATCTTGGAGGGGCGCTATATAAGTCCTCTGAATGAATGAATGAATGAATGAATGAATAAATGAATGGAATAGCACTGTAGAAAAAGGAACGAACAGAGTCGAGGAGAGTCCAGGGCTGAGAATAGACTCGATGTTCGGAGTTCATGGACTACGTATACCGTCGAATGTACGTGTGCATATGCTTGTGCATATGTGTATGCGTAAGTTTTGTGTGTATGTGTATGTGTGTACGCGTATGTTTGTATGCTAGTCCATCTCGAAGTGTGCTCTGAACCTTCAGATGCATTTGGGTTGTCCACTGCAGAGCCTTCTACATCGGGGGAAAGAAGTTGGACATGATAGCGGAGACGAAGAGGGAACAGACGATCGACAACAGTCGAGTCTACACCGGTGACTGGAAGACAGTTCCGTTCTGTCGAAACGAAACCGGAAGTAGGACCAACATCGACATCCGGTGCAAGGTAGACTAATGACTCACGCGCGAACTTCATCCGGAATTTCCGGAGGATGATGATGATGATGATGATGATGATGATGATGATGATGATGATGATGATGATGATGATGATGATGATGATGATGATGATGATGATGATGATGATGATGATGATGATGATGATGATGATGATGATGATGATGATGATGATGATGATGATGATGATGATGATGATGATGATGATGATGATGATGATGATGATGATGATGATGATGATGATGATGATGATGATGATGATGATGATGATGATGATGATGATGATGATGATGATGATGATAGTAATAATAATATCTCGGGCAAATTTTTTTTTAAATAATAATAATAATAATAATAATAATAATAATAATAATAATAATAATAATAATAATAATAATAATAATAATAATGCAATTTATATAGCGCTGTTAGTCGACCGAGGCCGAAGAAAAAGACGCTGTACATGAGTTCAAAAGGATGTAGAAGTCGAAATGTGAGAGTGAGGCTACTAGATAAAGACACTATAAATAAATGGAAGAAATTGCGACAGTTAAGAACAGCATAACTAATTCTACATGAGCTATATAAATTCTGCTTTCATTATGTCATATGATGCGGCATCTATAGCACATTGTCATATCATTCTAAATATATAGCGCATTATTTTAAACCTCCGACGCCTTTCGTGATTAACTTTGTACTTATATCGTAGCTCTTTTTTTAACACGCTGTTTTGATGACGGAGAAGTTTGAATGTGTGTACAAGTGATAGGCGCACATTAAGAGACCTGCGCATTGCACATTGTGCTTGTATCTACATGCGTGCATGCATGTTTTATGTATGTATGTATGTATGTATGTATGCATGTATGTATGTATGTATGCATGCATGCTTTTATGTATGTATGTATGTATGTATGTATGTATGTATGTATGTATGTATGTATGTATGTATGTATGTATGTATGTATGTATGTATGTATGCATGCATGCATGTGTAAATATATGTGCATGTATGTATGTATGTATGTATTTATGCATGCGTATGTATGTTTGTGTCTATGTATATATGTATGTATACATGTATGTATGTATGTATGTATGTATGCATGCATGTATGTATGGATGTACGTGTTTACCTCACAAAGTGTTTCTTACTAGCCTATTTGATACTGGATTCTAAAAGAAAGCGTTGTTTTCGTGTACTAATCACACGTCATTAGCTACAGACGGCAGACCAAGCAAGGATCGATTCTTAATTGTTCAGCGCCACAGAAACCAGCCCTGCGCTTATTCTGCTGCGCTTACAATGAGACCCAATCCGCATGGTTAATTATCGGTTATAATTTTATTGTCCGGTGGACATAACAAGCCAAGAACGTAAGCAGGTGAGTTCGTTCGGTGCAAAGACATTCTGAGAACTATAAATGCATTTATCAGCAGTCTATATTTGGTTCACGTATTGAGCATAAACGCGGAAATAAATATCGTTTTTCCTTCTTGGAATGTTTAATAGATGGAAGGACGGGAACTGAAGTCGAAGTTTCAGTGTAAGTTTTACGGCGATCAGGAGATGGCTCACAGCTGCTGGGGTAACGCCCTGGACTACGTCGAATATAGATGTCGCCTCTCGCTAAACATGACGTCATCGATTGACGTACTCCAGGAATCGTTCGTCGACCTTTAGCAAAAATGCGTGCGTTAACCTTATGTGGCCTTTAGCTAATCAGGTTTTTCTGATCAGCGTAGAAGGCATCGCTATGTTGCAGGACTGTGTTTCAGTTTGTTAGGTAAATTTTTGTCACTTTTGCTTTTGGACGACCACGTTATTTTGTCTTCCAGTTTATATATCAAAAAGGTGATTTTGTTTTGTTTTGCTGACTGGAGCAAACGTATTCCAGTTTGAATAGCAAAAGATGTGCTTTTGTTTTGCATTAACGATTTTTTGTTCTAACACAGACTACATGTTTTCTGAACCACTTAAAACCCTTGTTATGTTATATGTTAATGCCTAGAGGTCGAATCAGCCATAGGTATAGGCTGGTTACCGACTTCATTTTCTTAGCCTCGGCATATGAGGGCGGGTGGCCAGTCCTCTCCCTCGCCATTTCATTTAACCACACTGACATTGTTTACGATCAGTGTAGGCCTACTCATTATAGCAGAGTTAGTTAGGGGCGCAGAGGGAGCGGAAATTTCAAAAAAATCTGTTCTTGATGGGATTCGAACTCCCGACCCTTCAACAGACAGCCCAGCACGCTAACCACTAGACTAAAGCGCATAGATGTAGAGCAGTCTGTTAATCAAGGACAGTCAGGTGCGGAATAGACGAGAGGTAAGTGATTCAAATCGCCGCCAGGGCTGAAAACTGTTTCAAAAGTTCTGCTCAACTTACGTCCCTTGCTGAATATGGGGTAAAATGAGTAGACTGATCGCATGATGTCGGTGGGAAGATAAGGCGTCGAAGGAGAGGACTGCACAGTTGGCCTCAGCGCCGAGCCTAAGAAAATCGAAGTCGTTGTCATACCCACTACTGCCTCTAACTGTCTTGTAGTCAGACAGCAATAAAAAAAGGGAAATGTCCCATTACTCCCCCAAATCGCACTCGACTGATAGAACCCTCTTTGCATGGGAGTAACCGTCCCAGCCATTTCATTCATTTGAGCTTCGAAACCTAGTGCAAAGCAATAAAGAGCATGGGTGCAAGTGCAATTCAAGGACCCCCACCCGTCAGTAGCCCCCGTCTTAACTTAGATGAGAGGGATCGCTGTAGGTAAAAGTAAATATAAATGTAAACTTTTTCTTTAGCGACCGCATACCTGTCCTCGACCCAGCTCGTATTTAATTAGTTGATGGGGTCAGATCCTTTACCACCGCTGCCCGTTTGAATAGGCCCCACGCCATTTAAGGTGCCCGATATTTAAATATCTGTAATAAGCCACGATCGGGTCGATTGGTATGCGAACCGATATCCACAGTGGCGTACCCCCCGCCGCTTGATCTGCCGCTGCCTCATAAAAACTTAATTCAGTTGAGGGGCTGTTGTTTAGCATCGATTTCATCTTTCGCATTGCAAAAACAGCAGCAGGGGATATCGTGAGTTTTGCTGTGGGATTCCATAAATACTGACCTCAGTCGATATGAGACATTGGCTGAGACTGAGATTGAAGAAGAGAGGCTCTGGAGGATCCGCTCGCCTGGCCACTCTTACAATCGCGCAACCAGAGATTACGTCGACGCCTGTGGTCCCTGTGTTATAAGGACGCGCGTGTGGCCTGCACGTATGGCACCGTTTCGCTGAATTATGCACTCAGAATGTGATAACTGCCGCACGAACAGCAGATGCTTCCAGTTACGGATGCAGCCGCGGGGGAGTGACGCTGAGGGGGAGCGACGCTGGGGGGAGGGGGCGACGCTCGATCCATACACGTATCAGACTCCATTCTTTTCTAATTGCAATTCTAATCGCATAGTTTTAGCGTCTTCTCAAGAAAAATTCCTCAGACTACTTACTTACTTGCTAACTTATGTATGCATCAAAACATTTATATAGCACCTTTCGTGAACCTCTCAAAGCGCTGCTTGTTTACTTGCTAATGCTGCTTTTGGGGCTTGTCCTTAAAGGAGACTTCGGGATCGTCAGACATGACCTACTTTAACACCTCGTTCCTCTTGTCCGAATTTGACATTGTAATGTAATGTAGTGTAAATCTCCGAAATTTCTCAGCGCCACACAAAAGCCACGCTAGAGAGACCGGACTTCATCGGTGCCAGGGCAGAATCCGGGGAGGTCAAGCCGAAGAGACAGCACGGTGCTACGGTGGAATTACCTTTCCGCGTCTCCCTTTGCGACTGTCCGGATTACAATGGGTCCTAAGGCCTAAACTATAGGCTACTCTGTTGATATCGTGGGGTTATCAGTGCTGCGGGGTGGGGATCTCTGATACTTTATATCCAAAGCAGTACTGACTGTGTACTGTTTGACCGAAGTTGGTGTTCGAGGTACTGGCTGTACTGTCAGAACTACGTATGAAATTCAGAGGCGGACGTCCACATTAGGCATTACATAACATAACATAACATAACATAGCATAACATGACATAACATAACATAATATAACATAATATAATGTAACATAACAAAGATAACATGACATAGCATGATATAACATAACGTAGCATAACGTAACATAACGTAATATAACGTAACGTAACACATAACCTACCACCCTTCAACCCTTGTCAGCATTTGGATGACTCCTATCTCTCGTCTTTGCCGAACCCCCTAATCATGGCTTACCTTCCGATGTAACCGATCTAGAGTTGAGACACGAGGCAAACAGAAACCGAATTCGTACTATGTATTAATCAATGGACGATTGTTCCAAGAGGAAGAAGGACCAATGTACATTGCGAGATTCCGTTTACGACAGCCAGACAATCCACATTTGTCTGCCGTCGCTTATCGATGCCACCCAACACTTCAGACCAATCGCTTTCCACAGAACTTTTGCCACACAGTCCAACATCAAAGGAGCCAACACAAACCATCACTGAGAAACTGATGTGCTTAATTTTTTTAATCCTCAGGGATCGTACGTGATAGAAATAATAACACTTTAATGATTGTCGAACGAGGAAATGCCAACTACCTCTCCCTGTCATTCCATCGTGCCCTGAGCCTTCCGGAAATGGGCTTGCTTTAGACAATAATAACATTAATAACTTCAAGTTAGAAAATAATAATAATGTAGCAGCAGCAGCAGCAGTAGTAGTAGTGGTGGTGGTGGTAGTAGTAGTAGTAGTAGGCCTTGTAGTAGTAGTAGTAATAGTAGTACTTGTAGTAGTAGTAGTAACGATACAGTGTTTAATCTAGACGTCTTTGGGGGTAAATGTCTCCCCAGGATTGATGTTTCCCCCAGAGGCCAGCAATATTACAATGTAGAGACCTCTAGGGGAGGAAAATTCCCCCCAGGATAGATGTGGACTGGATACACGGTTATTCCCCCCACCCCAGAGAGATGAATTCCTAAAAAAGGTCATCAACGGTTTTGAGAGAGTAATTGTTGTAGAAAAAGTTAACAAATCGGACGAAGGACAAAAAAGGCATCAACTTTTTTTGAAGATGAAATTAGGAAAAGTCAGAAACTTTTTCAAGATGGATAAAAAAAATCTTGTGTAAATTCTTTGATCCCCCAGAAACCTAGTTTCCCCTCCCAGAAGATGGGGACTAGATTAAACACTGGTAACGGTAGAAGTGGTGGTAGTGGTGATGGTGGTAGTAGGCTAGTAGGCCTGGTATTGGTAGTGGTATTCGTGGTATAGTTGTTCTTTTATTAGCAGTAATGGCAGAAGTGGTGGTAGTGGTGGTGGTCGTAGTGGTGGTAGAAGTAGTGGTAGTAGAGATAGTAATAGTAGTAGTGGTAAACCCCTATACGTGGCATAATCGTAGTAGTAGTAGTAATGGTAGAAGTACTGGTAGTAGAGCTACTGTAGAGGTAGTAGTAATAGTAGTGGTAGTCTTGGTATAGTCGTTGTAGTAGCAGTTGTAGTAGTAGTAGTGTGTGTGTGTGTGTCTGTGTCTGTGTCTGTGTGTATGTCTGCTGAGTGTCTTCTTTCCCTTGCATGTCTGTTTTTCTCAGATAATCCTTGTCACATGACTGTCTGCCTATCACATTGAATAACTAATAATTTCGACCAATTATGATTACTAATTAGATTAGGACTTAATCCAACAGTACAGGGTCATTCTCGACAGCCTACTGCCATGAATCGGATATCCTCCTGTTCCACGTGACCTATGCTTGTAACTTATGCCTTAATTAGCTGCTTTAGTAATTAGTCAACTCATAAGCAGACGATTTACGATCCACGTGAATAATTGAGTTATATATTATAACGTTTTATGACAGTTATATGGTTATGCTTGTATGTATATATGAATACATGTGTGTGTATGTATGTATGTATATATTAGGGACCTGCGAATCATAAATTTTTCGTCGAATCGAATCTGGAATCGAATCGGGGGTAAAGATTCGAATTCGAATCGAATCTCGAATCGAATCAGCGGGTACCATGTTTGATATTCATGTGGTGTGCACTTGATAGCACAGGCGTACCACTGTCAGTATCAAAATATTAATAACTTTTCTGCAGTTTAAAATCAATTAAACTAAACATTACATGTAAGCTAAGTAACAGAATTAACAACAACACATATAATTTATGAGTTAAGTAAGTAAGTAAGTATACTCTTCATTGTACCAATTGCATAACCACACTTTGGTGTACATACATTTAAGCCAGGCATGGACAACATCTTTTTAACAGAGAGCCGCCCAAAGATTTTGATGGCCGCTCTGGGGCTGTATGCCAATCGCAGGCTAATTTTTGCAGATTAATTTGCCCCAGAAAGTGAGACAATATTAATTTTATTCAAAGTAAATATTGCAGAATAACTTTCATGGTACAATGCTAATAAAAAAAAAGACATGTCAAGGGCCGGGCCATAGGTCCCAGAGGCTGGATCTGGCCCACAGGCTGTATATTGCCCACCCCTAATCTAAGCGGAGTATAAATAATATTCTAATTACATATTATAGGCACCATTTTCGTGTTAGAGGGTTTGGTGTCGTCGGCTTCCGCGTTGCTCGCAGAAATTCAACAACCATTCGACTAGCAGTAAACAATGACAACAATTAGTTGTCAACAGAGTGCGTCAAGTCCCTAGTATATATGTATGTATGTATGTATGTATGTATGTATGTATGTATGTATGTATATATGTATGTATATATGTATGTATGTATGTATGTATGTATATATGTATGTATGTATGTATGTATGTATGTATGTATGTATGTACTTGTACTTGTTTACGGGCCTGTCACGTTGAGAGCGCTTCTGTATAGCCCTGCTGAGAGAAGCGCTTTATAAATGTTCAGATAAGATAAGATAAGATAAGATATATGTATATATGTATGTACCGTATATATGTATGTATGTATGTATGTATGTATGTATGTTGTATGTATGTATGCATGCATGTATGTATGTGTTCATGAAGTTGTATGTGTGTACGTATGTGAGCATGTATTTGTGTGTGGATGTGTGTATGTATGCATGTGCGTATACGTACGTGCGTACACGTGTAGGCCTAAGTACGTATGTCTGTATATAGACCTGTCAGTCTGGCTATTCACATAGCTAGCACCTTAAAACACAACAAAAAGCGCTATGCAACTACACACGACAATACTTATTGTTGTCTATGGTGTGTGTAATGTAATCATGTATGAAATAGAGGGAACTAGATGTTCCTCCAATGTGACATCGTTTGATTGTCGTCCAACTCTCACTTTCACGTTCAGCGCCACCTCGCGATTGACGCTGTAACTGTTTTGGCTAGATCTCCGCAGAAGGGCGCTCCCTTAAGCTAGACTGAGTGGCAGCCATGAGATGGTCGCGAGTAACGACTTTATTTTTCTTAGCCTCGGCATGCGACGAAGGGTGACCCTCGCCGTTTTCATCTTCCCACCGACAGTGTACGGTCAGTGTACTCATTATAGCTGAGTTGGGTAGAGGCGTAGATGGCGCAAAAATCTCGCAACAAATTTTTCATCTCTGGTTGGGATTTGAACGCTGGACCTCTCGCTTAACAGTCTAGCACGTATCATGCAGGGCTTAAAGTGTGAATGGACGGTCATGGACGGCGTCCAAGGCCTCCAAGCACTTCTTTTCAAGGCTGGACGCCGTCCTGCCACTTATTAGGCCAGCACGGCCTGGACGCCGTCCATGCAGTGGCGTCACAATCATGTAACGAGGGTGGACAAAGTTTAACCAAAATTTCATGTTTTTCCCGCCTAGGTCTCAGCTGCTTTGCATGATATGCCGGGCCACTGTAGACGTAGCCTATACATGTAAGTGTGGCGTCTGCCAGTCTGGTCTATACTATAGGTATAGGTCTATAGGGGGTCCATAGAGTAGTGGTAACATCACTGGCGTGAAGTGCAAGCGGTAGCGGATCGCTTCCCGCAACCCTCCCAAATTTAGGTCCACTCAGCCTTTCATTCGCGAGATGGCGCGTTTGATAAAATGAGATGTAGGACGTGATGGGCGCCTTGCATGGCTGCCGTGTACAGTTAAATTCGACTCCTGTAATAACTTGTGATCATCCGTCCATACTGATTTGTAATCATACTGCGTTATTGTCAGTTTGAAGATATTAAATGAGTATTATTATTATACTAGGTCACCCTGATTTGTCGGAAGTATTTGACCCTGGTCGACCTAGTTGTGCATGAGCCAGATTCTCTAGGCTCCAGCGCTAAGAAATGCCGGTAATATAATCTGCCTTGTTCGCTCTCTCGTTCTCTCGTTTCTCTCTCCGTCTCTCTCTCTCTCTTCTCTCACTCTCTCTCTCTCTCTCTCTCTCTCTCTCTCTCTCTCTCTCTCTCTCTCTCTCTCTCTCTCTCTCTCTCTCTCTCTCTCTCTCTGTCTTCCTGTCTCTCTCGTCTCTGTCTCTGTCTCTGTCTCTGTCGTCTGTCTCTGTCCCTCTCTCTCTCTCTCTCTCTCTCTCTCTCTCTCTCTCTCTCTCTCTCTCTCTCTCTCTCTCTCTCTGTCTCTCTCTCTCTCTCCTCGTCTCTCTCTCTCTCTCTCTCTCTCTCTCTCTCTCTCTCTCTCTCTCTCTCTCTCTCTCTCTCTCTCTCTCTCTCTCTCTCTCTGTTTTCTGTCGCTATTGTCCTCTGTAGCAGTCTGTCTCTGTCAGTCTCTCTAAAAGCGCCTGTACACACTACATTGTCTCCACACGACTGCAATGTTCATTCTTCATGTGAATTTAAAGTATAGTCCTATTCGTTTACTTTTTAAACAAAGAAACGACCTTTAATTAAATTTTAATCGCGGCTAAAACCTTCTGAACCAGAGAAACTATTATAAAAACGCAACTGACGGTAAGGAACCTCTAAATTTAAAATAGTGGTTTGTTGCGGGATGCGGTGGTATAGTGTTATGTTCTGTGCCTTGCAACTGGAGGGTCGCAGGTTCGAATCTACCTCAAGCCACTGCGTAGCAACCTTGGACAAGTTGCTCACCTACAATTGTCTGTGAGGAAGGCAACGGGAAACCACCTCGCCTCACCTCATCCCGGGTGGCATAAAGCCAATGGACCTGCCTTCGGACAGAGAACTAATAACTCATCATTATCATCATCAGTTTGTTGCACTTGCTTTGCTGTTTAAGTAGTACATAATAAATCTGCTTCACTTCGTGAAACATTACTAATGCATTTTACTTAAACCTTAAACGTTACGCTCTGAATTCTGTTAAAATAAAAAAGTAGTCTAGAGAAAGTTGATTACGTGATTGTCTAAATGCTATGCTCCAGAGATCGGTCTAGTCTAGGGTGACCATTTATTGGCCTTCAAAAACCGGGACACTTTTTGTAACGTTCTTTTCGGCAACTCTTTTCGGCTGGGCAAAAAGAAAACAATTGATCAATGCAAATGAGAACTTCCATACTAGCTAGTTGCCATACCATATACGCAGTGATGGGCACTAAACTATTTTTTAAAGTTAAACTAAAACTATTTTCCAACTAAAAAAAAGTAGTTAAACTAAAGTTGGCAACTGATTTTGGAAATTAGTTAACTAAACTAAAAAAAAGTAGTTAAACTTTTTCCAACTATTTTCCAACTATTTACGGACAAACATTTTTGCAATAAAGGACGTTAAGTGAACTGTAATAATGCAAAGCGTCAATGACAATTTCACCTTCAAACTATGCAATGTGTACTGTTCTGGCATACAGTTACATGTGCACTGTAAGTAGTGTATGAATTTGAAAAACACAGCTGTAAATGCTAAAACCATGCAGAGTTAAAATGTTTTTTTGCTGACAGTGTTCAATGTTCACTGTGGAAAAATAGTTGCATATTGCTGATTTTTTTAGTTAAACTTTTTAGTTAGCAACTAAATATTTTTAGTTAAACTATGGTTTAACTAAACTATTTTTTTTAGTTAAAACTCTTCCTTAACTAAATTTTTTAGTTAAACTAATAGTTAGCAACTTTTTAGTTAACTATTGCCCATCACTGCATATACGATATCTTAATATTATCTATCTATATTACTTATTATATTCTTAGAATTATTACCACGTTCTCATGTATGCAAAAGAAACGTGGAACTTGAGGAAGGAAGAAATTGATAGAATCAGATAGACAGATGAGAGACTGATGAAGTAGACTGAGATAGAGTACGTAGCCATTATAAAGTACAGTAGTCAGTAGAGTCGAGTAGATTAGAGTAGTAGACTGAATGCCTTTGAGATGTGGGTTAAATTAAGAGTTAAGTGTAGGGATTAGGTACCGCTAGGTCCGTTAGGCCGTTACAGTAGAGTAGACTCAGTAGAGTAGACTGTTAGAGTAGTAGAAGTAGAGTCAGTAGACCAGGGTGGGAATTATTGGGGCTAGGGGTTTCAACCCCGTCTTTCTTACGACCCCCACAGTTGAGTCTTCATTGGACATCCCAGGGGGTCGTTTCCAACCCCCTCAGTTGTGCTGGTGTGATTTAGGATTATTTGATTCTGAGTAGGCCTATCTGACTAAGAGAAGGCATTTTCATGGTGTATCGTGTAGGCATTTTTTAATTTTCCCATTGCGTTTTCTGTACTTACGCATTTTCAATAATCATTCCCATCGTAGGCCTACTGAAATGAAACTGTAATATGAAAATTAATTTTCACGTCATGCTTTAATATTTCATATAACCTATTAACTAAACTTACTAAAGATATAATAATAAATAACAAACTGTTCTTTCGCTACGATTTCGTGTTGGGTTCAGTTCTGTCATTTACAAAGAACTGAGTTTCCAAAAAAGTTGAGAATTTCTTTTACTTCTCAGAAACCGGGACAATTTTGCTCTTTCACACAAGTCCTCGGGACACCGGGACACACCACATAAAACCGGGATATGTCCCGGAAAACCGGGACGTATGGTCACCCTAGTCTAGTCTTATTGACTGTTTCATAACTGAATCAACTTATGAAGTTAAATGACTTCAATAGAGCGCATTGATACGATACAATACAATACCACATAGACTTATACTCAGGGTGAGAATTGTTTGGGGTTAGGGGTTCAACCCCCCATTCTTTTTTTAGGACCTCAGTTAAGTTCATTGCACACCCAAGGGGGTCGGTGACCCCCATTTGGGCTAGTGTGATTATATTGTGCATATATTTTAGCATTTGCTTTCGCAATTCACTTCGTGGGTTACTAATAAAGTAATGCTCTGGTTTATTGTGAGATTTGTGACTGTGTGAATTGCATATTAGTGTATACTAATAAATTTGGTGATATCCTCACTCTATGGAGTTTAAGCTTTCTGTTGCATTTTTGAATTTTCTCAGTTTGCAAATATGGATAAAATATTCAACTCCACATGGATTAAAGTCTACCTGCGTCTTTTTCTACAATTCTCACGCTGCTTATACTTGATGTCCAGTGTTTTTAATCTAGGCACCTCTTGGGGGGGGGGGAATTCCCCAGGATTTCCCCAGAAAAATTTAAAAATAAAATAATATAGTTTTGAGTTGTTGTTGACAGCATAATATTATATGAACTGTTATAATATATAATGATATTATTTACCATGATATGATATAATGATATTATATACTATTATAATACATATACTATGATATTATAATGAGTATAATCTACTGTTAATATTTGTACAAATATTTGTACAACTAACTGGCTTCTCTCCAGTGCTATCTTTCAAATTTAAAAATAAGACATTTCAAAATGTTTTGATCCTGGAACATTTAGTAAAACTACATCACTAGTACATGGCTTCCCAATTTGTTAGTTGGATCATTCTTGCTTGGTTTGTGTACTATTTGTAAACTATTTCTACTAGTTGTGTCCTGGTCAGCAATGCAAGACCGTCTTGAGCAATAAGGATAAGCTGATCCACTCCTATCAGCACTGAAGTAATAGAGCAATTTTGTTAAGATGATAGCTTAAAATGCTACCACTACAATGTCAAAATTAAAAAAAGTCCTAAATTAAGATGACAGCTTAAAATGCTACCATTAGGCCTACAATGTCGAAATTCAAAACTTTTCTAAAAATTTAGTTAAGATGACAGCTTAAAATGCTACCATTACAATGTCGAAATAAAAAAATTTCTAAACATTTTGTTAAGATGGCAGCTTAAAATACTACCATTACAGTGTCGAAACTCACAAAATTTCTAAAACCCTTCGCCTGCTCGGCGCTGCGCCCCTCGGCAATCATCCTTCGGACACTCGTTCGCCCCCTCCACAAACCTTGACCCCCCCGAAGAGGGGGTACTTGATTAAACACTGCTACTTTATATTCAATATAAAATTGGACTGGTGTCAAAATAAATATGCCACGATTACAAGTATTCAGCTGCTAATTTATTTGGCCTAATTTTCTAAAATATCGCATGGTTATGATACCGTGCATGGGCTCAGAGCTTCATCATTCTTAGTCAATCAATGTCTAGCAAGAAAAACCCGCTATCAGTCGACTACTTTTGTTTATCAAAGTGCATGAAACTCACCTACGAGCATTCTAAAGTGAGTTTGTTGCTAAGCGCGAGTCACGGAAACTGATATTTGACGACATTAAGTGATTCTTGAGTCTTGATGTTCCTTTAGTATTTTCATGTTTAGTTTTAATGTTTAACTCTTTTAAAATGTAAAATTTCATAACTGTTATTCTCAGCAATTACAAGTGGCTGATTCTGCAGGCTGTCGATAAAATAAACGTTCAGGCTAAACTCAAGTCTACAAGAATTCAATGCAAAATGTTGCTATAAGGCTATAATTTCACTCTAAAACTTTACTTCATCTCGCTTTTTAAAATCCGACTATGGCTCACAGTAGAAGCATAGAAGGGCATTTCAATTTTTAATGCTGTGACTGCAAATTGTGTTCTTCTAACACCTAAAATCTCAGTTTCCTCACATAGGCCTATAAAATACTCAAATGTTATCACAGATTGAGATGGTTTAGGTAGTTTTATTTCTAAATCATCGTTGAAAAATGTGAGGTAAACAAGAGTCAAAAATGTGCTCCTTTTGGCATCAAATGCTCAAAATTGCGTCGGCTTCTGGGGCTCCGCCCCAGACCCCGCTGGGGAGCGTACGACGCTCCCTCAGACCCCCTAGTCGTTAGGGGCTTCTTGCCTTCGGCAATCGCGGCTTCGCGCCTTCGGCGCTCGCAATTCCCCCCACTCACACGTTCTAGTAGGTCCCCCAACTTCTAGCCCATGATTGCGCCTATTGTAAGCGGCGTCTAGGCACTTCTTTTTTTACACTTTAAGCACTTAAGTATGTATGTATGTGTGTATGTATGTATGTAACAAAACTGGTCAGACTACTCTGTACTATAGCGCTAGATAATTAGAACAGTCCTGTAAGCATCCATTAGTATGTAGTATTAGCAATTTCATTTTCTTAACCGCGGCATATGAGGTGGGTGGCCATTACTCTCCTCTGCCTCAAGTGTGAGGTATGGTCGATACTCAGTTCACTGCTGAGTTCGTTAGAGGGCGCAAGTGGAGCAGCACACATTTTCCAAGCATCTTTCTTCTGCTCTGGCATTTGAACCTCTGACAATCTCGGTTGACATACCCAGCGCACTTACCACTTTACTTTCGCCAACAGGGCCACAGACAGACAAACAGACAGACAAACTGACAGACAAACAGACAGACAGACAAACAGACACAAAGGCGGACGGGAGGAACATCGTGCACTGCGTTCTTCACCGACTCCCCCTCACGAATCAGAATCACATTGCAAGTTAGCCATGGTTCATTTGCGATCGTTATGTACAATGCTAGGCACTGTACTTGTCAGATGAAATACAGGCTTGTTTAATTGTTTGGAGAATTACTTATTAAGTACCTTGCTCGCTTAATAGATCTCCTCTCGTCTATCCAGCTCTGGTCTGGTCTGTTCTCTGCCCTCTACTCTCCTCCTCTCCTCTCCTCTCTTCTCCAGTGCTCTCGTCTCGTTTCGTCTCCTCTCGTCTCCTCTACTCTCTTCTGCTGTCCCCTCCTCTCTCCTCTCCTCTCCTCTCCTCTCCTCTCCTCTCCTCTCCTCTCCTCTCCTCTCCTCTCCTCTCCTCTCCTCTCCTCTCCTCTCCTCTCCTCTCCTCTCCTCTCCTCTCCTCTCCTCTCCTCTCCTCTCCTCTCCTCTCCTCGCCTCGCCTCGCCTCTCCTCTCCTCTCATCTCCTCTCCTCTTTTCTCCTCTCATCTCCTCTCCTCTCATCTGCTCTCCTCTCTTTTCCAGTGCTCTCGTCTCGTTTCGTCTCCTCTCGTCTCCTCTCCTCTACTCTCATCTCCTCTCCTCTCCCCTCCC
>OY744607.1:43616526-43662751 GCA_963556255.1 Allolobophora icterica
CCCCACTTAAGTCTTCATCGCACACCCCAACCCCCTCGGTTCTGCTAGTGTTGTCTGACTGAGTCCTGACAAAGCGAAGACATTTCCTTGGCAGTATATCATGTATGCATTTTTTTATTTTCTCGACAAAGGAATTTACTTTGATTCGAGTCTGACTTGCAAAACTGCCAGCGTTGAAATCGACTTTCAAATTTCACTGACCTCCATTGCAAAATACAGATAAAATGTTCAAAGCCCCAGTTTTTTTTCTACAATTCCCACACTGCTTCCAACTCCTTTTGTAATCAAAGGACTTTTATTACATGTCTTTGCATACATAATAAATATACTTGAACTAATCCTTTTGATTACCACAATTGACAGTGTACAGTGGTGACATTTATGAATTGTCTTTTTAACAGCGCGAATGCATCAGTGTCCACGTTGGTCAGGCCGGAGTCCAGATCGGTAACGCCTGTTGGGAACTCTATTGTCTGGAGCATGGAATTCAGCCAGATGGTCAGATGCCCAGTGACAAAACCGTCGGAAGTGGTGACGACTCTTTCAACACTTTTTTTGCTGAAACTGGAGCGGGAAAGCATGTGCCAAGGGCGGTCTTTGTCGACCTTGAGCCAACCGTAGTCGGTAAGGATTTTGAAAAAATGATCCCTAATATAGATTATTTTGTAAAACACGTTGTAGTCTCTATGTAATCAAAATTGTCTACAGATTTGTTCTGAGCTTAAAGTTATTGTATACTTGTTTGTACTATAAAATATGTTTTGTTGAAGTATCGTCTGTCATCTGTACTTGTACTTAACTATGGAGCATGTTGTAAATGTGTTGCAAATTATAGGCCTATGTAGTGTGTTTTATTTACTCCTGATTCAGGTTTAGGCTTATTTGCAGCAAGCTTAATTGTTGATGTTGCTTAGACGTACTGCTATAGTTGTGGATTATGGAATTTACCTGATACTCTAATTATAACCACGTTTTGTGACTTGAAGCTTTGGTAAACCCATGATTCAATTATCTGCATAGTTGTTTGGTGCTGGTGAATTCTCTACAGCAGAGTTTCCCAAACTGTGGGTCATGACCCAAAAGTGGGTCGCAAAGCTCTGGCAAAAGGGTTGCCAAAGTTTTTCGGGAAACATTTATTTTTGCAGCAACACCAGTTGGCTATGATTGGGCTATAACTAGCTGGATTGCAATGAATTGTAAACTGTTTTTACCTAAGTTTCCTTTTAATGCTTGAAATTTCGACGTAAATCCATATATTTCGATACCAATTTACCCACTGTGTAAAATTAAGCATTTGGGTATCGAGGCTGCCAAGATATTCACAAGTGGGTCGTGACCCAGAAAAGTTTGGGAACCGCTGCTCGACAGGTTTTTAAGATCACATATGATGCACTGCAGGTTGCAATGCCAGCATGTTTTGTCTAACAGATACATTTCTTGTTTCTAGTATTTTTGAAATGAGTTTACAAGGTCGACTGGAGCATTGATTAAAATTTTTAATGTCTGACTTGTTAATTAATTTCTTGTACATTGTGATTGCAGATGAGGTGCGTTCGGGAACCTACCGCCAGCTTTTCCACCCGGAGCAGTTGATCACTGGTAAGGAGGATGCTGCTAACAACTATGCCCGTGGTCACTACACCATTGGCAAGGAACTGATCGATCTCGTCCTTGACCGCATTCGGAAGCTGGCTGACCAGTGCACTGGCCTTCAGGGTTTCCTCATCTTCCACAGCTTTGGTGGTGGTACTGGCTCTGGTTTCACCTCGCTGCTGATGGAGCGATTGAGCGTAGACTATGGCAAGAAGTCTAAGCTGGAATTCTCCATCTATCCAGCTCCTCAGATCTCCACGGCTGTAGTCGAGCCATACAATTCGATCCTGACGACCCACACCACCCTGGAGCACTCCGACTGTGCCTTCATGGTCGACAACGAGGCCATCTACGACATTTGCCGTCGTAACCTCGACATTGAGCGCCCAAGCTACACCAACCTGAATCGTCTGATTGCCCAGGTTGTGAGTTCAATTACCGCATCCCTGCGCTTCGACGGTGCCTTGAATGTGGATCTGACGGAGTTCCAGACCAACCTTGTGCCTTACCCACGCATCCACTTCCCTCTGGCCACCTACGCTCCGGTTATCTCCGCAGAAAAAGCCTACCACGAGCAGCTGACTGTGGCCGAAATCACCAACGCTTGCTTCGAACCGGTCAGTATTTCATCAGGAGTAGTTTATTGTTGACCATTGTGATCTGATGTTGAATGTTTAGAAAAGCCAAAAAGGAAAGCTGCTGGCTGGTTTATCTAGTTTGCTTATTGGGCCGATTTGTGCAGGAAAATTAATTGGAATGATGAGTCATCGTTTAAATAGCGGCTAGTCCTGATATGGATATTAGTTTTCACATTCCTATTTAGTTGTAAGCCAAGTTACAGCGAATGGTTTCTCCCTTTTCAGTTAACAATGATGTACATACTCGAAATAGGCCAAATCTGAAAATGAAACAAGGAAATGTGGGATGTGCAAATTTACAAGTGTGTGTTTATTGGTACTGTAGTCAATTAAAATAAAAATGCTACCACTGAACTGATAACAGAGTTCAGAAAATTGAAGTTGCAGGAAAATGTCTGCAAATGTCATGATAAACTTGAGGCCAAGAAACGTTGGTTTTCTTTTGCGCTCAAACGAGATGTGAAATCTGAGACATGTGATTATTAAGTGAAGATTTATAAAGTGCACGCTAATAAAACTAAATACACTGCAATGGTCTTCCTTGCATTTTGTTAATCTATACTTGACTGATAAAGCTTGAATTTTTCGTTCTGCTTGCAAATGGTTAGAAGATATCGTGGAAATGTAATTTTGTTTTCTAAAATTCCAGGCCAACCAGATGGTGAAGTGTGATCCTCGTCATGGCAAGTACATGGCCTGCTGCCTGCTCTACAGAGGCGATGTTGTCCCCAAGGACGTGAATGCTGCCATTGCAACCATAAAGACCAAGAGAACGATCCAGTTCGTTGACTGGTGTCCGACCGGTTTCAAGGTGGGAATCAACTACCAGCCACCGACCGCCGTTCCAGGTGGTGACCTGGCGAAGGTGCAGCGCGCAGTGTGCATGTTGAGCAACACCACCGCTGTGGCCGAGGCTTGGGCGCGCCTGGACCACAAGTTCGACCTGATGTATGCCAAGCGTGCTTTCGTTCACTGGTACGTCGGAGAGGGCATGGAGGAGGGAGAGTTCTCCGAGGCTCGTGAAGACATGGCCGCACTGGAGAAGGATTACGAAGAGGTCGGAATCGATTCTGCTGCTCAAGAGGGAGAGGAAGGCGAAGAATACTAGACGGAATCTCGACGGTGCTGGAAATTTTGTGTTCAGATTTGCCAACTACAAATCGCCAAATTTGTTTTGAACATTCAAAAATGTGTTCATTGCTTTGCTTGACTTTATTTTTTTAAAATATCTTCTCCGTGGTTGAACAAGTTTTTTCTGTTTTGCACAATATTCTACTGCAAGTCCTTGCAATACACAAAGCTGCAATAAATTTTTTTCACAGCTGAACCTTTGTCCTGTTTGACTTGTAAATAAATAAGACGTAATGTTGATTCGAATATTGATTCATTAGATGGTTGAATTGCTTGGTAGTATGCATGGATGAATTGCTGAGCTAAGGATTAAACATTTCCCGGATCATGGTGGTCAATGAACTTGGTGTACATTTGCTTCACTGAAACATGGAATTATTGTTAAATGAAGTCTTGTGTCCGTGCACTCGCCCATTCAGACTGTGCTACTATTGTCGTTCGGTTGTGGGCAGTTGAAAAATGTGGATTTGAACTCTTCGTGAAAGTTGAAACTTTACTCTTCGTTAAAGTTGTTACACCATGCGCTGGCCATCAGACAACTGTAGAGGGTGGAAACGTGAATTGTAAACCTGAAGAGCCTGTTTGTACCCACAAAATCTGCAATGGCCTTTTAAGCCTATACCTAGTACAAAACGCAGTTCATATTCTTGTGAGAGATCTACACGTTCTCGTCTGCACACACGCCTAAACTGACCAATCGGATGTTGCTGCCTCTGGGCATGATTAGGCTCCTGCAGTTTTAAGAATACATGTAATCTGAAGAATGGGGGTTACTGAGAATTTCCAATTAATTTGCTGTGCTTTTAACGCAGATTGGTTGTTCCTGAATAATTTAGAAACACTGTGATGCACCTTCAATCTGTAGATACTTGTGCCACTTTAATTAAGGCTCTACAAAATTTTCAGCTGAATAACGCGTGAATGTAGTTAAGCTACAATGCTGTAGGCTAGAAGACTTGATTAACAAGATGAGTTAATTAATTAATAGCAAAAGCCATGCGAATGTCTTTTGCTTTTATCTCTTAATGAAGAATGTATGGATCTCGTGTCAACGCTGATTCGGGATGCATGGAACACTGAATGCCTTCTAGGAATTCTCGGACCTAATCTACTGAATTAAATGGGGCCTGAAACTAGAACCAACGAAGGCAGAAATCCACACAAATGCCTACATACTTACACAAATGCATACAAACCAACTCATTGTGATATATATATGTGTGTGTGTGTGTGTGTGTGTGTGTGTATGTATGTATACACTCCTACCTGCATGCATACATGGTGGCTCAGTGGTAAGTTCGGCGCCTTGTGAACGGAGGGTTGCAGGTTCGAATCCCACTCTAGCCGCTGCGTACGGACCTTGGGCAAGTCCTTCACTCACAATTGCTCGTGGCGCTTCGGCGTGAAAATTCTGGCACAGTATCAAATGCTGTAGTCGGGAGCGCCTCTGAGTAGTAGTTGACTTCGAGAGGCGCTATAGAAATATCCGGAATAAAAATAAATACATACATACCTAACATTCGGTTTGTCGCCTGTTCGGCTGCCACACGCGTGCACTTTACAATACTGTTCCTGTTTTCGCTTATTCTGACGTTACGCACGGTTACGGTACTAAGACCCTCTGTGCCCATCTGATTTTGTGCCCGTGGATCTCTGGAGCTAAATAAGGTACATATAGTATATATGGCGACGTGGTAATTCCACCGGCCTTGACTTCCACGGCCAGCGTAGAAGTTTTACTGTGGTGGGCCGGCTGGGCCCTTCTGTAACAAGCTGCCTAACAACCTGCAATATGAACTCCTCAGCCTCTCTGACTCTTTTCCGCAGTCTTGTCAAGACCTTGAACCTCAAGACCAAGACCTTGAGCCTAAAGACCAAGACCTTGAACCTCAAGACCAAGACCCACAAAATCACGGTCGTATGGGGCCATCCATATATTACGTACACAAAAATCCGGGAAAATTGGACCCCCTCCCCCCTGTTCGCAAGCGTACTTTCTTCCACCACCCCCCCGAGTACGTACGTTTGACGCAACCCCCCCCCCCGATGACCAGCTGCAGAAAGTGTCTCCAGGCAGCCTGTCTGCACTTTAGGCCAGATTATTGAAGGGCCAATATAGACAAATTATAGGTGTCGTTCACAGCACATAATAACTGCACATGGCTTTTATATAATGTAATAAAATGCCATGGGACGACTATAGGATAATACAGAGTTATAAATAGGCTAATGTGGACGTCATAATTAGAAATTTATTTTGGGTACGTACACATTTTCTGACCAAGACGTGACCTGTGGGGCCTCATAAAAATTCTGCCATGTGAAAAAACACGGTCTACACGTGCTGAAATCGCTAGCACACAAAGCAGCTTTTCAAGAACCGGATGTAAATGTACAAATTAATCATGAGTCTGTTTTGAAATCATTCCATGTTAAATAACCGGAAGCCAAAATAATTGTGCAAAACAACAGTGAAGCCTCATTCACACCGTGTAAATACTAAAGCATTAACTGTATGAGTAATTATTTTAACAAACGGCAAGAATAACATTTCGCATGAAGGACTTTTGTAAATACGAATTCGGAATTCTCTGCAGTTTCCATTTAGAGTTGTTTTGCTTGAATAAAAGAAAAAACTCATGTTTTAATTAAAATAACGAGTAGTCCGACTGGACAATTTTTAGTAAGGAATAGAAGTCTGGATACGACTGTGATTTTTTTGGGTCTCGGTCTTGGTCTTGAGGTTCAAGGTCTTGGTCTTGGTCTTGAGGTTCAAGGTCTTGGTCTTGGTCTTGAGGTTCAAGGTCTTGGTCTTGGTCTTGAGGTTCAAGGTCTTGGTCTTGGTCTTGACGTTTAAGGTCTTGACAACAAGACTGCAGATATCGGTACCGGCCCGCTATTCCGGGGGTCCGCTATTCCGGGGCCCACTATTCCGGGGTCCGCTATTCCGGGGGTCCGCTATTCCGGGGATTCGCCGGAATATACACACATACAACATACAACATATATACATACATATAACCACACACATACAAATACACACATACAAAAATACAGGCATGCATACACACGTACATACATACAAACATACATACCCACATATATACGTACATACATACATACATTATACATGTATATATTATGTACGCGTGTACGTATGTAATACATACGTACACACGTACATAATATATACATATACACATACATAAACACGTACATACATGCTAACATAATACATACATACATACATAAACAGGTACTTATATATACACACGTACATACATACATACATACATACATAAACACCTATATACATACATTATGTACATACATACATACATACCCACGTACATAGATACATGTATGTACTTACATACAGACATACATACGTACGTACATACATACACAACCACACACATAAATACACACATACAAATATACATACATGCATACACACGTACATACATACAAACATACATACCCACATATATACGTACATATATACATAGTATGTATATAGGTGTGTATGTATGTATATATGTACTTGTGTATGTAAGTACCTGTTTATGCATATAATTATGTATATATTATGTACGTGTGTACGTATGTATTACATAAAATACACATGTATGTAATACACACGTACACACGTACATAATATATACATATATATATACATAAACACGTACATACATGCGCACATAATCCATACATACATACACAAACAGGTACTTACATACACACGTACATACAATGTCATACATACATATTACATACGTACACACGTACATAATAAATACATAGTATGTATGTATGTACGTATTTATGTGGGTATGTATGTTTGTATGTATGTACGTGTGTATGCATGTATGTATATTTGTATGTGTGTATTTATATGTGTGTGGTTATGTGTACGTGTATGTATGTACGTACGTATGTATGTATATATGTAAGTACATACATGTATCTATGTACGTGGGTATGTATGTATGTATGTATGTATGTACATAATGTATGTATATAGGTGTGTATGTATGTATGTATGTATGTATGTATGTATGTATGTATGTATGTATGTATGTATGTACGTTTGTATGTAAGTACCTGTTTATGTATGTATGTATGTATGTATGTATGTATGTATTATGTGTGCATGTATGTACGTGTTGTATTGTATATATGTATATATTATGTACGTGTGTACGTATGTATTAAATACGTACACACGTACATAATATATACATATATACATGTACATACATAAATGTATGATGTACATATATACATACATACGTGCAGACACACGTACATACATACATACATATATACATGTATGTATGTACATACATGTATGTAAATACATACATGTATGTAGATACATACATGCATACATGCATGTATGTATGCATATATACACACGAACGTACGTACGTACGTACATACATACATACATATATACACACATACATACATAAACACGTACATACATGCATGCATGTGTGTATGTATGTATGTATGCATATATGTACGTATGTACGAATGTATGTTGTATGTATGTATATATTATGTATTTACGTATGTGTATTTGTATGTATTTACATATATGTATGTATGTACATACATGTATTTATGTACGTGTGTATGTATGTATGTATGTATGTATGTATGTACAATTGTACATGCATCTATGTATGTATGTATGTACGTGTGTGTGCATGCATGCATGTATGTATGTATGTATGTACGTGTGTATGTATGTATGTATGTACATACATGTATGTATGCATGTATGTATGTATGTATATATGTATGTATGTACGTGTGTGCATGTATGTATATACATACATCTATGTATGTATGCATGTTAGTGTGTATGTATGTATGTATGTATGTATGTATGAACATACATGTATGTATTATACATGTATGTATGTATGTAGGCCTATTTATGTTTTATGTATGTATGTATGTATATTCCGGCGAATCGCCGGAATAGCGGACCCCCGGAATAGCGGACCCCGGAATAGTGGGCCCAGGAATAGCGGACCCCCGGAGTAGCGGACCGGAACCGCAGATATCAGCCTGGAAGACTGCCCACCTCCTATGTCTAAACCCTTCAAAAACAGAATTTCTCATTATTGGCCTCCGCGAGCAACTAAGCAAAATAACCTATCCTTCCGACCTTTCGCCAACAGATCTCTCTTACCCCGTACCTTACTCTTCTCCTGCCCGCAATCTAGGAATCATCTTTGATAAAAAAAAACTTATCTTTGCCGACCACATCACTCAGCTATCTCGCACCTGCTACATGCACATCCGTGACCTTCGTCGACTGCTCCCAGTACTCGATGACAAAACCGCCTGCACAATAACCACCTCAATTGTACATTCCAAAATCGATTACTGCAATTCCCTTTTCTACAACATCGACTCTTCTCAAATAAAACGCCTGCAAACAGTTTCATCTATGAAATTCTGCAACCGCTCCTTAGTTTAGGCCTATGCTGCTCCGGCTCTTTGGAATGATCTCCCAAAAGATCTCCGCCAGTTTGCTCATCCTCCGATATCGCCTGTTGACATCACCTCTCCTCCGCTCCCACTCTCCTCCGCTGCTTTCCACTCACGACTGAAAACCGAACTCTTCAAGCTATCCTATCCTGATTCCATTCCTTCGCCACCACACGACCGCAATCATCACCGATTACCACCGTAGCACCCTGCTGTCTCCTCGGTTTGACCTTCCCGGACTCTGACCTGGCACCGGAACGGACAAGGCGGACATGGCTATTGTGGACTTGATTTGATATAGCGCCGGTGATAAGCTGGTCTCCCTGACGTGGCTTTTGTGGGGCGCTGAGAAATTTCGGAGATTTACATTTACATTTATGTACACACTTCACGTGCTCTGAGAAGGTCAAATCTTGATCCCAGATCAGACCCAGATCACGTACATTAATGGAAAGATGTATCTGGGAAGCAGTGCTGCAAAAAGGGCACCAGACGAACTGGGTTTTCTCGGACATCAACTGGAGACGATTGGATATTAAACGTCCAACCGCCTCAGTTTCAACTCTGACATTATATTGATCGCAAAGTATGTTCCTATACAATGGTTTTGTGTGTGTCGAAGTAAGACAGGATAAAGAGCTAAGTAAAGCGCAAGGGAAGGAACCTTCAAACTTACATATATATAAGCAGAAGGAAAGACTGGACTGACGTTTACAGTCGCTTTATATGGTGGGTGACAATTTTAGGTGTCCTATTGCCATTGCAGAGGGTTCCTCTGGGTGTGCATAACGAGTATAGGGACGTTTACTGGAACTCCCAAACCCCATACGGGCCATACGACCCCATTATGACCCCATTCAGACATAAACGGTCTGCGAGAACTTCCCTCTACTCTGCACCTGAAAATTGGACCGTGCCAACACGCCGGGTCTCAACTCGGCCAAAAATTGAGATCTAACGTGAAACGATGTGAATTTACCATAACAGAATTAAATGTAATTGAATGTATGTGGTTATTTCAACAATTCAACCAGGTCTCAACTCGGCCAAAAGTTGAGATCTAATTTAAATGTCGATTGGAGACATTCTTGCTTCTTATATGCATTTCTGAGATGCACTCTAACCGGATTCAGTTATCTGATTGGCGGACAAGGTTACATGACAAGTCTTCGCTGCAATGGCTATTATTAAAAGACACTATAATGTGACCTGATAAATACCATACAAGCAGGTATTTCCTTTGCCATAAAGCCACATCAGGTGACCATTCTGCTGTGACTTTGTTTACTAAATCGATCGGTTTCTTATTTGATTGTTGTAGTGGCTTTGTTTGAATAACAAAGATTTTGATAAATTGTATAATAGTAGGCCTACCTGATGTTTCAGAGTTTACCTTTTAAAGATTGCAGAAAACATAAACGTCACTTACGAGCAGATGACGTCATGTAATTTGTCAAAATGCTATTTTTAGACGTTTGTTTTAAGACGGAAAGGGTAGTGAGCGTTTGACTTGCATTATTAAAAGATTACTTACTTACTCACTCAAATACAAATACATTTATCAGAACATCTGCGACAAACAAAACCAACCTATTTATAAAACAGTATTATTCTACAATGCAGTTTTTTTTAGCGCATAGGTCTATATTCTGGCGTAGAGAAGCAACTATAGGATGAAAAGTGTCTCTTCCTCCGCAAGTGAAAACTTTACTTACTCCGCAATGCTTGTAGATATTAACAAAATGCATTGTAGTCGCAATAGGAGTAGTAGTAGTAGTAGTAGTAGTAGTAGTAGTAGTAGTAGTAGTAGTAGTAGTAGTAGTAGTAGTAGTAGTAGTAGTAGTAGTAGTAGTAGTAGTAGTAGTAGTAGTAGTAGTAGTAGTAGTAGTAGTAGTAGTAGTAGTAGTAGTAGTAGTAGTAGTAGTAGTAGTAGTAGTAGTAGTAGTAGTAGTAGTAGTAGTAGTAACAATATTAATAACAATAGTAATAACAATAGTAATAATATAATATAATATAATATAATATAATATTATGTAATATAATATGACAAAAAAACTAATTAATAATAATAACACTCGTGATATTAGTAGTAGTAGTAGTCAGTGATGGGCAATAGTTAACTAAAAAGTTGCTAACTTTTAGTTTAACTAAAAAATTTTAGTTAAGGAAGAAGTTTAACTAAAAAAATAGTTTAGTTAAAACCATAGTTTAACTAAAAATTTTTAGTTGCTAACTAAAAAGTTTAACAAAAAAAATCAGCAATATGCAACTATTTTTCCACAGTGAACATTGAACACTGTCAGCAAAAAACATTTTAGGCTAACACTGCATGGTTTTAGCATTTATAGCCTGTGTTTTCAAATTCATACACTACTTACAGTACACATGTAACTGTATGCCAGAACAGTACACATTGCATAGTTTGAAGGTGAAATTGTCATTGACGCTTTGCATTATTACAGTTCACTTAACGTCTTTTATTGTGAAAATGTTTGTCGTAAAAAGTTGGAAAAAGTTTAACTACTTTTTTTTAGTTTAGTTAACTAATTTCCAAAATCAGTTGCCAACTTTAGTTAAACTATTTTTTTTAGTTGGAAAATAGTTTTAGTTTAACTAAAAAATATAGTTTAGTGCCCATCACTGGTAGTAGTAGTTACTGTTGTTGTTATAGCAGTAGCAATAGTAGTAGCAGTAGTTGAAACAGTAGTAATGGTAGTGGTAGGAATAGTACTAGGCCTAGTTTAATAAGTTAACTTAATGCTGAACGACATCATCTGGAGAGCGCTGAGTAGAGCAACCTCCCTGTTTCTCGGTCTCGCAAGGGAAAGTGGAAAACCTCTTGGTCACGTGAACGGTACCTGTCACTCAATGTTCGTTAGAAACCACATGCCGACTCAATGTCTCATCCAGTTCACACATCAATCGCAGCAGGCGAAGCCGTCTACCACGCAGCTTCCCCCCAGTACGCAACCATCATCATTCGCACCCTCGCCTATGTGGCGGTCGCATTAGCATTAGCAATAGTAGTAGCGGTGTACGAAGCAAGGAAGGAAGGATTTCAGCACAGAATCGAGAAATCGGACAACAGACGGGGAAGCGCCATCTGGCAGTCCGGGACATTGCCGCTCTCAGGTCTTTCGAGTTGGCGCTTCAGGCACTAAAATTAAGTAACAGTAATTCTGGGCGTCGGTTTTGCTTTTTTAAGTACACAAAAAAATCGCGTGCATCACGAACATTTATCTAAATATAGAATTTAATTTTTGTCAAATTGGTACACACAGGTCTACATAGACTACGAGGCTTACTTGACACATTCGCACAAACACACCTAATACAAGCAAGAGAAGAAGACGACGAAAAGAAGAAGAAGGAGGGGCAGGAGGAGGAGAAGGAGGAGGGGGAAGAGGAGGAGGAGGAGGAGGAGGAGGAGCAGGAGCAGGAGGAGGAGAAGGAGGAGAAGGAGAATAAGAAGAATGCGAAGAAGAAGAAGAAGAATGCGATGAAGAATGTGATGAAGAATGCGAAGAATGCGAAGAAAAAGAAGAAGTATGCGAAGAAGAAGAATGCGAAGACGAAGAAGAATGCGAAGAAGAAGAAGAAGATGATGACGATGAAGAAGAAGAAGATGATGATGATGATGAAGAAGAAGAAGAAGAAGAAGAAGAAGAAGAAGAAGAAGAAGAAGAGCAGTTCTTAACCTATCTTTGAGACAGCCATAATATGCAGTGTTAGCGACTTCATTTTCCTATCCTCGGCATATAAGGGTGGGTGGTTAATCCTCTCCTTCGCCGTCCAGAGCTCAATCAGATTCCGTCAGGATTATACACAGGATTATACACAGCTAGGCTGTGGTGGAGATTGAAGAGATAGGTCTACGCAATCGATGACTTATTGAGTGCAGAAGACATCGGCTGGGGAAACGCCAGCTTGCCAACTTCATTAGGTCCATGAAGAAGCTATTTCTGGAGTGAAATAGTTGATTCGCTGGATTATTAAACCAGTTTTGCCTTGGTGGTTTTTAACTTTTTTGTAATGATGGAACCTCACACAAAACACTTATTTGCTCACGGAACTCAGCGCGTTTCGCCCGTCCAACTTCTCAAGAAATAAATGCAACACGCATTCATGTAATAACGTTAATTATTTTAACAATACATCAAAAGCAATACCGTTAATTATTTTAGCAATACATTCACGCAATAATGTTAATTGTTTTAATAATACACTCACGCCATAACGTAATTTACTTTATCAATAAATTCACACCATGACGTTAATTATTTTAACAATATATTTTCGCAATAAAGTTCATTATTTTCACAATACATTCATGCAATACGGTTAATTATCGTTAATTCACGTAATAATGTTAATTATTGTAACATGGAATCGAATGTTTCTAGCAAGAATGAAACTGTGAAGAATTCTGCTAATTACTCATCCTCTTTTTTATGAATTTAGTTGGCGACTTTAAAAAAAATTTCATATCGGCTTTGGATTCATCTTCTCATATTAGACCTAACGTTGGCTAAAGTCACGGTGCATTCTGAGGGATTGGTAGCAGGGTAGTCACTGGTTCAGAACTAGGCCTATATAATTGTTCCCTAATAATAATGAATGCGCTTAATTAGCTTCAGTGTCGCGATTTAGAAATTGGACTTAACGATTACGACCACGAGTTCTGCTGTCAATGCATGTCATGTCATCGTATAGAGAAGAGATCCGGCGACAACATCACCTGAGGCACCCTCCTCCCTGGCTACCTGTTGTTGTTGTTGTTGTTGCTGCTGGTGGCGGCTATCATTGAACAACGCACGCTTTATTTAAATGGCAGCGAATGATGCGGACATTGGGAGTTGCCATTCCGCGCTGCCACCTGATGTATCTGTGCATCTGCTGGACCAGACAGTGGCCAGAGTTGACGGACTTACGCAACAACTACAGAAACGAAGTCAGCTTCTATGGTAAGTGTCGCTCTATTATAGTACTACTTCACTACTACCACAACTACTACACTACCACTGCTGCTACTCCCACTACTATTGCTACCACTACTACTACTACATCTACTACAACTTCTACTACTACTACTACTACTACTACTACTACTACTACTACTACTACTACTACCACCACCACCCCTACGACAATTATCAGCCTCATCTGCATAAATGGCATCCATTATTATCCGAATTCATTTCGACTCTCATTACTTCTATTATATAGGAGTAAGTTTTAACAATGGAATGGCATCCTACGTGGTTGTCAAGACAACAAACTATTTCTTATAAATATTCTTGCGCTTTAAAAAAAATCATTAGATCAAATAACTTCACATTCCTTGAAAATAGTTTCTATAACAAATCATTATTACGACGTCGATAACGCTCACAAAACGGATTCAAGTTCAACTTCGTGGGTTTTGGCACATCACAGGCTCAGTCTGCAATTTCAGAAAGACCCCCAAAAATGTTTGCGCCTACGACCCCGTTTTCTGCAAACGCGCCTCTGTTCAGACGGAAGTCTTGAAAATTCTTTTAGCATACTAACGTTTTCTTCTTCTGTTAAATTAAAAGTAGTCTACTTCATAACAATCTTATCGTTCTTTAAATACCAATGCACGAGCAATGCGCTGCATAAGTCGTTACATCAGACGTAACACGTTTTCTACATCACAGTTAATAATAATAATAATAATAGTCTTCGTTTAATATCTTCAAACTGACAACGCAGTATGATTACAAATCTGTATGAACGGATGATCACAAGTTATTACAGGAGTCGAAGTTATCTGTGCACGGCAGCCATGCAAGGCGCCCATCACGTCCTACATCTCATGTTAACAACGCGCCATCTCGCGAATGAAAGGCTGAGTGGACCTAAATTTGGGAGGGGAGCGGGAAGCGATCCCGCTACCTCTTGCTCTTCACGCCAGTGATGTTACCACTACTCTATGGACCCCCATACATACTCTATAAATTATCGCTTCAACCGACTACGCCATTGTCTGCTGAATCCGTATTTGCCCTCTACGACCACACAATGGAAGAGCTTCTCAACATTTATGCTCCTCGTCGTAAAATCACTATCCGCCAGAAAATTGACTGTCCTTGGTTTGATGTATGACTGTGCTACATCAAAACGTGAAACTCGTCACCTCGAACGAAAGTGCAAATCCTCTTCAAACGACGCACATGCAATCAATTCATTGAAGCTACAAGCACGAAATCAAAGAAAACTCTTTCAATATAAACGCTCATCGTATCTACGCCAGCGCATTGAAGATGTAGAGAATGATGGCAGGGCCCTCTGGAAATCACTAAATTCCATCATATCCCCGCCACCCATTACTGAATGCCCACTAACACCTGATGAGCTCCTTGATCACTTTATAAATAAGACTGAGGCTATTCGCCATTCCACGAAGGATGCCCCTCCACCTGACCTTAAATCCAGTCATTTGAACCCTTCTGGTTTTATTGCTTTTGACGAGATCACCCTACCTGAAGTAGACAAGCTCCTTTGTGATTCCTCCACCAAACACTGTGAACTAGACTCCTCTCCAGTTTGGATAATTAAATCCCTTCGTCACATTTTTACCCCCATCCTAGTCCTACTTATTAATTGCTCACTCGCTCTGCTCTCTGCTCTGCTCTCAGCCATCCTCGGTTCGAGGTTCGGCCGCATCATGCACAATGTTCCTCCAACGCCTCCTGTCCTCCGTCAGTCTTAACAATTCTCCCATTGCCAATCCCGTCCATTTGCCAATCCCGTCCATTACTCGCTACAGCAACTCTACCCACCTCCCACAAGCGTGCCATTATCCGCCCTCGCATCAAAAAACCTGGTCTTGATTTTTCTGACCCTTCCAACTACCGTCCAATATCTAATCTCTCATTTATCTCCAAACTTGTTGAGCGCGCCGTCCATCGACAGTTATCTAACTACATTGAATCCAATTCACTGCTGCCCCATATTCAGTCTGGTTTCCGCCGCCTTCACTCCACTGAAACTGCTGTCCATAAAGTTTATAATGACATAATCTTGGCGTTTGATTCTGGCCTCATCACTGCTCTCCTACTACTGGACTCTAGTACTGCCTTCGATTGTGTCGACCATTCCATTCTCCTACAATTACTAGAATCACAATTTGGTATCATGGCCTCTGCCCTTGTCTGGATTGCTAGCTTCCTGACAAATCGATCACATGCAGTTCGCCTTGGTACAAATACATCAAAGTGCTTCAACATCCTTTTTGGTGTTCCTCAAGGCTCAATCCTTGGTCCTCTCTTATTTATCCTTTACACCTCAAACATTACTCACATTGCCTTCAATCATGGTATCCTCATACACCTCTATGCAGATGACACACAGCTATATATTAAACTTGCACTAAGGACATTGACAATGCTAAGTCTCGCATAATTGACTGTTTTACTGAAATTCAAGCTTGGTGTGCATCCATGCGTCTCAAACTAAATGCCTCTAAGACTGAACTCATCTGGTTCAACCGTCATCCTATGCCCAGCTTTGACTTACTTCACTCTGTCCTTAACCTCAGCCCTGACTGCTCCATCAAACCTGCTGAATGTGTTCGGGACCTCGGTGTTCTATTAGACAGTACACTCTCTATGAAAAATCAAACCTCTTCCATTACCAAATCCTGCTTTTCCCATCTTAGACGTATACAGCAAGTCAGGAAAAGCCTTAATGAAAAATGTCTCCGCACCCTAGTTCAGACCCTAGTCATTTCCATAATTGACTACTGCAACTCGATCCTCTATGGCCTTCCGGCATCTACCTTGCAACCACTTAGGCCTACCTCTGTTCTCCATTATGCTGCTAAGCTAGTAAAAAACCTTACTCCCTTTGATCACGTCACCCCGGCCCTTCGCGAGCTTCATTGGCTCCCCATACAAGCTCGCGTAAAGTTCAAAATCTGCCTCTTAATGTATCGAGTATATACAAACTCATCTCCCTCATATGTTTCTTCACTAGTCATACCATGTTCTTCTCTTCAATCCAGACAAGGACTACGACCATCCTCCCAAGGTGATTTTGCTGTCACTCGTTCGGTCAGGAAATTTACTAACCGAGCATTTTCACTAGCCGGCCAGGATGAATGGAATAAACTGCCAGACTATATTCACAAATCCTCAACACCATTGACTTTCAAAACTAACCTTAAAACTTATCTTTTTTAAATGTACTATAATTAGACTTTCTGTATTGTTACGCGCTTTCGTGCAATTTGTTATCTTGTTTAGGCGCGCTATAAATGTCAGATTATTATTATTATTATTATTATTATTATTATTATTATTATTATTATTATTATTATTATTGTTATTATTATTATTATTATTATTATTATTATTATTATTATTATTATTATTATTATTATTATTATTATTGTTATTATTATTATTATTATTATTATTATTATTATTATTATTATTATTATTATTATTATTATTATTATTATTATTATTATTATTATTATTATTATTATTATACATCATTACGTCACACATTATGATCAGGGCAGCCTTAACTAAAATTTCGGTCATGAATTATTACGTCATATACAACGTCATACGCCATTTTACGTTAATTAAAATAGGTCATCTGCCTACATTATTACGTCACATTTGCTATTATTCACAAGCCAAAACATTTGTTGTCATATCATACGTCATATCATACGTCAGGTGATTGCCATCATCTTGAAAAAATAAAGTAATTGGTTTACATACCGCTATGTGACATAGCAGTTTAAAATGCCATGCAGTTTCCGTAATCGCTATTAGAAATTATAAAGCGCCTTAGTTCACAAAAATAATCTGCTCTAGTCTACGTGATGTTAAATGTCATTAAGAACAAACATTTCATCAGTAAGTACGGCAAAGCACAGAAAACTAGTAGAGTCGCAAGTGGTGGCCCCACGCACACACGTGGAGCCCAACCAAACAATTCCTATTCACAGTTGCCTGCAGATACCATCCATGCGTGGGAATCACTATGCTGACATTGTGTCAAATGTTATAATTCATGACATGTAGCAATACATATTCTAAATAATGCGTTCGTGCAGGTTCATCTCCTTCGTGTACGACCATTTCCCGCAATTCTGAAAAGTATTCTCTGAGATGCTATGGCGAATCTTCGAGACTTCAACGCATCGCTGAACTCAAGCAACTTCACCATCGACACGGTTGAATGGAGCGTTAACGCTTCCACGATCAGCGCCTCACATTCACAGACCTCCTCTGGTCCTCCAATCGAGAACCGGTTATCGATCATCGTCAAGTGCGCCATGCTGATCCCCGTTGTTTTCTTCGGAATCACCGGCAACATTCTTACCCTGATCGCAATCCGAACGACACCCAGACTCTGGACGAAGACGAACGTCTTCCTGGCCAGCCTTTCCGTAGCGGACGTCCTGGTCGCCCTGACCCTCGCCTACTACATCACCTACCGACTGCTCATCTACATTTTAGTCAACCCGTGCTCCTTCATTCGGATGTTTGCCATCACCATACCGATCCAGGCGTTTCCAATGTACGTTTCGGTCGCCCACCTGGGCCTCCTCGCTGCGGACCGCTACGTCGCCATCATTCACCCCTTCCATTACGAGCGTCTGGTGACGACAGCCGTCACGATGATGTCCGTGGCGGCGGCCTGGGTCATTCCATCGCTCATGTCAATTCTCCAGATGCTGTGGCTGCTACGCGTCGACTGGAACTCGTGTTCCGCTCCCTACTCCGTCACGGTCCAGTTCGCCCTCGCATTAGCACTCTACGTTACCGTGTCTGCTGTCATGGTAACTGCCTACACGCGCATCTTCAGGGTCGTGCTGATGCACCGGGCCAAGATCAACGCTACGGCGGTCAGCGCTGTCCAGCAAACCACCGTGGCCGAGCCGAATGGCTGCGGTCCAACCTCTACGGTCAACGAAACAGGTTCTGGACTTAGGAAAGCGTCGCAGAAGTCCGAGTTCAAGGCGGCCAAGATGGTTGCTGTAATGCTTGCCTCGTTCATAGTACTTTGGTTTCCATACGTACTCGGAAAGGCGTTCCAGGCGGTTGGAAGGCAGGATGCATTCACGAAGTACCTAACCGACATTGGAGTCGGGCTGGAGAGCGCGAACAACTCCATGAGTTGGATCATTTACGGGATAATGAACCAGGATTTCAGGAATGCTGTCAAACGGCTTTTCGGAATGAGGGAGCCGACTCGTTAATCTGTATCTATATTGAGTAGAAAACATTTTCTTGCATGAGTTAATGATAGTGCACGGCAATCGTTTTCAACCGGGGTTCCGCAGGCATCATCCAGAGCATCCTCCGCTGGTTAAAACATAAAACAACTGAATATACAAAAGGATGAACACTGAACAGCTTTAGGTCATTAACCCAGCATCACAAGTTACAATAACGTTTATTTCTTTGAAAAACTTGGACGGGTAAGACGCGTTGGGTTCCGTGAGCAAATTGCCATGACTGTGTAAGGCTGAAAAACCACTGAGGGAAAAGGAGTCTCACTGCATGGATCAGCAATGAAAAGACGACGGCTGATCACTTTTACGGTTATGAATAATTGATGAGAGCATTTACAAAGTAATAAAGCGACGGATAATCACGGGTCATTCACGATTGCACATTTGCAGATCATTTCAAAGCTTACGATGATTATATCCGCACTTCACCTGTAGACCAATTAGCAATTGGGCACTTATTATCGACAGTTCTTGCAACAATCTTGTGCAGTTTTCAGAAACATCAGGAAACGATGACTGTGACTCTGGAAATCTATTGTTCAGTTTTCTGATCGATCAAGGAACGTTATATTAACTTATTATAGAACACAGTAAAATACAGTTGTATTTTGAGAAAAAAATCCTCTGATGGTCCTCTATACAAAGCTTGGAAGAGTATATTGAAGCTGTGGTTCACGGAAACGTTATGAACCGTCAAGGAGTGGACTACTTAAGTTTTCAGGTTTAATGCGAAATGATGGTCTCACGATGAAAGTAGCGAACAGGAGGAGGTAGATAACCTATGGCATGCATTGCAAACCGGGACAAACAAGCTCTATGGCGCATTAGAAGTTACGGGAAGTTAGACAGCATAGCGGACAAAGGTCAACCGATTCGCTTGATTGCACACATCCGGTCATATCGCCGAGAACTTCTAAAGAGAAGATCGAAGCGACGGAGGTCAAACCCGCCTCATGTTTCTCGGCCTTGTCGCTTTGAGGTACCGATGTTTTGAGGTAAGCTACGGCGGATATGGAAGAGATAGGCTTAATCGATGACTTGTTGAGTGAAGGAAGATATCAGGTAGAGAAGACATCAGGTAGGGAAGACATCAGGCGGGTAGACACAACTGTCTCGCAATCGAAACCATATTTTTCACATAAATTAAAGAGATTTTTCTGGGAGTAAATGTATTTCAGCTATTGCAAAAGAAAACTGCCGAAGAAATAATTATTGTTCACAGGTCAAATAGAAGTCGTTGTTTGCCTTTAGGTCCGCAAGAAAGTTTGGTCATAACATTTGCGGTTTTTGACCGGCAATTAGAAATCGGATGTGACGTTTCTCTTTCGTCTTTAATAACCTGGTCATTGCTTCCGTCAATAGAAAATAATAATGTCTGCTTTTAGATTCGATCGATATTGTAGGTATAATATATTATAAATTTGAAAATTGTAACAATTAAAAATACCACACCACACCCCCGGAGACGAGAACGGCGTTCTCCAAGCTTAAACACTTCTGTTAGGCCTATATAGTATCTTAGAGCTTGGGGGATTTTTCGTACCTCGGGCGTTAGCGAAATTAAAAATTAATTAATATATTGATAAACAGCACTAGCATATATAGGCCTATTTATCAATTAAAAAATGCAACTTTTTGATTCATATCAGATCAGTACAAAGTATTCAGTTGATATTTAGTACTGAATTATATACCCGCGCTACTATTAAAAAATAATTTAACTTTTTTGACCCAATTTATAGATAGCCTTAAAACTAATTAATAAACTGGTCAATGGTCCGGCTGCAATGGGAAAATTCCTGCCGGTCCGTCACATTGAAAAGTTTGGGAAGCGCTGGCGTAGACAGTTCAGCCTAACAGACTTTCCTGGACTTTTCAACAAACAAACAAAAACAATAGTAGTGAAGTAGTTTTGCAGAGATGCTAGTTTCGTAGAAGTAGTTTTGTAAGAGAACTTGCTAGAATTAGGTATGGACACTTACGTGAAGTAGTTTTGCAGAGAAGCTAGTTTCGTAGAAGTAGTTTTGTAAGAGAACTTGTTAGAATTAGGTATGGAAACTTAAAAGAGGAAGGACGCGGAGGGACCCGATTGGTTAGCGTAGGCCACGCCCAGTAGAACAGCCGGATGACGCTCGGACTTTAGGCGTTGCCAACGACATCGCGGCCTTCCGTGCTCTGACTTAGCTAGCCGTGGCATACCTGTACGAGTTCAAGTATTATCAATAAAGTAGAATTTCACAGCATAGCGTTTAATCTCACATACTTACACTTATCTTGTGAATAACATGACGTAATTCTTCATCCTCAAATTCCGTACATTTTACATGTACTTCCGATTTTTTACGTAATTATTAAAGGAATAAATCTGCACATATCGTCGTAAAGTCTTAATAGATTCATTGGTCGTAATGTAAACAGTTTTAATCCGCAATTTGTCATAGCATCGTCTGGTCCTGATTGCTGTGGCCAGTCTGGCATTTTTTGAATCGTTGTGATTGTGAACACATTTCATATTTATTTCATCACAACTGTTTACTTTTCAGTTACTTGGGATTTTTTTTTAGCACACTCTTGGACTATTTTGAAATTTTTCTGGCAAGATCTTGGGATTTCTTAAAATGGAGAGTCGAAGCAATGCGCAACCATCATGACTCACCACTGTAGTAACGGTGTACGAAGCAAGGAAGGACGGGATTTCATCGCAGAATTGAGAAGTCTGACAACAGGAGCAGGGGATTCCCGCGGCCCTTCAACAGGGATGCGCCATCTGCCAGTCCGGGACATTCCCGCGCTGCTCTCAGGTCTTTCGAGTTGGCACTTCAGGCACTAATAGCAACAATAAATAATAACTCCGGACGTCGAAGTTTTGCTTTTTATATACACAACAAAGAGCGTGCATCACAAACATTTATCTAAATATAGAACTCTGTTGGTGACAAATTGGTTTACAGAGGCCTATATAGACTGCGAGGTTTACTTGACACATTCGCACAAGTACACCTAATGCAAGCAAGAGACGAGGAAGAAGGTTTGAGGTAAGCTGTGGTGGAGATGGAGGAGATTTGTTGAGTGCAGGAGTGCAGACGTCGGCCGGGCAAAAGACCAGTTTGCCAACTTCATTGGGTCCATGATAGCTTCTGGGGTGAAACGATTCGCTGGATTATTAAACCAGTTTTGCCTTGGTGGTTTTTAACTGTTTTTGTAGTGATGGAACCTGACACAAAACGCTTTCTTGCTCACGGAACCCAGCGCGTTTCGCCCGTCCAACTTCTCAAGAAATAAATGCAACAATGTATTCACGTAATAACGTTAATTATTTTAAAAATACAGTCACGTAATAATGTTAATTATTCTAACATGGAATCGAGCGTTTCTAGCAAGAATGACTAAAAGCTGTGAAGAATTCTGCTCAATGCTCATCCTGTTTTAAAAAAATTCAGTTGGCGCCTTTTTTAAATTTCATATCGAACTGCGGCGGAATCTCTGGTCAACATCCGCCGAACCTAATGGTTCCGCGGAACCTCGGTTAGGCACCACTGACATATCCAATCGGATACGAGCTATAGAAGTCGTTTAATTCGACAGCTTAGAACAAAGTCGCTCACACAGCATACCGATGGCTGCCTCTCGGATTAGGTTTTGGATTCATCTTCTCAAATTCGATCCAACGTTGGCTAAAGTCACGGTGCATCCTGAGGGTTTGGTTGCATGGGATCTTGACGTCACCGGTTCAGCGCTCCTGAATTTCCGCTATATAATTGTTCCTGAATAATAATGAATGCGCTTAATTAGCTTCAGAGTAGCGCTTTGGAAATTTGGACTAAACGATGATGATCACGACTTCTGCTGACAATGCATGTCATTGTATAGAGAAGAGATCCGGCGACAGCATCACCCGAGGCACCCTCCTCCCTGGCTACGTGTTGCTGCTGCTGCTGCTGCTGCTGGTGCAGGTGGCGGCTATCATTGAACAACGCACGCTTTATTTAAATAGCAGCGAATGATGCGGACATTGGGAGATGCCATTCCGCGCTGCCACCTGATAGTTGTGCATCTGCTGGACCAGACAGTGGCCAGAGCTGACGGACTTACGCAACAACTAGAGAAACGAAGTCAGAAGAGAGTGCACCTTCTATAGTAAGTGTCGTTCTATACAATAGTACTATTTTCACTACTACCACAACTACTACTCTACCACTGCTGCTGCTCCTACTACCATTACAACCACTACTACTACTACTACTACTACTACTACTACTACTACTACTACTACTACTACTACTACTACTACTACTACTACTACTACTACTACTACTACTACTACTACTACTACTACTACTACTACTACTACTACTACTACTACTACTACTACTACTACTACTACTACTACAACTTCTACTACTACAACTGCCACAACCACCACCACTATACCACCACCACCACCATCACCACTACCACCATCACCACCACAATTATCAGCGTCATCTGCACAAATGGTACCCATTATTATCCAAACTCATTTGGACTATTACTTCTATAGTATATAACAAAAATTATGAGTAACTTTTAAAAGGAGTGACTTCCAATACGTGGTTGTCCAGACAGCAAACTATTTCTAGAAAAATGGCGAAACTGATACCTTCCCCGTCCGTTTTATACATGCTGGAGCGAAACAAAGCGTAGTTTACTATAAAACTGATTATTCTGATTTCTGAATGGGGAGTTGACAGACGTCTTTACGTGTAGAAACTGTAGACAGGGTATTTGTACAGCTGCGTTTGACGGGCGTCTTCAAAGTCTGTGCTTGATCACAGCAAAGAGATTTCCATTGAAAGAGAGTTCCCTTGAAAGAGATTTGCCTCGAGAAAGATTTGTCTCGAAAGAAATTTCTCTAGAAAAGATTTCCCTTAACAGAGAGTTCCTTTAAAAGCCTTTGTTTCAGATTTATCTGGAAAGAGACTTCCTGAAAGATATTTCCACTGAGAGATTTCCACAAAGATATTTACACTGAAAGAGTTTTTACCACAAAGAGATTACAATTAAAAAGATTTTCATTCAAAGATATTTCCATTCAAAGAGATTTTGCCCTTCAAAGAGATTTCTATTTAAAGAGATTTCCACCGAGAGATTTTCTTCAAGCGAATGTAAAACCTAATGACACTATAGCGCCGTTATAATACTCTCCCAGTCTATGGTCGCATCGAGCAAAATTGCAATCTATTGTCGTGACCAATATATTACATTATTACAATATATTACATATATTACAATAGCCTATATTATATTTATTAAAATAAATTGAAATGAAATCCTCCTCCTCCTCCTCCTCCTTCTTCTTCTTCTTCTTCTTCTTCTTCTTCTTCTTCTTCTTCTTCTTCTTCTTCTTCTTCTTCGTCTCCTTCTCCTTCACCTCTTCCTCCTTCTACTCCGTCCTTTGTCAGTTGCTTGCTTTGGCAGCAGACAACTTCCTTGATGTTTTTTTTACTCAACGACAAAGCTGCAGAAGCCAACAGCTCTGCTTTCGGTTTAGGTATGCACTATGCACACCAATATCGCAAAGAAGATTTATTTATGATGCGAAGCTCAGTAAACGAATCCTAAAGACGCCGTCTATGCCTACACACACCCTTAAAGAAAGCTAATAAATGCCGGCTTTTAATAAGAAAGCTTTAGATATTTTATATTCTCGTGCGTCGCGACGGGACTGTAGGCCTATACGACGGCTTAAAATATAACTCCCGATGAAAGTCTTATCGACGAGCGACCGAATAAAAAATTCTGCTGCAAATCATATAAATATTTCTAATGCATTCAGTTTGAAGGGTAAAGGTCAGGCGAACATAAAATGTAGGTAAGTAAGTAAGTATATTCCTTATTACACCATTAGCAAACGCACAATGGGACAGAAGCTAGAAGCATTGATTGTAAAACATTGAAGTAATAATAAATCGAAATAAAAATGATAAAATAAGTAAATAAAAAGCAAGTGTTTTCTTATCATTTATGCAGTAATCTAGCAATGTAACCCTTCCCTGTCAAAGGATCACATCGTGGTATCTCACGATTATGCCGGTGAGGTCGAAGAGAGTACCCGGAAGATCGTATCGGACAGGGGCGGATCCAGAAAGTCTATAATGGGGGGCCAAAAAATTGTACATACAAACCAACCATCTTATCTTCTGGGAGAGGAATCAGTTTACCAAGAGGAATCAGTTTACCAACTGACCACCAAAATTTTTTGTCCCAATCTATCTCCCAAAAAAGTAAAAAAGTTGATGACCTTTTTTTTAGTCATTAACCTTTTTTATGTCTTTAGTATACATCTACCGGACCCACGTCCTGTGTACATTTGACTCATCCACGCCTACGGGGGTGGGGGGGGGTGGGGGCACGCCTGTGTAAACATCACAAAACGCCCAGAAAACGCCTGTGTAAATAAAGATAAATTTCAAATGGGGGGCCATGGCCGGATAAGCCCCCCCCCCTGGATCCGCCCTTGGACTATCGGAGGCAGCAAATCATGGAGGACATGCCCTGGGTCCCGAAGGATTGCAGCAAAGAGAGCATCGTCCGCCTTAGAACACAAATATCCGGAATAAATAAATAAACAAGTCAAATGTAGGAGTATCAGTTGGCAGATACCCTTGTCGCTTAAGTTTACGTATCAACGCAGAGAGACGCGCTCTCTCTCACCTCCATTGGAGAATCACCACCAGACTGGAGATGAGTACAACATTCGTGCCACTGTGGTGGAACGTACAACATCATGGAGGCGGCTTCCAGTTAATCCATGCGAAACCAGGACTCGCAGAGCAAGAAAGGATTGTTTAGCTTTACAACAGATGTTGTTAATGTGCGAAGAGAACCCAATTCTTTCCGAAAGAGTGACTCCCAAAATTGTGATTTCATTTACCCGTGCGATCCCCGCAATGGGCGGAGGGGTATCTAGAATTTTGGTTCGGGGACGCCTTGTTATGACATAAAATGTCTAGAGCCTTCTTATTAAAAGCTGACATTAACTAGGTTTCCTCCAGAGTATAGGCCCTAGGGATATGTGAGTTAGACGGGCGTGTTGAAAATTCGTTTAGCGTACTAACGTTCCACTGTTAAACATAACAATCTTATCGTTCTTAAAATATCAACGCACGACATACGCGCTGGGTGGTATAATGTTACATAAATCAGACGTCGTACGTTTTCTACGTCACAGTTACGTCATACCTCGTTACGTCAGACCAGGCCCGCCGAGAGGGAGGGGCGGGGGGGGGGGGCAAATGCCCAGGGGCCCGGCGACTTTTTAGGGGCCCGGCCCAGGCCCGCAATCAACTTATGAAAAATATTATATTCAGTTATACAAAGTTTATGATTTATGCCTTTTAAAATATATTATCTGACGCTTAACTACAATCAGTTTAAACCTCGAGCATCTGAATAAAATCATTGTTGTATATAATATATATAAACATAATATTGTACGGTCGTACACGCACTTTTATTATTTCAATTTGTGCTATTTTTATTTTACGATATTATATTTATATAAAGCCTAAAGATAGTTTAGAGGCCCATAACTGCTCTGCCTAGGGGCCCGTGACTGTTCTGCATAGGAGCCACGATAGCTCTGCCTAGGGGCCCGTGACTGCTCTGCCTAGGGGCCGGAATTTCTGTCGGCGGCCCTGCGTCAGACATTATGTCCAGCGAAGCCCTAATTACAATTTCGGTCATACCTTTTAACGTCATATTCAACGTCATACGCCATTTTTAGGATAATTAGAAATAGGTCAGTAGAATCCATTATTACATCACATTTGCTTTTATTCATAAGCCAAAATATTTGTTGTCATATCCTACGTCACGTGATTGCAATCATATTAAAAAAAAGTAGTAATTGGTTTACATACCACTATGTGTGTGCGTGACATGGCAGTTTTATTTGCCATTTTCTATAGTTGCGAATTTTATATTTATAAAGCGCCTTAGCTCACAAAACTACTCTGCTCTAGTCAACGTGATGTAAAATGTCATTCAGAACAAACGTTTTTCTTCAGTAAGTAAAGCAAAGCACAGAAAACTAGAAGAGTCGCCAGTGGTGGCCTCACGCACATACGTGGAGCCAAACCAAAGGACTGCCTGCGGATACCATCTATGCGTGGGAATCACTATGGTGACTTCATGACGTGTGTGTGTGTGTGTGTGTGTGTGTGTGTGTGTGTGTGTGTGTGTGTGTGTGTGTGTGTGTGTGTGTGTGTGTGTGTGTTTGTAATACATAATCTAAAATTCTAAATAATGCTTTCGTGTAGGATCATTTTCCGCAATTCTGAAAAGTATTTCCTGAGATACTATGGCGAATCTTCGAGACTTCAACGCATCGCTGAACTCAAGCAACTTCACCATCGACACGGATGAATGGAGCGTCAACGCTTCCACGATCAACGCCTCACACCCACAGAGCCCTCTTGTTCGTCCAGTCGTGACACAGTTATCGATCATCGTCAAGTGCGCCATGTTGATCCCCGTTGCTTTCTTCGGAATCACCGGCAACATTCTTACCCTGATCGCAATCCGGACGACACCCAGACTCTGGACGAAGACGAACGTCTTCCTGGCCAGCCTTGCCATAGCGGACGTCCTGGTCGCCCTGACCCTCGCCTACTACATCACCTACCAACTGCTCGTCTACATTTTTGTCAACCCGTGTTTCTTCATTCGGATGATCGCCATAATAACCCCGATCCAGACGTTTCCATTCTACGTTTCGGTCGCCCACCTGGGTCTCCTCGCTGCGGACCGCTACGTCGCCATCATTTACCCCTTCCATTACGAGCGTCTGGTGACGACAGGCGTGACGATGATGTCCGTGGCGACGGCCTGGGCCATTCCATCGCTCATGTCAATTCTCCAGATGCTGTGGCTGCTACGCGTCAACTGGAACTCGTGCGCCGCGCCCTACTCCGTCACGGTCCAGTTCGCCCTCACATTAGCACTCTACGTTACCGTGTCCGTTGTCATGGTAACTGCCTACACGCGCATCTTCAGGGTCGTGCTGATGCACCGGGCCAAGATCAACGCTATGGCGGTCATCGCCGTCCAGCAGAGCTCCGTGGCCGAGCCGAGTGCCTGCGGTCCAGCCTCTACGGTCAACGACAAAGGTTCTGGACTTAGGAAAGCGTCGAAGAAGTCCGAGTTCAAGGCGGCCAAGATGGTTGCTGTAATGCTTGCCTCGTTCATCGTACTCTGGTTTCCAAACGTACTCGGAAAGGCGTTCCAGGCGGCTGGAAGGCACGATGCATTCACGCAGTACCTAATCGACGTTGGAATCGGGCTGGGAAGCGCGAACAACTCTTTGAGCTGGGTCATTTACGGGATAATGAACCAGGATTTCAGGAATGCTGTCAAACGGCTCTTCGGGATAAGGGAGCTGACTCGTTAATCCGTATCTATACTGAGTATAGGAAACATTTTCTTGCATAAGTTACTGATCATGTACAGCTATGGTTTTCAACAGGGTTTTCACGGGCGTCGGCCAGAGGTTCCTCCGCAGTTTAAATATGAAACAACGGAATACTCAAAAGGATGAACACTGAGCAGAATTCTTTTCAGCTCTAGGTCATTAACCCAGCATCACAAGTTACAATTAGGCCTACATTTATTTCTTTGAAAAACTTGGACGGGTAAGACGCGTTGGGTTCCGTGAGCAAATTGCCACGTGTAAGGCTGAAAAACCACTGAAGGGAAAAGAGTCCCACTGGATCAGCAATGAACAGACGAGGATTGATCACTTTTACAGTTATGAATTAATTATGAGCATTTACAAAGTAACAAAGCGACGGATAATCACGGACCATTCACGATTGCACAATCGTAGATCATTTTTAAGCTTACGATGATTATATCCGCACTTCACCTGTAGACCAATTAGCAATTGCTTATCGACACTTCTTATGACAATGTTATGCAGTTTCAATCATCAGAAACATCACGAAACGATGACAGTGACGCTGGAGACTTATTGTTAAGTTTTCTGATCGATCAAGGCACGTTATATTAACTTATTACAGAACACAGTAAACTACAATTGTATTTTGATAAAAGTCCTCTTTACAAAGTTTAGAAGAACATGCCGAAGCTGTGGTTCACAGGAAACGCTATGAACCGCAAAAGACTGGAATACTTAAGTTTTCAGTTTTAATGCGAAATGATGGTCTCATGATGAAAGGAGGAGGCATGCAAACCGCGACAAGCAAGAAAAGATCGAGAGAATTTTTGCGACAATCATATCCTTACATGACTCACTTCATCCCCATGTTATTTGAACCCAGAGCAGCCCGCAACTTCCCACTGGTAGTGGTAGGGACTGGTGGCCCGCCACGGTCACAGCGTTGGCCCAACAAGCGTGACTGGTCAGTGCCCCATTACTCCGAAAACTTCTTATTAATAACAGCAGGTGCAGTTATAGGACGTCTCACGTCTGAGTTCGTTTATTGACCTGCCAAGTTCTCTGTCATGACGATATCAAACCGTTGCAAGAATCCCCAATCCTTAATAACTTCAAGATATATACCGTTAATCCACGCACATCGATGCACAACCAAGGACACCTATCATCAAAGTAGGGTCTATATACCGAGAATGCACGCACATCAACGAAAAATCAGTGACACATATATCATCAAAGTATATAGGCTAATGCATTCACAGCGTCGCACACTAATGCACAACCAATGACACCTATCACCAAGGTATATACAAGAGAATGCACGTACATCAATGAAAAACCAGTGACACATAGGCCTATGTCATCAAAGTATATATAGGCTAATGCACGCTCACCAATGCACAACCTTGGCATGACACCAATCATCAAAGTACATACCGCTAATCGAAGAACACCAACGCACACCAATGACACTCACACCGTCAAGATATACACCGCTAATACACGCACACCAATGCACAACCAACATCACAAACTAATGGTCATAGAAAACACGTCAAATAAAGCCGAGGGCTTCACTTACTGACAGATAGCCCGAACTTCATGAGCTCTTAAACAGTAATTTAAAAACTTGTGTGTGTGTGTGTGTGTGTGTGTGTGTGTAGGTGTGTGTGTGTGTGTGTGTGTGTGTGTGTGTGTGTGTGTGTGTGTGTGTGTGTGTGTGTGTGTGTGTGTGTGTGTGTGTGTGTGTGTGTGTGTGTGTGTGTGTGTGTGTGTGTGTGTGTGTGTGTGTGTGTGTCAAGTTCTTACAGATAGCATTGTTCAAGTTCTTACAGATAGCATTGATCTTTAGTGTGTTCAGTTCACTGTTGCTGAAGTTTACAGCTTCCATTCCGTACAGCAAGAATGGCTTACAATAAGCACTAACAAGATGCAGCACTAAAAGCACTAACAAGATGCTCAGTGAACTTGCAACATTTGTTATACAAAAGGTTGAAAGGTTTGCAGAACTTGACTTTCATTTCATGCAAACTAACTTTAAATGACTTGGCAGAAACAAGAGAACAACCCAAGTATTTAAGTTTCTACATAGTTAATTTGAACACTAGACTAATCGAACTAGTACGAAAAGAAGTTAATATTGTTCCATATTCATTTAATAAATTTCATTCGACAGCAAATGAATATACACATTACTGTCCTTGAAATAAATTTTCAGTAATTAAATTAGATCAGTATGTCAAGAAATATTAACTATTATTTTTATTTCATGTTATATTATTGGTATTATAAAAAAATTGTTTAGGCAAACTACAGGCAAGCTTTATTAAAAGCAGAGAATAAATAATGTTTAGGCCCTACGTGCTATTATAATTATTACGAATAGCTTAACCTATAAAAATATAATTTTTATTGCTTAGACAAACTATATTAAAAGTAGAGAATAAATAATGTTTAGGCCCTACATGTTATTATATTACGAATCGCTTAACCTATGCAAAAATATAATTCTATTAAAAGCAGAGAATAAATAATTGTTATTATATTACGAATAGTTTAAACTATACAAACAATATGATTTAAATTCGAAACAAAAGTAATGTTTAGACCCAACATCTAATATCGTATTTGTAGCTAATATCTCGATGACGGCTTGGCTATAGTGAGTGTGACTGTTACTAAATCGACTTACGTCTCCTTCGAGAACCCAATATAATATTGTAGTGTGAATTTGTTTCTAAAGCGACTTACGTCTCATACGAGAACCCAAAATTACACCCACGTTGCTATGCGTGCTACCTAATTTATTATTCTGCGCGTCCCTATCTTTAATACAGCGTCCGAGAACGCGCTCGGATCGACGATCTCGTTAATGATGTAATTTATGTAATTGGTTATAATTTGAATTTTAAGACGTGTATCTTTTAAAATAACCGCCAGTGATTGGCTACTCATTCAGACGAACATTTTGATATAAAATTTGTGGGCGTAGCCATAGGCGAAATAGACGTTCTCGGACTGAATGTAGAGATACATGCTCTCGGATATGCATTAGAGGCATGTATGTGTGTGTGTGTGTGTGTGTGTGTGTGTGTGTGTGTGTGTGTGTGTGTGTGTGTGTGTGTGTGTGTGTGTGTGTGTGTGTGTGTGTGTGTGTGTGTGTGTGTGTGTGTGTGTGTGTGTGTGTGTGTGTGTGTGTGTGTGTGTGTGTGTGTGTGTGTGTGTGTGTGTGTGTGTGTGTGTGTGTGTGTGTGTGTGTGTGTGTGTGTGTGTGTGTGTGTGTGTGTGTGTGTGTGTGTGTGTGTGTGTGTGTGTGTGTGTTAGACTGTTGAAGTGTGTATGTATTAAAGGCGCAACTATAAATGGCTTTAGTTTATTGCATGGTACAAGCTGCATGGCTCATTAGAAGTTACGGGAAATTGGACAGCATGGCGGACGAAAGTCAACCGATTCGCTTGATTGCACACACCCGGTCATATCGCCGAGAACTTCCAAAGAAAAGATTGAAGCGACGGAGGTCAAACCCGCCTCATGTTTCTGGGCCTTGTCGCTTTGAGGTACCGATGTTTGAGGTAAGCTGCGGAGGAGATGGAGGAGATAGGCGCAATCGATGACTTGATGAGTGAAGGAAGACATCAGGTAGGGAAGACATCAGGCGGGGAAGACATCAGGCGGGGAAGACATCAGGTAGGGAAGACATCAGGTAGGGAAGACATTAGGTGGGGAAGACATCAGGCGGGGAAGACATCAGGTTGGGAAGACATCAGGCGGGGAAGACATCAGGCGGGGAAGACATCAGGCGGGGAAGACATCAGGCGGGGAAGACATCAGGCGGGGAAGACATCAGGTTGGGAAGACATCAGGCGGGGAAGACATCAGGTTGGGAAGACATCAGGCGGGGAAGACACGAGCATGCCAACTTTGTTAAGTCCACCCTGTGATAGCCACGCTTTCTAGGGCAAAATATATTTGATTCGCTGGATTATTAAACAATCCTTGCATTGGAATTAACGGGAAATCTCTCCCACAGATAAAAGGGAACCAACATTATCAGCAGGCGGCTAAAGTTAGCGTCCGATCAGAATCTCTCGTGCACTCTTAAATTAAGAGTAACTTGGCCTGATTAACGTTGAAACCAGAAGTGGAGTGTTCCAACTGGGATCGTCGATCAAGGCCTCAAAACTATTATCAGGTAGAGATGCCGCCCATGTTCGGTTATGGCTAGTTCCTTTAGACACTAAATCTATCCGCTTATAGGTAGATTATATTATGGTTCGTCGTTGATGTAGAAGTCGTAATCTGATGCTTTCATTTGGTTTAGTAACTCATCATCATCATCATCATCATCATCATCATCATCATCATCATCATCATCATCATCATCATCATCATCATCATCATCATCATCATCATCATCATCATCATCATCATCATCATCATCATCATCAGCAGCAGCAGCAGCAGCAGCAGCAGCAGCAGCAGAAGCAGAAGCAGCAGAAGCAGCAGAAGCATCATCAGCAGCAGAAGCATCATCATCATCAGCAGCAGCATCATCATCATCATCATCATCATCATCATCATCATCATCATCATCATCATCATCAGCAGCAGCAGCAGCATCATCATCATCATCATCATCATCATCATCATATTCATCATCATAATCATCATCGTCGTCGTCATCATCATCATCATCATCGTCATCAGCAGCAGCAGCATCAGCAGTATCAGCAACATCAGCATCAGCATAAGCATCATCATCATATTCATCGTCATCATTATCATCATCATCATATTCATCGTCATCATTATCATCATCATCATCATCATCATCATCATCATCATCATCATCATCATCATATTCATCATCATCATCATCATCATCATCATCAGTTCCTGACGCCAGCCATTTGGCGGCGATGTGAATGCAATGAACAAATGATCACTGTTGTCTTCGTTCGTTTGTCATGTCCAGTGCAGCAGCTCCTCTCACTGTTAGTCAAAGTGATATTATGTCCTCATTTATATTGTCTATCCAGCGTAGCCTTTTCTGCCTTTTTTTCTTTTTCAAGTGCCCATCTATGAATTCTGAGAATTATTATGCATGTTACAGACACAACCCTAAAGACAATGGCTAAGAAAATCAGTCGTGCTCGACAATGTTCGGATGACTGCCTCCCTAGCAGACAGAGTAACCGTCCGATAATTTATATGCCACATCAAAATTAAACAAGCACGTTAAGGTCAAGGTCGCGTTCAGAAGAAAGGAGATCGACGGCGGGAAAAGAGGAAACGGAAAAATACTGTCACGTCTTCAAAGGAAACGCCGACAGGAAGCTATAACGACGGGCTTCGATTGGACAGACAGACAGACAGACGCATTTTCACAATGCATCATCAACAGGCAGACAGACAGACAGACAGACATTGCGAAGTTGATTTGGAATTCGCGGGCTTTGTACTATCAGCGCGGAAGCCCAGATGTTCCGATTGGGGGAGATTGTTGTTTTCACAATGCATCATCATCCAATCTAAGCTCCGTCTCTGAATTAATTAGCAGAAGCACATCCGACGCTCATTATTTAGGCCTCAGTGCTGTTGATCTCAATTCTGGTAACATGCAAATGAACCTTCATTCTTTCCGTTACTCCGTCTGTCCACCCTTTGGTTTGGCAGTTTGTCTGTCCGTCTATCCTCCCGTCCATCTTCAATCCATCCGTCCATCTTTCATCCGTTAATCCATTCTTCCGCTTATCATCCATCTATTCGCTTATCCCCCATCCATCTGCCCATTCATCCGCCCATCTTCCATCCATTTATACACTCTTCTGGTCATCTTTCATCCATCTGTCCATTTCCATCCATCCGTCCATCATCCATCCATGTAACAATCATCCGTTCATCTTTCATCCATCTGACCATCCTCCATCCATCCGTCCATCTCCCATCCTTCCGTCATCCTCCATTTATTTGTCTGTCTATCCGTTCATCTTCCATCTACCCGTCAGTCCTTCCATTCATCTTCCTTCCATCCGTGCATGCATCCATCCCTTCGTCCGTTCCCATATTCTTTCCATATATCACTGTAGGCCTACATACGTGCGTGTCATGTCATGCTTGTATTTCGTAATGACGAGCAGCTGCATAAAATATTAGAGAAAAATCCGAGTAATTAGTCCTATTTATCATTTCAGATGCAATCCGCTACGAACCTAATGCGTTGTTATCAGCCATCGCGTTGTTTATGGCTTTATGCTCTAGTCATGAGCCAACAATCTTCACACTGTAAACAGTTGTAATCAGAAAATTGTATAGCGCCATTACAAGACAAACCACCCAGAGGCGAACATTGCTAAAAGCACAGCTATGATTCGTATGCTGTATATTGATGAGTTACCATCGCATTGTCTACGTCTTTCAATTTCGCTTTTTCTCCTTTGATGACGATGCTCGGCAATTATGTTGAGTCTTGACGGCCCTATATACTCCGAGAAAATAACAATGGCCATTAATTTTTCTTCTGGGTAAGATAGAGTGGGGACAGGGCCGATTAACATTTTGTAGGCCTGGTTCCAAAATTGTATGGTAGGCCCCTATAATATATGTTCAATCACTGGCGGCGACCTTGTTTGGCAGGTGGGGGGGGGACACGGGACACTTTTGAACCGATCTGGTCAAAAAAGAGGTGAAAAATATTTTCGCGCTCATTTGCGAAAAAATTTGTTGACCTTTTTGGTGTTTCTTTAAAATTGAGGGGGGCAACTCTATAGTGTATCCCCAACTCTTAAAGGTGGGGTCTTGTCCCCCTAGACCCTCCGGATGTGTTCAATCAATAAGTGGTGACGAAATTAAAATTATAGCACAGATATCTATGAATTTAAAACTGTTTACGACGTACTTTCGTAATAGAAAAACTGTTAACAATATTCTGAAAATTTAGCCGTTGCACGATTTCACACTCAATGTTCATAAGTGTTAAATTTGTCAGTCTATCTTGTCCCTGAAATAATAGTTAAACATTTTACGGAAGCATACTAATGCCAGTGGTAGGCCCCTTATTAATGACATGTTTGGTAGGCCTGGGTCCCGGGACCCAGTGGAACCATAGTTAATCCAGGCCTTAGTGGGGAACGGTAGCATTCAGTCCACAAAGAGGGGTACGAGTATCACTCGTATCCCCCAAACTTAGGCTACGCCTGTGGTCTATACCGCCAACTGTCTGTCAGTACAGGAACGGGGGAAGAGGGATGCTGTCTGCCTCTCCCTCTGCTACGTCTCCTTCGCGACTGCATGCATATCACGTGACTTCTAACCTCAGCTTTTCATGCAACTGACGGACTGCTCGATTGATTCGGAGAAGAAGAAGAGATGAGAAGATGAGAAATGTCTGTCTCGCCAATTGTAACTGCATGCATCTTAGGTCTACATATTGACATTCATATTTATGCATACATGTATATATATATATATATATATATATATATATATATATACATATAGGCCTACACGTATAAAAGTCCATATATACTATAATTATATATACTGAATAACAGCGTATGTCCTATATATATACATATGCATATATATATACATATACATATATGTACTACACACATATGCACTACATATGTACTATATATATATATATATAGTATATACTATTTATAGTATATAGAAGATATCATTCTGGTGGATATTGATGAGAAAATAAGCTCCTGCGCATTTCTTCTGAAGCAGTTAAGTCGTCATTGGAAATCATTCAAGGCACAATTAACAGATTCCGCTGAAAGATTTTGCTTTGTCCTCTTCGCAACTGCGATCTCCTTTGAAATCGGATTGATGAGAAAGTGGACGTGAATGGGAAATGCGATATTGTTGAAGCCGAGCCAATTCATTCACTGAATGTCTACATTAATGCATTGCAACTGTTGGGTAGGACTGTCAATTTAGATCCAGATCAGTGTATACAACCTCGTCTATGCAGGCCTGTACGTGCGCTTAACGGAGTTCAAAATTGCCCACGCGGTCATAATAGACCACAAAATTATATATAATGTCAAACACATAATACAAATCACAGGAATATGTAGGCCTAGATATCCTGCAGTAGGTACTGTGATATAAAAATGGGAACATTGTTGTGAACGTGATTTCTTAAAGCATGGATGTTGATTTGAGTTGAAGTTTAAGTTGATTAGTTTTAATTAATATTCGTGTGTTGACATTTGATTGGCAGCAGTGTTGCGTGTGTACACACACACACACACACACACACACACACACACACACACACACACACACACACACACACACACACACACACACACACACACACACACACACACACACACACACACACACACACACACACACACACACACACACACACACACACACACACACACACACACACACACACACACACACACACACACACACACACACACACACACACACACACACACACACACACACACACACACACACACACTTTTATATATTGGGAGTGTGTAATCCGTCAATGTGCGCTTGGCTGAACAGGTGTTGCGCAGTCGGCCGTGCATATCTAATTAGCTGTATGTAGTTGTACAGACGTTGTATACGTCGCACGTGGTGACCCGAAAAGGAATAGGCCTAAGGCCCTAAGCTAATGAAAGCGTTATGAAATTTTGAACAGTGAAGAGTGTCGAATGTAAAATACATAGATATACATACACATATAGGGTGGTATGAGTGTTGGGTTGGCCGAAATTGCTAACGTTTCGTACTCACAACTGCTTAACGAAGTTGAAGTTATAGCTTAAGGCAGATTAACTTCATGTCTTCGTCAAATCATTTTCATTTTCATTTTCCCAGATCGTGTTATATCAGGACGCGCGTTGAAGTAACTCGTGTTGTGAAGAGATTTCGCTGTACGTATCAAATGTCTTTGTGACGTGTTTCGCTTTCATTCATTCATTCGCGATTCATTTACCCGTTGATTGGATCACCCTCGACAGTAAATCACAGGCAATTAGAATTTTTACGTATGAACCATATGCTCTTGTCATGGGCGCCCGCAGGAATTTTTGTAGGGGGAGCAAAGCAGGGCCGGATTAACCACTCGGGACCCCATGCTACGTAATTACACAAGGGGCCCCTTGTCCTATTGAGCATGGAATGATTGCGACAACGTAAAGACATGGCAATCGACGTGTAGCGAAGAAGGGTCTTGCTGCTCAAATTAGTAGTGAATGCATACAACACAACTTTAACGCTTTGCATGTTGGGACTATCTAAGGTTGTTTCAAATATTTGTTACAGTATATTGGCAACACACAGTTACCGTAAAATTATAATCCAAATTGAATCTGTTCTCCTCACTGTTGACAGCTCAGAAACAGTTGCGAGTTTTAGCAGCTGCGACGTGTGCATGTATACGGAGCGCCTGATTTAAGGCGAGCGATAGATCGCTCTCCTTGGTCGCTCCCCTAGCAAAGGTACCGGCGAGCGATTTACCGCTCGCCTAGCCGAAGGCAATGCTTCTCACCGTCGGTGACAGTCGGTCGTCGCTCGCTGAGTTTGGGTTAGACTCCAAGACGATAGACGAACCTGGAGCCAGACCATTATTTCATTTAGCTAATTGAGATTACTTTAATTTACTTACTTGCGGCGGCGGTGAATACGTGCCGTGACTTGTCCTATTACTGCTGACTGATCACTCCAATTTCGTGCAGTATGACCTTAGCAGGCCATAGCACAAGTTAATCTACCTTAAAGGCCATAGCAACACGGCCGACACTCACGCCGCGTGACATCATCCGTAACACCACCAATTTCGGAAATTATTTTAAAAAACAATGGCGGCGAAGACGAACAAGTCGAATAATAATAATGTACAGTTGAGCACGTATCTGTCATGGAAATTAGGCGACTCGTTCGAAATCGATGTAGTCCAAATAGAAAATCGTCTCACTGTAAACAAAATTTACTGCAAGTCCTGCAGAAAGCACGCCGATAAAATTCGAGTGGATTGCCGGTTGAAAGGTCAAGCTAAAAATGAGTGTTCAACGTATGCCGAAGGCTCAACCAACGTTGTGAAATCAGCCGTCGCAAGTCATCTTACGTCAATGGTAGGTTTCTAGTGAATGTTCATTCATTCATTCATTCTGAGAATTTATATAGCGCCTCTTCAACAGACCTACTCAGATAACGGAACTGAAGTGAGATAGGCCTACTAGATGAGCACTATATGCAGCGATACGAAAAATTACGAATACGATACACAAAATACGCTATACACAAGAGCTCCCCAGGTCGACCGCATATCGCTCGCCTACTCGATCCAGCACGATCGATTTTCAACCCGCCTACTATTTTCAAATCAGACGCACTGTATGTATATATACTTCATCGGATAATCAAGTTAAGCACATCACTCTCAAACACTAAGAAGTTCCGACGTAGTTCCACGTTTCTGGGTCACAGAAGTTCGCAGTTCATTTTTAATAAGCCCGATCTTACTGAAACAGCGTTCACCAGAACAGTTGGAGACCAATGGAGATCATCAATGACATGAACTTATATAAGCAGAGCGATAGGAACATTAGGGAGTGTTTCCAGATAAGGGTTCTCGGTGTACAGTAGCATAGCTAAAGCAGCAGGTATTCACAACCTCTTGATTTTGTAAAATCAGCAAGTTAAACCATTTCGTCACGGAATATGTCAGACTGTAAATCTCTTATGTAGCCTATGTCTTGACCAGCCTGAGTGAAAAAAAATTTCAAATCTTGTCAGCAACGTTCCCTCTAAGGCACAAATGCAAGTGCGCAAGCCTTGTCATCGTCTGCGGGCTGCATGCAAGAGACATGAGTTACAATTTTTCATCGTAACGGTCACCGCGTGACGCAGATGAACGTGCCAGTTTTAGACTGCATACTGTATAGTGTGCTGTGCAGCGTGACTATGACGTTGTACGACTTCATTTTTATTTAAATTTTGAACTTTAAAAAATGAACAACTTATGCCTGATTTTAAAGCAATAAAAAATTCCCACCTATGAAGTCTTCTGCGCAGGCATGGAAGCTTGCGCGGGCGGGCGACTGCCGCTGCCAGGCCGCGAACCCGCGAACCCGCGTAGCTTAGAGGGAATTAACATAGCTTGTCAGGCTCTAGTTTGTCAAAATATGCTACAACTTGAAATATAAAACGAACTTCATTGGGAGCATGAATTCTCTGCCTCAGCGACGTCAACAACTTGTCTACAACAAACAAATAAGTTTCAGCACAAAACATGTCTCTATACCTTGCCAGATGACCTCGAGGCGATGACTGCGATGTGCATGCCTGGAAACAAATCGCGTCAGAATAGGCATCATATTGACTGAAAGATGTATTGAGCCAAAAACACACATGTACACAACAGTTGGTTGCATGGCTGACATTTAAAATTTGCTTAATGCAAATTTTTGCTTAAACTGAAACTAATGGTTCTTTCTTGTGAACAAATAATTAGTTGGTGTACTAAATTCTGTGCTTGTTCTGCAGCATTCCGACTTCAGTGGGGAGCGTAACTATTACATGGAGTAATTTCAGTGTTCGTTGACCAGCAGTTAGTAGCAATTATTGACCTTTGATACGTCTGCTTTATTCGACAGCGATTCTCTCCTATTACGGCCGGAACGCAACATCCGGTGTATACAGTTAATTAATTATTGACTGTGCCAAACAATGCCAGCAAAACAGCCTGATTCTCCAGTTTCCTGACCAGTGTAGATTTCGACTGTGCTTCTCCAGCGGAGAATGCTTCTCGACTGAGATTAAACTTTACGCGATCATCGGTTGACACGTTCGTAATCGTAATTGTAAACTCCTAATTTCTAAAGCGCTACTCCAAAGCTATAGGCGCAGGGCAACAACTTATTCATGAGCACTGCGTCGTGTCAGAGGGATTGTCCAGAGATATCCAGTGAAGATCCGAGTCCGGTTGCCATAGAGACCAGACAGATAAAGAGGAGGCAGAGCAGCTGCTAAGGAGGGTTTTGTTCATAGGGTTAGAAAGCGTGGAAGGTGTATAGGATTGGTTGGATTAGGGTACAAAATCTTGAAGAGGTGGTTCTTTCAATTTGGAGTTGAAAGCCTTGTGCAGTATGATCACTGCGCTATAGAAGTCATTAGGTCAGATTCAGTTGGATGTTCGAGCAGTAGCAACTGCATGGTCATTGGTTATACTATAGTTCGCAGATATAAAGGACTCAAGGCAGCAACAGAGTAGGCCTACTTGGTGTAATTGAAACGAATATACAGGGTGGGCCAAAAAGTACCCCCTACACGTTTTTGCTAATATTTCGGCCAAAAGTAAGAATTTTTATATCAAATTTTACTGGCTGAAAAGTAATTCATATTTACGTGTGGCAGCCAAATTTCACCAAAATATTTCAAACAGAACCAAAGTTATATCACTTTTACTGAGTCCACCCACCGTTTTTTGATGTTCCAAAAACATATTACGCAACAAAAACTAACAAAAAACAATTTTAATAAGTCACATCTCAAATAATTGGTATCAAACAGACTTGATATTGCTTCACAACTTGTGTTCAATGTGTCCATCACCAGTACCCACACACGTTCTGAGTCTCTTTGTAAAGTTTTTGATGGCCTTCTTGATAGGTTCCAGAGGTAAATCTTCCGATATCAACTCCAATGCGACCTTCAATTCTCTTATCGTTTTTGGCTTTGGTCGCAGATTGTGGTATTTTTCCAGCATAACTCCCCATACGTGATAATCCAGCGGGTTCAAATCCGGAGTGGTTGAGGGCCATTGGTCCTTCTCAACGAAACCAGGGCAATTGACATTGAGCCAATCATGCGTGAGACGAGCAGTATGCGCTGTCTTGCTGAAAGATGTATCCAGCTGGCAGCAGACGCTTGCAATCTGAAATTAATTCTGGAAGCAGGCGAGAAACGTAATATGCAGCATTCACCTTCGCCTTTTCATCAACAAAATGCATATTTTGTCTGTCACCGACACCTTCCCCATTTTGATTTTTTATAAATTATTAATCTGAAAAATTGTTTATTTGCCAAATTGATCATCTTCTTGCAGCTTCTTGCTGCTAAATGACGTCACATTGACGTGCAGCTATGCTGGTGCCCCGCTTCTTTTCTAAATAATAATAATACTAATTACATTTAATTATTTAAAAATTCTTACTTTTGGCCGAAATATTACCAGTTATTTGAGATGTGACTTAACGTGACTTTTGTTGCTTTTTGTTGCGTTACATGTTTTTGGAACATCAAAAAACAGTGGGTGGACTCAGTAAAAGTGATATAACTTTGGTTCTGTTTGAAATATTTTGGTTAAATTTGGCTGTCATACATAGATATGAGTTACTTTTCAGCCAGTAAAATTTTATATAAAAATTCTTACTTTTGGCCGAAATATTATCAAAACCGTCTAGGGGTTACTTTTTTTTGGCCCACCCCTTATATCGCGTCCACTGTTACAGGTCTAGTTAACTTACTTATAGCCTACATGCTGGCGTCACCTCGTGCCAGTGTTTGTATGGCTGCCAATCACTCACGTCATAAAGTAATTGACGATGACGTCAGAGTCGGTCAGACATGACGCATTTGCTATCAGTGTTATAAAGGGACACGCGATGAAAGGCTGCGGAAACCGACGCTTGATGTCGCCAGCATGCAACGTGGGGAAACCATACAGGACGCGTTATTTCGGTCGCTTTCACATGGAGTCTCTTATTGACCCATGGACAGATTTTCAGAGTTTTCAGCTCCAGACTCATAACGCGGAGAAGAGAAATAAAGACAAATTGATTTAGGATTCCGTTCAAATATCTGTCAGGCTTCGCACGCTCGTGCACGCAATAGGCATCCGAGGGATATCTGTCCTATAGGCATAGGCGTAATTTGTGGGGGGTACGAGGGGTACCCGTACCCCCCACTTTTTGGACTGGGGGGTACTGTACCCCCCACTTTTTAAACAATGACAACCAATATTTTATTATTGTGCCTTCCAAGAGAACGCAATCTCCGCCAAAAGTATGAAAGTGCTTAGATACACAGGTAAATCGAGAGCCCAAATTAATGAGAATACTGGCAGGGAATATGTTCAAAATAGTTATCATGCGAAAAACGAAAGTGGAGAAGAAATTGGTACCCCCCACTTTTTAGACCAAGGTATTGGTACCCCCACTTTTTAGGCTAAAGTTACGCCCCTGCCTATAGGGGCGCTATATGAAGCAGCCATTACCTTACCTTACTATACGTTACGTAGGCCTATTTCTATGAGTCTGAATGTTTTTATAGCGCCTTTTGAGAAGCTCTAAGTAATTTCTGCAGATTCGATATCTATAGTGGATCTAAAAGCCTCTCTGTCAAAACTTTAGCTTAAAAATGTTCTTTTTTTACCAGTTCCAGCAAATTCCGGTGTAGTATGAAACAGTTTTGATTTTTTGCGACTTAAGTTTGTGAGGTTTTCTCAGTCACACAAGCTCGCACGCACGCACGCACGCACGCACGCACACACACGCATACGCACACACACATATAATTTTATATATGTACACATATGGTTGTGTCACTTGTGTATGCATATTCTAATTGAGTCCTAATTGCATATAGGCCTCTATATGTACGTATGTGTAGGCGCATGTGTGTGTCGTTTATGGCACGATTTGACTTGCACGAGCTGACAATATCTCCACTGCAGGGATGCAAAGAATGTCAGAATGCTTTGATGGCTGCCTCCTCCTGTGAAGTCGTCATCTACGCACGCCATCGCCATACAAATACAGCGACGACTGCAGTGACTTCTACACATCAACTCTCTTTTACATAAGATATTCGTCTTACAATCTAATACCAATGATTTTGACCGCGGCTGTACGCTGGATGGACAAGATGAAAGAGGATATTTATCAACACTTGGACTAGATATACAACAGCAGTGACTTCGACAACTGACCAAAAGTACCAAGTACTTTGACCGTGTACCAAGCAGAGGCAGCTAATCGCCGTCTTCAGTGTAGCTGTTCTCCTGTTGTCTGAGCTGCAGCGTTTTCCAGGGATATTCCTCTGTCTCTCTGTGTGTGTGTGTGTGTGTGTGTGTGTGTGTGTGTGTGTGTGTGTGTGTGTGTGTGTGTGTGTGTGTGTGTGTGTGTGTGTGTGTCTCGTATCTTATTCTCTGCTTCATTTAGAATTTGTCTTATGTCCCGTTGTTGTTGCCAGGCACTCTCTCGTTTCGTTCTAGAATCTATAGATCATTCGTAGCCTGCGCTTGGCGCTTTAGAAGTTTGGAGATTAGTTAGGAGTCAGTCCCATATCTGTGTGTCTATCTGTCTTCAGTTGTATCGCTTATCTTGGTCTCTTAAGCTGGCTTGCTAAAATTTCGAGCCTGCCAGGAGTCGAACCTGGAATCTTCTGATTCGTAGTCAGACGCGTTATCCATTGCGCCACAGGCCCGCTTGTTACCTAAGTCATCTGCTCGTATTTAAAACCCACTTAGTCTAAGACGTTTAAGATTCCTTCCCTGCTAGACAAATACTTAGTGCGATCGTACCGGTTGTTTATGTTAAATGCACGGCGTAAATGCACCTTAAAAAACAGTTTCGGGTTCGGAATTCTCAAGATGGCCATTTTGCGCAGTTTTTGACAGCTGGGTTTAAAGTGAATTAGGCTTAACTCCTATTTAAGACGACTAGCTTGTGTGTAACACGATCACTACAAATTCGATAATTATAGGCTACTGCTCATTTACTGTTCAGTAAAGTAAGTAATTAGGAAAGTAGGCCTAACACTATTTCTGTGGATGCTGTTTCAGTGCTCAGCACAGTGAGATATCATTAAATGAGACATCAGCTGATTCAGCAGGATCACGATTGTTAGCCACCATAATCGTTCTCGTCGTTCCTATGGTGAATTTCAAATCTGGCTGAATAGAATATATCAAATAACGAAGTTATAGCCTAGGCCAGGGATGGCGAACCTATGGCACGCGTGCCCAAAGTGGCACGCGTGCAAATTTTTTGGGCACGCAAAATTCAGTGTCCCCCAAAATTTCAAACTTAGAAATACAAAATTCCTATAGGTATCCACACATTATTTTTTGAAGAACTTTATTTTAACATCATTCAAAAACGATCTTTGAAATAATGTCTTTAATTCATTTTTTTGTTACGCTTTGTTAACTAAAACCTATATATGAGAAAATAATTAGGCCTATATAGGCCTACTGTACAATATTCGGAAGGGCACGCGACGGTATTTTTTAAAATGATTTAGCAGCATTTTGGCACGCACCTTAAAAAAGGTTCGCCACCCCTGGCCTAGGCTTAGTCAGTATATTCTAAAATCATTTGCAGAAAATTAATAAATTTGTTGCTCGTGCGGTAGAGAGGTGTCGCTAGTTGTAAAAAATCCTGTCTGACAAGGTTAAAACGTTTTGCAAGAGGTCCAGAACCTTCTCGGTTACAAATTTAGCCCAGGCCTACTACGCTGTTATGCGCGTGACCAGGATTTTGCTAAACATTATCTAGCGTCTACACCCAGTATCTCATAGGGCCTACCGCCGTGTTCAGTAGCACACAAGCGTAGAAAAATTAGCACAAAACATGGATGGCTTCTGAAGCTCAGAACCAAGAAACGTCATATGCGATGCATACGTAGGCCTACACTCAAATGTACCTAACTTTGCAAAATCAACGGTGCAGTATCTTTAGACCTACACTTCGATAACCATACAAATTCCAATAGTTAGGCCTAAGTGGAATGATGGACAGATGCCTCTGACCATCTCATGCTCAAGTATTTGTCCAGCACTCTGAAAACAATGCGGCTGATAAGGCGGACTAAATATATTGCCATCTTAGTTTGTTACGTAAGGCTCAAAAGGCCACTGCTCAAGCTGCATGATAACGCCATATGTTTTAGATACAGAGCTATGTTTAAATAGAGTGAATCGCACCACCTACCGACTGCCACAGCCTTACCTACATTAGTGCGAAGATTTCAGTGTCCGCTAAAATCTTCGGTAAGACTTAAAGACCCTACAGGGTTTTTAATGTCAAGCTTTCAAATAGTTTAGCCAATACAAAAGACAATTAGCAATTTAAAATGCATACGTTAGCCTAGTCCTACGCTTTGATAATATGCTTTCTTTAATAGTTTGCATCGTGCCCGTGGCTGATCAATGCTATTAGTTTTTCATTCGAACTGTATTTTAATGTTGATGTTGAACTGTTATAAATATCAAATGGCATCGTTATGCTTCCTTTATCAGTCGATGTGCTTTGAAAATGTTTTCCATGAATTGTTGTTTGTAAAGTATGGGCGTTACTTAGGCTAACCTATCACATTCGGTACACCGTGACTTTAATGGCGTTGCACCTATTCAAACGAAGAGTGGAGATGAAGGATCACATCCCATCAATGCACTAGAAAATAAGCATGCAGGGTGAGGCTGTTTGTATGGCTAAACGAGATCATAGGTCTATACTTACATTTACTACCCAGATTACTTTCATTGCTGTTTTATTCGCTAGGGTCGCACCGTTTACAGTGCGCATGTAGTCACTGGGCATCGACGAGATTTTAGGCGAGAAGTGTGCGCCATGTTAAATGGTTTTGTTCTTAGTT
>OY744607.1:43662951-43880451 GCA_963556255.1 Allolobophora icterica
ATAAAAATTTACTAAGCTGCAATAAATTTTTTTATTCATTATTTTTTAAATAAAGTTAATGAACTTCTGTAATACGCCAAGATTCTGCAATGACCAGCACTCGGCTAAGATGCAAACATGACATCAAAATTTTTTTACATTTAAAATTAAAAGGAGTTTTCAGTCACAGTTTTAGCTGAAGTACTAACAGGAACAACAAATTCTACACATAAGCATCAGACATGATAAATTAAACTGAAATATGAAATACAAGTACACGACCAGAGCAAACAAACCATTGCGTCAAGTACTGTCACTGGATATACTAGCAAACCCAATGAACCAGTGCACCAAGTACACTAGTACAGTCACTATGAGAAAAGCTGTTTCCTGGCATCCAATGTGTTAGAGATGACCTATTGATGCTGATCATCAAAGTATATCACAGTATCAACCTACATCAGGGTCCCGACTGGATAATAATTATCCAAAGGTGACAAGGTAGTATTGCTTGCGATTGGTCATAATGGAGTCATTTGGTGTAGGACTGGGTAATGAATTTGAGGAAGTTAAGCCGACCCCCATGGGGGTTGGCCAGAGGTTAGAAGCTGGGGTACAACCCTCCTGGCAAATCAGACACTGTGTGTTGTATAATTCTGTATAGTCGGGATGCAGTTTGGGTAAACGTTTTGTGCCAGATAAAGAATTTAGGATTACACTTGTCAAGGACTTCACTACTCACAGATAAGTGATGGATAGCATACGTATCTGCAGTCAAATAGTCAAGTACTTAAATATGCATTAGAAGGTGTGAGTTAAACTTATCTTTTTTATGGTGTTTGTGGCTAGGCCGTTGAGAATCTCTGTTCCCACAAGATGTCAGCACAGCTGTATGCCCAGCTGAAGGTGGTCTGTGAGGAACATATTAGGTCAAAGGCTAACCAGTTCTTGGAATATCCTTTTAGAGCATCATTGGCTTATCAGTGGCTACATTAGCATTACTTTTTGTACTAACAGTGTTTATGCATGCAGGCATGTATGTATGAATGTATATATTTATGTATGCATGCTTGAATGTGTATATGTGTATGTTTGACTGTTTGTACATATATAGATGAATGTAAGAATGAATGAATATATATGATGTATGATGTATGTATTTGCATGTATGTAGGAATGTATGTGTATATGTACATGTGTATTATTATTCATATATATATATATATATATATATGAATATATATTATATATTATATATATTATTCATATATATATATATATATGAATAATAATACATATATATATATATATAAGAAAATTTCTTCTGTAAGAAATTCTGAAAAGCCTTACATATGCATCTAGATATCAGCTAGATCTAAAAGTGTGTGGTATGGCATATTTAAAATAATAAGTTAAATTCAAGAGAGGCATTATTATCGACCGTTTTACTATATTTCTGTCGAAGAGTTCTGTCCATGCTGTGAGTGTTGCTTATCTCCTTAACCAAGCATTTACAGAGTTCATGGACAGGGAGCAGTTTCTGAAGTTGATGGATCAGTGTTGGCAAGTACACTGTGGACAGATGGTTAGCTACCTTGCTTTTCTACCTCATTTCCGGAAAGTTTTAGAAACCAATTAAGTGATGCATGGCTTAACTGCATTTTGCCAGATTTTAATGATTTGAACTTGATTTGTGTCAATGGAGAAAGGCCTGTATATTCTCATACATGGTGACCATGTCTCCCAGAATTCTCAAAACTAGTCTGATTATGAAGTAATCAATTCAGAACAAAATGAATGTGAACTTTGGCCTCCTAATTTGGATTTTCTGTACTCTGAATTTGTTCTGATTGAATGTCTGGGGACTATGGGGAAGTGTGTTTAAACCACTGAAGTTAATGCTCAGTCCATGCCTACAATGGACATTGAATGCATGTATGTATCAAGACACTTGATAATGGAGGGTCTTTTAACACTTTAATGACGTGTGTGCACTAAAGTGTATGGACAACTAACCCTCTTGTTGTTGAAGGGTCAAACACTTCCAAAAGCACTTCATTAAGTGTTAGCAGCTACTGCTTGTATGGATTCATAGTATGTATTATCTAGGCTTTTATGCAGTACCTTCTTGGATCTTCTTGAAGGTTCTCCTTGATAGCAAGAATGTTGTTTCTGTTCAACAACAATGACATATTTAGATGGCTCATCATTTTGATATTTGGTAAGTGGCACTTGGGCGTGTTATTCCAGTTCAGCACGGATGTTGCACTATTTTTAGCCGTAGCTGGACTGGGAGGGCTCCTGAGTAGACAGCCTTGAAGGGGAGCTATATAAATGTTCCTTAATAATAATAATATATTTAATAAAATTTTATTCATATAATATTGTTCATTGATTTCCGGATTGAACTGATTGAAAGAATATTTTAGAGTGTTGAAAAAGTGGGTGATTGTTGTTTATTGTACAGAGCTTTAATGTGGCTTTATGCTATGTACGTTGGCTTTTACATGTTTACGTTACTGGGCTTGTTTCCTTTGCAGACGATGATTAGAAGTATATTTCTTTTCCTGGATAGAACATTTGTTTTACAGACGTCATCTGTAACTTCACTGTGGTCAGTAAACATTTTTTCCAATTTTTTTCAAGAAATATTTTCACAGCTTTCATGCCGTTTAGCGTCCCTGCATTGTCTGTTCTGTAAGAGTCATTGTAGAAATTGAAAAATGCCGTACAACAGCTGGGTATTGCAGAGAGGGTAGATATTTGGTTTAACTTATATAAATTCAGCTATGAGTACACTGTCGGTGGGAAGACCAGGTGACTGGCCAACCATCCTCTTATGCCAAAGCCAAGAAACCGAAGTTGCCAACACTTCATACCCTTGGCTGCCTCTTTGGACTGTCTTAATGGACTGCAGAACAAGAGCATTGTAAATTACTTGAGCAGTTAAAGTATTTGGTTAGCTTTCTTTTGCCGTGGCTGGAACGTGCTGAATATGCCTCTGTGTGTATATATCTTGAATCGGTGCTGTAGCAATGATCTGAATAAACGAGTGACTTGCTTGAAACAGGGACATGGGCTTGGATCTGTTTCGTATCAACATCGTCAACAACCCGGTTGTGCAGACGAGAACGATTGGCGGCCTTCTCCATCTGATCGAGAGGGAGAGAAATGGCGAGGCAGTCGACAGACAGCTATTGAAGAGTCTGCTTCGGATGCTGTGCGATCTGCAGGTTACATTGCGTTTTTTTGCAGATTTTGCATTTCTGCGTTTGCTTGATTCAGTCTACTTTTCTCTGGCTAGAGGAATTCCTCGGCATCATCTCATATATATATTTCAGATGACCATTTAATGTGATTACTTTGTACTATCAATGCTTGTAAATAAATGTTTAAATGCCAATAGTAATTATAGAAATAATGGTACTATTGAAATATAACAGTAATTACATGTATAAACATAATATAAAAGTCATAAAATGTTTAATTGAAATACCATTGAGTTGATGACCATCACTGAAGTAATCATGGCTTTCAGTTTTTTTAAAGTATAAAAGCACTTTTTGTATTTTTCTTTTGTGCATGTATAAAAAGCACTTTTTTGTATTTCTCATCTTGGAATATTCTACCATGTAACATGATGCTTTTGTTTTTTAAAGATTTACAAAGAAGCCTTTGAGATACAGTTTCTGGAGGCAACCGATCGGCTGTATGGTGCCGAGGGACAGAGGTTAATGCTGGAACGTGAGGTAAGTCAATAGTAGAGGTCTGACTAATGCTATATGCGAATCGGTGGTGTTGCTGGGTCAATAACAACGGTAGTCACTAAGGGCGTCGTTTAATTCCATAGCTATTTTTAGGGTATATTTCAAGCATGGTGCAGAATTGTAACATACGAGTCTTGTGTCTTTGGTACGGTTGTCGCAAATGAGAAGGCATTTTGGGTTTAAGACTCGAACAAGATGACCCTTAAGGTTACAAATGATTTGACAATGCAATCTCTGTCGATTGCACATATGTGAAGTCAGGTCACAGAGGTGAAAGGCTGACGTATTAGCTGCTTGGCCATTGTACCACGTGCCCTACTGACGATAGAGTTGGGTAGAACATACATTTACCTGTTCTGATTGATTCCAGGTACCTGAATACATAACACACGTTGATAAGAGACTGAATGAAGAATCCGAAAGACTGCTTCATTACCTGGACCAGTCGACCAGGTAATCACAGCATCTCTGTCACCTGTGAGGGCATTACCTGTAATGGAAATTTTAAACGTGTGGTAAGAGTTCTTCAAAGGTGAGTTAACGTAACATGGAGCCGAACTGGAAATTTACTGGACTGATTCTCTTCTTTCCATACTTATCCGTTGTTATTGGTGTCTGCCTAAATGTTTTTAGATATTGGTCTTTGTTGCAGTTTGGTTTAAAGGGTGTTACGGAGATGTGACGTTGATATTGTAGAAAGCCACTGATCGCTTGCATCGAGAAGCAGCTGATAGAGCAACATCTGCATGCTCTGCTACAAAAGGGTGAGTTGCATTACATGTTCATCTGTGCACCACAGAGTTTCTGTAATACTGTTCAAAACCACGACCCTGGAAGCCAAGTTGACTGAGCCTATTCTAGATTTTCTCTCTGCTGCACAAAACATGACATAGTAAGACGATTTGACTGAGTATTCCCTCTGCTAAAACATGACGTGACTCTATGGAAGTTTGAACGTGAGGTTGGAACGACATGAAATGTTGTTTGATCACTGGCTAATGCAGGCCACCTTAGTCTAGTGATTGGTTCTCTGACAATAATGTAAACTTAATTTTGCAACACAAAAAGTAATGAAATACATATAGTAAGAAGAAAATATAAACAGTTCATATAATTGAAAAGCGAATGCTTTTGTTACACGTTTGCACAAAAGTTATTAATAGTGCGCAAACAATGCTTGCAACTCGGCTAACACAATCTGTCTAATTACGATACGTTAAACTTTGCCAGGTCTCAATCTGTCTGATTACAACATGTTAAATTTTGCCAGGTCTCAATCTGTCTGATTACAACATGTTAAACTTTGCCAGGTCTCGATCTGTCTGATTACAACATGTTAAATTTTGCTAGGTCTCGATCTGTCTGATTACAATGAGTTAAACTTTTCCAGTTCTCGATCTGTGTGATTACAATACTTTAAACTTTCCATCTTGATCTGTTTGATTACAACACGTGAAACATTTCCAAGTCTCGACCTGTGTCATTACAATGCGTTAAACTTTTCTGGGTTTCGATCTGTCTGATTACAATATGTTAAAGTTTTCTGGGTTACGATCTGTCTGATTGCAATATGTTAAAGTTTTCTGGGTTACGATCTGTCTGATTACAATATGTTAAAGTTTTCTGGGTTACGATCTGTCTGATTACAATATGTTAAAGTTTTCTGGGTTACGATCTGTCTGATTACAATATGTTAAAGTTTTCTGGGTTACAATCTGTCTGATTACAATACGTTAAACTTTGCCAGGTCTCGACCTGCTGTTGGAACAGAATCGTGTTGATGACTTGGCTCTTCTTTACCAGTTATTGTCTCGTGTGCGTGATGGTCTTAAGGAACTGTGTTTGGCTTTTGCAGCATACATTAAGGTAAGCCACTGAATGGAATTTTGTCTGTTGCTAGTTTACTTAATAGTAATGTAAATGGCAGTTACTTTGCCAATCCAAAGATTAACTTTGTCACTGCATACTTCATGACACCTGGATCTGGCTGTGGCTAGCATCCTCCTACAGAATGGTGAGGAAAATATTGACAGTTTACACATACTAACAAAGTTTTACAGGATGGAAGTTTTTGGTAGCCTTGTAGCTGGAATTTTTTTCATGTCGCAAAGCTTGATGACTGGTGTTGAAGGAGCCTTAGGCTAATTATTATCGTTTTTGATATGACAGAAGTTGTCTGTGGATTTTAGAATGGTATATTGTGACAGAGCAGATATGTCTGATGTCTTATTTTCCTAATAAAAAGTTTGAATGCTGTTATTAGTATGTTAAGAGCTGATTTCTGATTGGCAGAAAACTGGTCGCTTATTCGTCATAAACAATGATAATGATCCGGAGAAAGACAAAGACATGGTTCAACAATTACTTGGTCTGTATCTGTCCTTTCTTCCTTCTTGCCATTGTTATGCAAACCGTGTAGGTGCATGGAAGTTTGGATGTGTATATTTGAAACGTAACAGATGTGTTCAAATTGAGGCAGTTTATTCAGTTTGTGTTGGGTGAGTGTGATGGGATGTGCGTGCAGTTAGCAAATCGAAATTAATCTAATCTTATCTGATCTATTGACTTCTATAGTGAAATTACAATCAGAAATTATAATTTATTGCAGAATCATGTATACTTAGTCCAGTGCTTCATAAATATGGCTTAGGGCAGCTATATTTGTTACAGGCTGGCTTATGAATCAGTGCAGTCACACATTGTATTGGTATCTATTAATATAAACAGATGGACTCTAACAATTTTAGATGAATTTTTGGAAATGTTGTGGGAATTGTGTTTGGTATCTCTGACAGTTGATTAAGTTGACGTGATTGCAGCACGTGTTTCAGTGTAGCTGCAGAGGACCTTTTAGGATGTGTGTACCACTAAATGCTCAGATGCATACGTGCTGAGTACCAGAATTTTGGAAGTAAAAATTGGTCTTTATTAATGTTTTCCTCCTTGTTTTCAACTAGATCTTTCTCAGTATCTTTCTGTCGTGTTCTGTCTGTCTGTTTGTTTCTGTGGCTCCATTTGTTACAGTTTTTCTAAATGTTTTATACTGTATAGATTTCAAAGACAAGATCGACAACATCATTGTAAGCTGTTTCAACAGAAACGAGAAGTTCATTAATGTCATGAAGGAGTCGTTTGAGAATTTCATTAACCAGAGACAGAATAAACCGGCAGAAGTCATAGGTCAGTTACGATTAGTGAGATAACAAATCTTTCAAACCACGTGATCGATTAACCCTTTACAGACAAAAGTGCACTAAAAGCAACTGGGAAATTAACCTCTTTTGTTGTTAATGGAATAAGCATGGTCCATCAGAGAGAGTAAATTCATTGTCAACTCCACGAAGCAAGCTTATCAGTTAATCGTCTAGTCTGCCAGAGCATGCATGCCATTGCAGAAGTTCTGTTCTTATGCTAACATCATTGACTTTATTTTTCTTGAACTGTGACATAATTTGAATTCTAAAGCTGCTTTGCAAATGCTCAGATGCAGGGTTGGATACACTGAAAGAATTTGCTTAATATTGGCAACAGTGCTGTGTAAGGTTAGCTTAGTGACTCTGTTCTTTACTTCTGTGGCTTAATACATTGATTTGAAATAAATATGTGTATTAAAAATGAATATGTTTCTTCAAAACAAGTGTGTTGATTCTAAGTTTAAATGTTTACTATAACATTGCTTGGGTGTTTGCTTTTACAGCCAAGTATGTCGATTCAAAGTTACGTGCTGGAAACAAAGTGAGTCTACTTACCAACTGCTCTTTCTTGAAGTCTTGGGCACTTGTAAATTTTATGTTTATTTATAAATTGGTTAGTTCTGGTCCATATTTTAATATAATAATCTTCCTGTCTACAGCTTTGTTCCACTTTATATGGTAAAACGTTGTTTAATCGTTGTCAAGTTGAACTCCTGTTTCGTTTGTCCGGCAGTCGTGTGCACAGCAGAGGATGTTGGAGGGTGCTGTAAAAATCTAGTTACTTACCATATGTGTAAATGAGTTATCTGCTTCCCACTACTAGCAATTTTCATTCCTTGTAGATCACTCTTATCTTGTGTAAAAAACCTAACTTGTACACTTGAGAACCGTTATACTGTGTTTCTTTATAACATGAATTCGGATATAATGTGGTCAAGACATAGATGGATCCCAAGTTTCATTCTATTGGTCAAACAGAAAATGATCTCGTTATAGTGTGGTCTCGTTATAAGACGGTTCTGAATAAGACTTCCTGAGACAGTGTTTAGAACAAGTTTCTTGCAAGGTGCACGATAATCTAACGGTTAGCGTGCTGGACAGTCGGGCGAGAGGTTGGTGATTCAAATCCCTGCAAGGACAAAAGTTGTTTTCGAGATTTTGACTCCGTGTGTGTCCCCTGGCAAACTTGGCTAAAATGAGTACACAAACTGTACACTGTTGGTGGGAAGATCAGATGGCAAGGGAGAGGATTGGTAAACCGCCCTCATATGCCGAAGCTGGGCTGCTGCTTGGGGTGCCTGAGGGGACTGCTTCTTCGTTTTCTGACCAGTACATTATTAATTCATTCATCTCTCGATTGACTCTTTAAGAATGGAAGTCTGCCTTATCAATTATTAGAATTGACATGGCCTTGCTGCTTTCAGTTTGACTCACTTCTGCTTTGTTGATGACAGGAGTCTACAGAGGAGGAGTTGGAAAGACTTCTGGATAAGATCATGGTACTTTTCCGCTTTATCCATGGTCAGTTTTGTTGGTGTTTTCCAGAACTTCTTTGAATGACATTGCAATCATAATTATAAACTCTAGAGAGACGAGATGACATATCTTGGATCATGGGCCTTGTTTTGTTTCTGAACTGCCATTAAGTCACTACATCAGTTGTGGCATGTGACCTCTGTAAACTGTTCATTGCTGTGAGTTGAGTTCTAATGTGCTATGGTTATGGTTTAGTTCAAGTTTATACCATGTTAAAGTAGTTGGATGACCTTGCGTGCAACGGCCTTTGACATTCTCTTAGAATACTATGAATGATTTATGTTTAGATTATGTTATGGTAAACGAGAACACAGTTTTAGTGAATTGGTATAAGCGTATGATTCATCTAATATGGTCTTATTCCACGCACTGTTACAATAACACATGGGGTTTATGTATTCACATTTTAAAGAATTCAAGTTTTTCGCTGTGCTCCCAGTGAATACAATGTGAAATGAATACACTGACTGTACACTATTAGTGAGAAGATTGGGCGGCAAGGGAGAGGACTGGGGCCACCTGCCCTCACGTACCAAGGCTGCGAAAGTGAAACGGCTAACACTTCATACTTGCGGCTGCCACTTGGGCTATCCTGTGTCACGCTACTTGACTATCTAACAGATCTAAACAAATGCATTGTAAGACAGTGACTGCTGTTCTCTTCTTCTTTAGGAGAAGTTATGGTCCATTATCGTAAATAACTAACATGGGTCTGGTATGTTGAAGAAACCCTCCGATCAGTCTAAGACTTGCCAGGCATTGCGTGCAGTGATGGATTGCTTTTTAAGAAACAAGGAGTTGATGGTATGTGAATGTTACCGCTATGTGCTGTATTTAATCTGCAGGTAAAGATGTTTTCGAAGCGTTCTACAAGAAGGACTTGGCGAAGAGACTTCTCGTAGGAAAGAGCGCCTCTGTTGATGCTGAAAAGTCTATGCTTTCAAAGCTTAAACAGGGTAACTTGATGTTTTAATTAGGATTAGTTTCTCTCATTACTTTTTAACAGCATATTATTTAAAAACTTTGTATCTTATGACTTTCGCAGAAGATTGTTTATCAGTTCATCTCTTTCGTGAACATCTCAACTCCTTCCCTCTCTCTCCCTCTTTCCCATTGTCCCATCTTCCATTCTTCCTTCCATGTTACACATAGCATGTCCTGTTTTGATGTGGCTGTGGCTTTTCCTTCTAGAATGTGGAGGCGGTTTCACGAGTAAGCTCGAAGGAATGTTCAAAGATATGGAATTGTCAAAAGATATCATGCTCGCTTTCAAACAGGTAAAAAACTGTTTACTTGAGTTTCTGTGTTGATGAAAATGTGCTCCATAATTGATTTAAAACTGCAGTTTTTAATGTTTCTCTATATGCTACGTTTCCAAACTTGTAATGATGGTTATGTCTTGCTATGCATTAGTTTACGTTGAATATCTATCTTGACTGTTATAACTGAGGCTGTTTATATAGGTACTGGTTTGTCACCTTGTTTTGTCCCATATTGCCACAATGCAACATGAAAACTTCTCCATATTCAGCCCTCATTCTGGAGCAGTGCTAGACACGAACTTCTTTCTATGCCACTATTTGGCAAGTGGTTGAAGACCATTCTAATGGATCGCTGTCTTATTATCACGGTCTTTTATTATCTGGTTGAGAGCACCACTGATGGGTTTTCTTGAAGAGTTGCTATGCAAATGCACACTTGTATATTGGCTTCGTGTCATTAAATTGCGCTGTCTGTTCTTTAGCACATGGCCAACATAAAGTCTCCGGACAATATAGAGCTAATGGTGAACGTTCTGACGATGGGTTATTGGCCAACTTATACCCCAATGGAAGTCAGCCTACCAGAAGAGGTTTTAACTATTTGTTTTCTTTTTGCTCCCAGATTCTCATATATGACTAGTAGTTTTCTAAGCCACAAGTATTGACTAGTATTCAGATTTAAGTATCAGTATGTTATTAAACCAGGTTTTTACTTTTATTTTGGTTTGCACATTTTAATAACTGTATTAATGTTTTTTCATGTGCTTAATATGGCTGTTTGGTATTTTAATTTAAATGCTGCTTTACACAAATTTAATATAGATCTATATGTTGTAGAGAAATAGTTCCTGTTGTGGATATCTGCACTGGATAATGTCACAATGAACTTATAGGACACTAGCTGACTGGTTAGGACACTTGGCTTGCAACGCAGAATACTGATTTGAGCCTCCCTCCAGGTTAACCACCTGTGTAGGGACTTTGAGAAGTCCTTCACTCCTGATTCAGATTCAGATTACGGACTACGTGTGCGTATTAAATGCGACATAATAATAATAATAATAATAATAATTTGTGAATTTTCAATCTTGCTTGTTGACAGATGATAAAATACCAGGAAATCTTCAGTAAGTTCTATCACGCCAAGCACAGCGGTCGAAAGCTACAGTGGCAGCCAAATCTTGGCCATTGTGTTCTAAAAGCCGAGTTTGATGGGGTGAGTATTACTGTGGGTTCTTAAGTGCAAATTTTTATGTGAGCTTAAACAAAGGTATTTGATGAGTGACTGTATCTTTGCCTCTGTTTTTCAAGAGTATAATTTGATGATGATGTACAGTTTTGAAACTAATAGCAATGTTGAGTATTTAATTATGGAATTTCTTTGTCTGTGAATTGTATTATAATAATGAACATCTAGACACTTTTCAGGCCATTGAACTTGATGCATTTCTTTCGGCTGTTGGAAAATATTTCTGTGTAATTTGTTTGTTTACTGCTGTCCTGCTAATATTTATTAAATTAAATTGATTCTGTCATAAATGTGAAGCTTAATTTTTGATTATGTTTCTGGTCTTATTTGATAACCTATGTTGGTAATTGATATTTCACAATTGATTTGTAGATTATCAATTGTAAGGTTAGAGGTCAAATCCTTTTCTAGGGCAGAAATTTGTTTCAGCATTTTGGTTCCACTTGCTCCCCCTAGCCAAACTCGGATATGATGGGTACACCGACTGTTGACCATCAGAGGGAAGGTGGGCAGAGAGGGTGAGACTAGCCACCCACCCACATTTGCTGAGGTTAAGAAAATAAAGTTGCTATCACTTCATACCTATGTCTCCCTTTCAAGGGTCTGCTCTTCTCTTTGTGCAATTTAGTATTACCGGTTAAGAATAGGGCTGTATAAATGTTCAGTTTGAATTAGGACAATGGGAATTGTTCTGGTTTTAGGGGAGGAAGGAGCTTCAGGTGTCCTTGTTCCAAGCTCTCTGTCTTCTGATGTTTAACGATGGCAATGAATTCTCGCTGGAAGAAATTAGAGATGCCACAAAAGTTGGTAAGGAACTCGTTTTAACCAATTGCTGTTTGCCATCTTACAAGAACTGGTTGGTGTTTAATCATGTGATGCTTGTTGTCATCCCAGTTGGTTAGAGCACTCTGCATGTAACGTGAAGAGTACAGGTTTGAGCCTTCAGTGAGGCGGTCATTTTGTAGGGACCTACAGGAAGTCCTTTACTCACAGTTGCTCAGTGCGGTCAATGTTCTATCATATAGTTGTGTGTGCATCACTTCTGAACTTTAGAAGGAGGCAGTATCAAAGTGCATATGCATTGTATTTAGTTTGTTTTAACTTGCACTTTATAAACCGCTAACTATATTGACCTGCCACTAAAGTGGCAGGTCTTTTTATAATAATTATAATTAAATACAGTAATCAAATACTGTTGTGTTGCATTGTATGTGCGATCCAGTAATTTTAAAATTGACCTATAAAAATAAAAATGCTGTTACTGGATTAATTTTGACAACTGTTGTAAAAGTACAGAACATAGCAGTATTTCATGTGATAATAGTTTTAGTGGCAGGCCTATTTGTTACACTGTACATTCTATAGCTGTTCAGGGTTTTAATTGTTTTGCAGAAATTAGTGAATTGATGAGAACACTGCAATCGTTGGCCTGTGGAAAGGCTCGAGTTTTACACAAGAATCCAAAGGTCTGTGTAAATGTGTGGGTTAAATTATATAAGAACCGCTTCAAAACTCGCTACTTCTCACTGGCTTTCAAACATCTGGATATCTAACTGCTCTTCACTTGGTGACTGACTTGCCATGCCTCAGATTCATATTTCTGTATAACCCTGCATGCGTTGCAAATTTTCATAATGATTATAATAGACGTGCTCACAGTTGTAATAGTTGTTTATTTCTTATGCTTATTTCCGAACTGTAGAACTGTTTTCTGTAGTGTTTCTTGTTAAGGAATAAAATGAGAGTTGTCGCAGGCATGTATAATTTTTGTGCAGACAGTTTTCTTAAACAGTTTTCCATTTGTTGTTTGATGTTTAGTACTTGTACTAACAAATAACATTGTAAAGCACAGTAGAGGTTGTTGCACTATTTTATGGTGTTATATTTTTATAAATTGTCATTTTTACATTATGATCACAATGGCCCGATAGCGCATTGGATATCATCTGGCGTAGAGTGCGAGAGGTACAGAGATCGAGTCCCATAGGCGGACATGCTTTGTAGGCTGCAATTTGCGCCGTGTATTGCAGGCTGTCTGTTCTGTTAGTATAGTTAAGATTTACCGCATAACATGTACATGTACAGCGCAGTGCGTTTGCAGGCGCTTAATTAAAGAATAAATATTATTATTATTATTATTATTATTATTTCTGGGCTTCAGAGGAGTATCACTGATATAATGGTGTAAATTGATTAAAAATGAAACAATTATTTTACTGTAACATTTTGCTGTGTCATTGTTCTGTGAAGGGGAAGGACGTTGACAATGGTGATCGGTTCATCTTCAACAACGATTTCCGGCATAAGCTCTTCCGTATCAAAATCAACCAAATACAGATGAAAGAAACGGTCAGGCCTTTCATCTAGTTTATGGTGCTCCTTTCCATAAGTTTGCTTTTGTTAAACACGCGCTAGGCCCTACTTATAATACTTATAATATGGTTTTTCTTGAGTTACTATGTAAAGTGACTGTTACCTTACCCAAATTGTCATCCACCTTAACTGTGTCCGTCTTTTTGGACTGATCTGAACTAATTGACCTGACACGGCTTGGTTTTCTTGCACCATTGCTTGATACCTTGTGCAGGATAGAAATTATTAATTAATAATAGTAATGCAGTGTATGGATTTCTGTCTGGTTTGATCAAGTCTGCCAATTGAGATGTTCGTCATTCAGATTTGCATAGGGTAGAAGGATTTGTCCTCCAATTGCACCTTTCTTACCAACATGGCTAACAAGTGCACTGGCCATACACTGTGGGAAGATCAGACCACGAGGGAGAGGCAGCACCTGCCCTTGCATGCTGAGGCTAAGAAAATGAAGTTGCTGATACTTCATACCCATGGATGCCTTTCAGGGTTAACTTAGAGACCCTTATTCTTCTTACCAAGTCGTGGTTCGCTTTAGACTGGAACTGAATTGCTTCATTCTGATTGGTCGGTGATTTTAGCAAGAGGAGAACCTGAATACGACGGAGAGAGTGTTCCAGGATCGTCAGTACCAGGTGGACGCAGCGATCGTGAGGATCATGAAGATGCGCAAAACCCTGACACATAACCAGCTGATTGCAGAGCTCTTCGATCAGCTCAAGTTCCCTGTCAAGGTCGATTTGTCGTAATACTTTGAGCAGTTTACGTAGGTCTTGTTAACTGTTGAGTTAATTGGTTGCTCAATCATCAAGATGTGTTAAGGACTAATTTTCATAGCGGGCTATGATAATATTGATAGGGGACTAATTTTATTAGTGGCCTATGGTAATATTGATAGAGGACTAATTTTTATTAGTAGCCTATGGTAATATAGATATAGAATTTTATTAGTAGTCTGTGGTAATATTGATAGAGGACTAATTTTATTAGTATATTGATGGAGGACTTTTTATCGTGCATTAATTTTGGTGAAAGACTAATTTTGATGGTGTATTAATGATAGTAGAAGACTAATTTTTATAGTGGATTTATGTTGGCAGAGAGCTGATTTGGAAAGTGGTCTATGATGGTATTGTTTACAAATTAATGTTGATGTAGGCATGTACATTACGACACTTGTTATAGCGCCTTCGACCACCTGTTGACCAGAGATCAACACAATGAATGACCAAAGTGTTTCATCCTGTTTTGTTTTTGAATGCATTTGCTTCTCTCAAAGATTTTCTTGCTCTTATGAGGAAGTGCTGCTGTTGAGTCATGCTGACTAACAATCTTTTCTGTGTTGTTTAACAATCTCTCCTGTGTTGTTTACAGTCAACTGATCTTAAGAAAAGGATCGAGAGCCTCATCGATCGCGATTACATGGCTCGCGACAAAGAGACTCCCAATCAGTACCACTACATAGCCTGAGCGTACGCACCTGTACAACCCGAAGCGTCTGCAGACTGTCGTTTTCTTCTTTGCCTAGGCTGTTTGTAATTCTGTGTCTTATATTTTTGGCAAAGATCGTTGTCGTATGGACTCATCTACAGGCTGCGGTAAAGACGTCAGTTTTTGATAGATGAACTTTGCGAGTTTGACTTTTGCTAAGCGAGAGGCACTCGTGCGTATGCACGTGTACGCTGCGTGTCTTGTATATAAATATCCTGGTGGGAACGTTTGCTCGTCGATGTAAGTAAGTAAATGGGTTTACTTAATTGTTGCGTACGTTGATTATGGGGCGGGGGTGGGGTTTCGCTCAGAAGTAGATTGCGTTTTGCAAAGTTGGACTAGACGGAATTGTACTCGTGTTTCAATGGATTCACTTTGTGTAGTTTCTCAGGTTTAAGCGAAGCTGGGTTAATTGAACTAACGAGACTTTGCCGTTCTGTCTCGAGTCTTTTGACAGACTCCTTTAATTTAACACTTTAACAATGAGCTGCATTGGTTTCCAAGTCGCTCGTAGTTCACTCTCGTTGTTAAAGTGTTAAACTGCTAAATGAAATTGCTCGACTTAACGGTTTGAAATTATCCCTAGACTTTAAGCGGTAAAACTCTTTCTAGCTAGAAATAATGGTAAAATTGCTCCTAGACCATTAGGGGTTTAACTTCTAGCTGTAGGGTGTAAAATCACCTCTAGGCTTTAAGAGGGAAAAACTTTAGCTATGACTTGGCTGTGCTAGTGATGTCTATAAAGCATCCTGTCGAAGATGTATTTATAGCCAGAAAGCTGTTTTTCCATGAAACTCAATTCTCTATGAAGTGCTCATAGGCAGAGTACTTGGGGGTCATCCATAAAGGACGTCCGCAATGAGGGGAGGACAGGTCACCGAAATGCGGACAAGTGGGGAAGGGAGGTTATGACCAGTGTGGACGTCCGCATCTAAACTTTAAAATTTGATAGTTTTTTAAACACCACATTGTTTCAACCTTTCCCGAAAGACGAAAAGGTCAGTGGAGTGATTGCCTGAAACCACTTGCACAGTATAAGCTTGACTTTACTGAGACTTTAAGGAGGCTTTTATTACAGCACATCCTGCGATATGAAACCCAAACTGTCACCATATGTATATATTTCCTTCATGTGCCCTGCCTTGCGAGAGAGTGAGAGACCATACGTAGGATATAGGCCTATGAAGCCGATATGGAAATGCTGTCTTCTGAGCTTCATATCCCATTAAACATATTATATGATGTTGTTTGGGTGCTACTAGCAGAGCTCGATTCTAGTCTCTAGCAGTGTGGCGTGTGGTGGTTCCATCGTGGTAAAACGTTGGATGATGAACTAGTCCCACTGGAACGGCAGCGTGTAGGCGTGTGACTAATTGATGACGACCGTGGCTGGGCCACGGATATATTTCCTTCCAGCTGTTGATCCACAACTGTCGGTCATCGTCACAACGGTCACACCCAGTGCATCCGGGTCAAGAGGCTGTTGCCATGGCTACGCTGTCGGTAAGTAAGCGTGCTTACTATAGCGCTATTAGCTCCAAGCTATCTCGATGTTTCTTCGGTGCAGAAGGAAAGAAAACGGCTTAACCGTGAGTACTCGGCCATTGGTCGGTCTTCAAGTGTAACCACAGTCGTTGTCGATTGCCTTTGGAGAAGCTTGTCAGCTGAATTACAGCAACAGCCAAGGGATACTAACTCATTAAGGATCGGACCCTGTTTTTGAAAATTAAACAAGAAACAACTTAGTTTTAGACGCTATCACTATACATTTAATTATCCTAAGGATTTATGTCTGGATTTGAAAATCGTACACAAGCCAAACCCAAACCGCAACGTAATAATGTAGCACACATGAAATCCACTTGGGAATTAAATTGTCATATGGGCTTCCAGGGACGTCATTTGGGGGGGGGGGAAGGGGGGCATTTGCCCCCCTGATTTTTGAAAAAAAAATTAAAAAGTTGGAACAAGAAAAGGAGAAGAAGAAAGGGGTAAAAAATGAAGAAAATGCTACTCAAATTCATGGAATTATTATATACTATTAAAAAAACTAGAGTCTGCATAGGTTTTTTCACAAGACCACACCTCTTTCACAGTGTGGGGGGCACCCGGCACATTATGCAGTTTTCCCCCGAAAATTTAGAAGAAACGCCAAAAAACTAAAATTTCTGAGCGCAGAGCGCGAAAAAATTTTTTTACCTCTTTTTTGAAGTCCTTGCCCCCCCTGAAAAAAGCTGAAATGACGTCCCTGTGGGCTTCGTATGTGCTACACATACAACGTTGCTGTTGGGGTTATTACTTCATTAAAAAATTATCCGTAGGGGACTAATCATTTGATTATCTTGTTTTCAGCATTAGGCCTATTAAAAAATCCGACGAGTCCGCCTTAATCTAGTCGCCGAGTAAGATCTACCTCGCGACAAACTATAGTCGCCGACTAAGTGTTTACGACAGGTCATAATTATGCACGTCTTAATTGTGTAGGATTATTATTATTATTATTATTATTATTATTATTATTATTATTATTATTATTGTTATTATTATTATTATTATTATTATTATTATTATTATTATTATTATTATTATTATTATTATTATTCGTTTATTGACACGTTGGCAAACCGCAACATTGCAAAGTCGACTGCAGTCCACTTGCGTGTGCAAGAATTGAAAAGTAAGCCTACAGTGAATGCGAAATCGAGTATCTCGCATAGACTCGTCTACGATATATGAACCTTACCTATATGAACCTGTAACCTACGAACCCTGTAACCTATGAAGCTATATGAAGACTGTCCCTCTAATGGGAGCATTAGTTTCGTTCTAGCTGTGGCGTGCCACTGTAGCTGGTCTTATGGAAGGACGAGACGACAGTCATGTGCTGCATGTTGTCACGTTGGATTTCAGGGTTATTAGATTTTCCGCTGGTGGTCACAGGTAATGGCCTTGTGGGAGACGAAGAAGACCAAGAACAGGAAGAGAGTGTCACGCAAATCGAAAAAAGAATATCCGGTCTGAAAATGGGATGAACCGGTGCATGTCTTTCTGCTTCCAGAGAAGCCCTTTAAGGTGATGTCCTTTAAACAGTTGTCCTTCAGAGCGATTAACGCTGTGCATGCGAACGTTGGCAAGCACGTTTCGGTTTGTCTTTGGCGGCGCTGGGATGACACATGAGCAGAAGACAAAATGTAGGCCTATGTTTCTTCATCGGAACACCCCAACAGGAGAAGGGAACGACTTCGGCGCAGAAACAGTATGTATGTATGTTTGTAGACCCTGTGTATGTATGAATGTATGTATGTATGTATGTATGTATGTACATAGGCGTAATTTGTGGGGGGTACGAGGGGTACCCGTACCCCCCACTTTTTGGACTGGGGGTACTGTACCCCCCACTTTTTAAACAATGTCAATCAATATTTTTGTTATTGTGCCTTCCCAGAGAATGCAGTCTCCGCCAAAGTGCGACAGTACTTAGATACACATGTAAACCGAGAGCCAAAATTAACGAGAATAATGACAGGGAATAATTATGTTCAAAATGGCCACCATGCGAAAAGCGAAAGTGGAGAAGAAATTGGTACCCCCCACTTTTTAGACCAAAGTATTGGTACCCCCACTTTTTAGACTAAAGTTACGCCCCTGTGTATGTATGTATGTATGTATGTATGTATGTATGTATGTATGTATGTATGTATGTATCATTGTATGTATGCATGTATGTATGTATTTATGTATGCATATATATATATGCATATATATATATGTATATAGTGTCTGGGAATTTATAAAGCGCCGCTCACAGTATAGACCATTCAGAACCGCTCTCGGCGTGACAGCCCCGAGGAAATTGAAGCCTCGAAGCAGCGTACAGAAGAGGGCAAGTTCCCGCCAAAATCTTACTACGGATTGCGGGGGGTAGGTCGTTCCATAAGGAAGGGCCACGGATGGCAAAGCACGATGTTGAGCCATGGCTGTCCTGAGCCGGGAAACAGGGAAGATCAAGCCGTTCAGCAGACCGAAATATGCATGTATGTATGTTGGTACGTAGGTATGTATGTGTGTATGTATGACATTGTATGTATGTGTACAGGTATGTAGCCTATTTGCTTACGCATGTAGGGTAAGGTGGGGCAAAACGCCCCCTTTAAGGGTTTTTCCTAATTTACACCGTGAGTAATAGCATTTTAAGCATGAAATTATTGTAGGGTCTAGTACTGAATGTCCCCAATAAAGTATAATTGTGTTCGATAAAATTCCGAAAAGAATGCCGAAGAAAATAATTAAATACAAAATGCTTCAAAGGGGGCGTTTTGCCCCGCACTTGGGGCAAAACGCCCCCAGAGGGGGCGTTTTGCCCCATTAGCATTTTCGAAAAATCTCTGTGACCTTTAAAGCCTAACTGCACTAATTATTGTACTCTTTAAAGATGTACATTAGTCTGCTTGCCTCTGAGGGTTATTGTAATATAGTTTCCGTAAAAGTTTTGATTACCTTTCCTTACCTTTTTACGCAATAAAGAACAATTGTTTAAAAATAGGCCGACTCTAAATGACATTGAACTATACCACAGGGTTATCGTTTTAGACACCTGAAAAGTCGAAGCACATCATTATTTGCAATCACTGTTTTTATACAATACAAACAATAAGAAGTTAAGATTTCTGGAAATAATCGAGCCTACACTCAGTGTGTTGTCTAGAGCAACAGTGAGTGTTAGAACTCATTAAGTTGGCTTAACTTTGAATAAATGTCAAATCAAATCAATCTACACTGCCGATTTGGGGTCCTTGCTGGCGGCTGGGTCAGTTCTATGCTGACGACTTGCAGGCCTATATACCCTGCCCGGCTGTCCGGGCTGTTTTAGCCGTGGAAACCATGACCCATCCAAAGAAGACCCTGCAGGTCTGGATGTCTGAAAACGGTCTGCGGCTTAACCCGGCTAAAACGCAGTTTAATTGGCTTGATATGCCCCAGCAGCTCTCTAAAATAGATCTGTCTTCTCTTGCCTTGCAATTCCCACACCTTTCTTTCTCGACCTGGGTCCGGAACCTGGGAGTCATTCTGGATCAGGAACTTACATTTAAAGCCCACAGCTGCTATTACCGGCAGCTCAAGGTGATTCCCCGATCTCTGTCCCCCGGTGTAGCTTCCACGCTTGTCCATGCATTTGTTGCTCCCCGGTTGGACTACTGCAGTGCCATATATGACGGACTTTACCCAAACTCATGCTTAAACATTATAGATAGATGCTATTCTCATTACAGTACACACTGTAATGAGAATAGCATCAAAACTGATGTAATGATGGCATCATTTATACCATAAATATCATCATTTTAATAATGCCTAAAGCATCATTTGATGGTTGGTGGTCTATTCGAGTGAATCTCAATCAAATAAGCAACTAAAAAATAATGTGATATTGGAAGATACTGAGCATATATAAAGAGGTAAATACCTTAATGTTACTGCGGGGCAAAACGCCCCCTACTGTGGGGCAAAACGCCCCCTCTACGGGGCGTTTTGCCCCGCTTGGGGCTACCTTGTGAGATTGCCTATATCATAAAAAAACGTAATATAAAAGCCCCATTTACTATGCATTATAATTCGATATACCGTATACTTTTAAACCATGTTTGTACTTTTGGCTATGCCTAGCATTTTGCATCATTTAATGATACAGAATTGGCAGCAAACCCTTACAAGGAAACACGAAAAAATCAATTTTGTTGAATAAAAATTAAGCAAACCATCAAAAAGACAAACTGACTGACATTTATCGAAATAGGGTACAACTAATGGACCCCAGAACAGTCAGGTAGCGATTCCCTAGCATAGGGGAGACAGGGTGGGATGGGGGCGTTTTGCCCCACCTTACCCTATATTTGCGTACGTGTGTATGTCTGTAAATACGTCCGTATGAACGTATAATAATAATAATAGGCCTACTATTCTGAATGAAACTTGTATGAAAGGATGAAAAGAATCCTTTATGTAGTAGGCTACATACATGTTGGCTATATACATGTGCCTGTGCATGCATAGTTGTCTGTATAAAACACACGTTATATATATATATATATATATATATATATATATTCGAACAATTCATTGAAAATGAGCGCATAGTCGTTATTATTAAACCTGTACACATACATTTACGTGTACATTTACGCAGACCCGTAGCCAGAGGCAAAATCAAGACGAGGCAAATCCCTCCCATCCCCGTCCCTATCCCTCCCCTCCCGTCCTCTCCGATAATTGAAGTGACGTAACAAAGGCCTTTATTGTATAAATCTAAAAATTACTAAATTATGTGTTTCATAATTGAAATGACGTAACAAAGATCTTTATTCCCTAAATCTATACATAATAATATCCATATAGTGTCCGTCTGTCGGGGGACGCTACGTCACAAACGGGTTCTGTTCTATTGTGAAACATAAACCGTTTGTCTTGACGACGGCGATAACCAACGATACATATAGGCCTATAATATGACGTCATAATATGACGGGAAAATACACTAGTGTAAACTTATAATAGCAATACACTTTTCGATAATTGAAGTGACATAACAAAGGCCTTTATTGTATACATCTAAAAGTTACTAAATAATGTGTTTCATAATTGACGTGACGTAACAAAGGCCTTTATTCCCTAAATGTAAACTTATAATGACAATACACTTCGATAATTGAAGTGACGTAACAAAGGCCTTGATTGTATAAATCTAAAAGTGATTAAATAATGTGTTTCATAATTGAAGTGACGTAACAACAGGTCTTTGGTTTTAAAATTGAAATTTATGCAATCAACGTGTTTCATAATTAAATTGACGTAAAAGGCCTTTATCTTTAAATTTTAATTTACTAACAAAAAACGTTTCATAATTGAAATGATGTACGCCTACCACTGGGCCTTTATTCCAGGGCGTAACTTTTTTCTAGAAAGTGGAGGTACCAAATTTCGCATTGTTTTAGCTTCGCGACTGTTAAATAATCATAACGGCATCGTTTATATTACAAGCATAATAATAATTATAGGCTTGATGATGATGATGATGATGATGATGATGATGATGATGATGATGATGATGATGATGATGATGATGATGATGATGATAATAATAATAACAATAATAGCAATAATAGCAATAATGATAGCGACAATAATAATAACAATGAGAGTGATGATGATGGTGATCACACTGATGATAATGCCCGGTAATTGTTTTGAATCTTAAGGGCTTCCTCAGATAAAATAATAATCGACAAAAAGAAAGTACGGTATACCATCCAGTCCAAAAAGTGGGGAAGCCCTCGACTCTGCTCATTTTTCAATGCATTGCCCGGGTGAGATCCTTTACCACCGCTGCTCGTCTGAATAGGCACCACGCCGTTTAAGGTCCCTTTTTATGGACCGTGCACGCTAGCCTGAGATTAAGCTCTAAAAGAAGCCACCATCAGTATGCGAACCGGCATTCTCACGGACAGAGTGTCATGGGACGTGCGCTCTTTCCAGCGTTGCTAATCGGGCCAGTAAGAGAGAAGATACTTAAAATCCATCTGAATGGAGAGGGTTGATGGTCTGTGCCAACTGAGAGAAGTTCCTCCTCCTGTAGATCGTTTTCTGTCAAAGGCGGGTATAGGCGCTTGGAGAGGAAGGAATCACTTCATCCGATGATGCAGAACATCAGACGAAGAAACGAACCGACCGGATCCGATTGCCTTCGAAAATCCAGTACAGGAACGGATGCATGCGTACAGATTCTATCCTGAATCCAATTCTGCGCCACCACACAACCACCATCATCACCGATTACCACCGTAGCACCACGCTGTCTCCTCGGGTTGACCTCACCGGACTCTGACCTGGCACCGGAATGGACAAGGCGAGCATGGCTATTGCGGACTTGATTTGATATAGCGCCTGTGTATAAGCTGGTCTCCCGAACGTGACTTTTGTGTGGCGCTGAGAAGGTTCGGAGATTTACATTTACATTACATTTACAGACAGTTGAGACTAGTACATATCAAAGTGTATGTATGTGTATAGGTAAGTATCTATGTATGCATACATAGGTATCTATGTATTTAGGCATATATAGGTAATATTATGTGTGCATGGTGTATGCATGTGTGTGCATGTAATCCATGTATGCTTGTATTGTATTGTATTGCATTCGGACATTTATAAAGCGCTTCTAGCGGGAGAGCCATTCAGAAGCGCTACCAGTGCGAGAGACCCCGAGAGAAAAAACAAGTTTTAAGAAAGGTAAAAGAGGAAGAGACGTTACCTCAGAGAATGTATGTATGCATATAGCCGATATGTATGCATGTATTTATATATTGATATGTATGTATACATGTTCACCTGTATGTATCTGATATGTATGCGTGTTTGTGCGAAAATGAAACTGGGATACGAAGGCGTCGTTAAATGAACCAGGTGATCCAGGAAGCCTATCGATACACTTGGGGAGGGGTAACAACCCAAGTCTGCCAGTGATAACGCCATCTGTGTAGCTAAGCCCCTCCACCTGAAATTTCAGCTCGGTCATCTCCCGGACTAATTAACCCTCTGGGTATAACTCACCTCGTAGTCCTACTAAATTCCATCCCCGGCAAAACTGTTAGCCACGTTCCATTTACTTTGCAATTGGTTGCTAATATTTGCAAGCTATTACTTTTCTTATAAATTATACAACAGAAAGACGCCATTGCCTGCAGCGTCGATGAGCCAAGCTGTTGAATCCAATTTCAGCGGGGCATCGACCCTAGATACCCTGCAGACGTTTGGGTCAACGCGGACACCTGCGGTCTGCCATAAGAGCTTAGCAGAAATTGTTCAATGGTTCTCAATTAGAGACCTGTCAGCCGCACATCAAACCACTGCGCTCTGGAGACACGCAAAATACAGACTGGTCGTGCTTCGAGTTAAAAATTAGAGTGACTGCATTTCGAGTCAAATATCAGAGAGTGATTGTACTTCTAGGTAAAATATTAGAATAGAGTGATTGCACTTCGAGTTAATATATCATAGGAGTGTTTGCACTTCAAGTTAAAACCTACTTGGCGTGATTGCATTTCGAGTTAGGATTAGCGGACAGTGAATGCATTCGAGTTCAAAAACAGAGCTCATTTGAGAATGATTGGGCATTGAGTTATGCAATATAAGGAGAGTAACTGCAATTCCAGATAGAAGTTATAGTAGAGCGATTGCGATAAGACTAACAAAATTAGAACGAGTAATTCCGCTTTGATGAAAATTTAGAGAATTTTTTGCATTGATTTGATAATTGGTAATTGTAGAACTTCTCCTTTAATCAATCTTTATCCTCTAAATTTTTAAATACGAGTTTAAATTTACAGGTCAACAAGTGATATCTGCGGACAGTGAAGAACCGTCCACTCTTCTCAGTTGCTGCTGCAGCAACGGGGCTGATCTGCTGCGGAAGCACGTATGGGGGCGTCAAAACCAATTAAATACACTAGAACCTAATTACAACGCTGTCTTTGAGATCCACCATAGGAATCGCGTGCACATAACGAGACCGTGTTATAATGACGTCAATTTCTATAGATGAAGTAAATTTAGATACATTTTCCCGACCGTTTTATATAACCGTGTTGTAATTAAGCATGTTACGAGGAGGGTCTGGTGTAAGCGACGTATATTGTCGCCATTTAGCGCAAAAGCCGGGGGCAAGTCGTAAGAGCAGTGCTGGATTTACCTATAAGCTAAACAAAGGCTACAGCTTAGGGCCTCATCATCCTCAGGTACCTTGAAAAATTTTAAAATTTTTTGAAGGGGCTTTCTTGAAATTTTATGTGCACTGTATATATGTATACCGTTTCTACCGTTTCTTACGGTTCTATGTAATCGCTTCCTTCAAGAGGGAATTCTTCCTGCTAGCCAAAAGAAGTCCATCGTGGTTCCAGTGATTAAAGCGGAAGGACTCGACGCTACTGAGCCAACTAATTTTAGGCCAATAGCAAATGTTTCATTCTTATCTAAAATAATTGAAAAGATTGTTGCCACCCAGCTCATGTGCTACCTTGACAAAAATGGTCTCCTCCCCACTTTCCAGTCCGGTTTCCGTAAGGGCCACTCCACAGAAACCTTGTTAGTCCGCCTGCTATCTGACATATATGGAGCCATTGACAGATCTCAGGTCACTCTCCTTGCGCTGTTTGATGTGAGTGCCGCGTTCGACACTGTTGATCACGACATTCTCTTGCAGCGCCTATCCATTTCTTTTGGCTTCTCTGGCAATGTTCTTGATTGGCTTACCTCCTTTCTGCACGACCGCTCCTTCATGGTGGTCCACGGATCCACTAGGTCTCCTTGGGTCCCTGCTCCATTTGGCCTGCCTCAGGGCTCTGTCCTTGGCCCCCTTCTTTACATAATCTACACTGCCGACCTAGGGTCCCTGCTGGCGGCTGGGTCGGTCCTTAGCCAGTCCTATGCTGACGACCTGCAAGCCTATATATACACTGCCCGGCTGTCCGCGCTGTTGCAGCGGTGGAAACCATGACCCATGCCATGGAGTCCCTGCAGGCCTGGATGTCCTCAAACCGCCTGCGGCTAAACCCCGCCAAGACGCAGTTTATATGGCTTGGCACTCCCCAGCAGCTCTGTAAAATAGATCTGTCTTCTCTTGCCTCGCAATTCCCACACCTTGCTTTCTCGACCTCGGTCCGGGACTTGGGAGTCATCCTGGACCAAGAACTTGCATTCACGCGGCACATAAATCTTCTCTATCTTCTGCTATTACCAGCTCCGGCAACTCAAGGTGATCTCCCGTTCTTTGTCTCCCGGTGCAGCTTCCACACTTGTCCATGCTTTTGTTGTTTCTCGATTGGACTACTGCAGTGCCATATATGATGGACTCCCGGCCTGCCGGATTGAGTCCCTGAATAGAATCCTGCGTACTGCTGCCCGCCTTGTAGGCCGCATCCCCAAGTTTGGCAGAGTGTCTGCGTATATGAGGGATGTCCTCCACTGGCTCCCCTACCCACAGCGTATCACTTACCGAATCTCTGCCTTAGTCCGGCGATGCTTTGAAGGTTTGGCCCCTCCATACCTGCGGGAGCTCTGCTGTCCCACCTCAAGCTCGCAGCGCCGTTCCTCTCTCCGCTCAGCTGCGCAGGCTGAACTTGTTGTTCCCCGCGTGCGGACAACCATACGGCAGCGCCGTGCCTTCTCTGTGGCTGCCCCCATGACCTGGAATGGGCTTCCTACCAAGCTCCGTCAATTACCGATTGGTCATTTCACCCTGTTTCTTACTGTCCTCAAAACTGCGTTATTTGACCGTGGTTGGGCTGGGAGTGCTCCTGAGTAGGCAATTCTTGAAGGGGCGCTATATAAAACTACTTTAATAATAATAATAATAATAATAATAATAATAATAATAATAATAATAATAATAATAATAATGTATATATGTGTGTGTGTGTGTATGTGTGTGTGTGTGTGTAGGTGTGTGTGTGTGTGTGTGTGTGTGTGTGTGTGTGTGTGTGTGTGTGTGTGTGTGTGTGTGTGTGTGTGTGTGTGTGTGTGTGTGTGTGTGTGTGTGTACAGCTTAAGACCTCACCAAGTCTAGACCCACCCTTGCACGCATACTTTTGCTTTTTTGCAGGGGTCATATATGGAGAAAGACATTTCCGGCTCGCATGACTGAAAACAGTTTGATAATGCATCGACTGATTTGGCCAAAGTTATTTCTAACATTTATGTACTACAATTTATACAACTTCTCAAACGTATACAGTACGGCTGTAAGCGCCAATGCCCTGCTATAGTAATGCCAAAGGTATACACATCTTCCCATACTGATCCCATGCATATAAGGCCCATATCAGTCCCATCAAAATAATAGTTACAGGTGTGTCGTATATGCCTACATACATTTATATTTAGGACTATATATATGAAGCGGCCGCTGTTGGCTACTTCGTTGATAGATAACACTCATTGATTTAACATTTACTTTATTGTTAACTTGCAATTAACTACGTTGACTACAATAGTTAATATTCGATTCACCTACACGCACTCTCAATTCACTCACTACACACTGTTGTTGTTCCTACCACCGTCGTTCGTTTCTCGTTCTTTCCTTCTCTCTCTCTCTCGTTTCCCAAAACATGCCTCTTAATACATAAGTGACTTGTGCTGATGATGATGATGATAGCTGAGCCTTTCTACCTACAGCTCGCATGCAACAGATACATTATGTGCACGACCGAATGAATGGATGACTGTATGTATGACCACTATATGACCATCCTTATAAAAAAACACGAGCCACGGGTTTGGCCCATTAAACCCCTCAACAAAATAACGAATAACCAACAGTGAAGAATACTAACACATAAGTCCAATTCAAAAAAATCTAGTCAAATAGTCTATCAGTCCATAACTCTATCAGACCCCGTGCGGTGAATCGAACGCAGTGACAATAACAATCGAAATAGCAATCAAATAGTAAGCACGACATGAGAAACTAACGTAATATAACACAATACTCATAACTACCACTATATGACCATTAATGATCACAACACAATAACCATATAAAATACCGAAATATAACCATGTAACCATAAAAATCGTCATCCCAATACGAACAAGTAGAACATGATAATACAAGCGTCAGCAAGATAAGCAACTAGAACTAAACGATAGCAATCAATCGACGAATAGTTCAATCAACAAGCAGAAATTCAATGTAAACAACAACACTGATTATTGTTGCAACTCAAGCGGAACATTGAATTCCAAACTAGAGATATACAGTTGAACAGAATAACGTTTGTTAGGGCCAATAATAGTGTCCAGTTTTCGAGCCAAACAGTAAGAAATAGATAAGGACTGCGGCAACAACACTCGAATCTGAGAAGGTTTATGTAAAGCTGTAATATTCCACTGGAAACGTAACTGACGACCAGAACAATGACGAGAAAGACTAATGTTAGAAATATCATTCAAAGCGACAACATCATAATCTCCTAATGCATAACGCAACTTATACCAAGGAATAACAACTTTAGCTTCTGTGTTAAAAATATGCATGGTTAAACACACAGGCTGAACAACCGACGACTTGCAACAACGGCGATAAACCTTCCGAAAAATCAGAACCAAAACCATAACCACAAGGAACGTGATAACAGTAATCTGAAACCATGGAAATTCCGCATATTCAAATAAAATCATTGGCCGGGATGTCGGAATCCCAGTTGACTGCGAAAAAATCCAAACTGGTGGAACGGAATTAGTTTGAACAGGGCGTGACAAAGTCAACACAATAATAGACAATTGATGCACACGAACCACCAAATAAATCGTTACTACAGCAAGGAGAACAATTATAAATGAACCCACATGCACAAGAAAAGATATGGATGCAGAGTAAAAGGACGAATCCAAATTAGTCAAATGTCCCAACTGTTCTCGAAAAATATCATCCTTGGACTTGAATATCGCCTGACCTTCCTTAACAGAATTCATTGCAGTGGCAAAATCCTCAGCTAACTGTTCCTCAGCTACCAGAGAAGCATTTGAATGAGTAATGAAAACAGGCAACTGCAGCGTAATCTGTTCAGCGACAGTAGTGTCCGCCTTAAGCAGAGCCCAATCCTCCTGAACAAAAAACTCTTGAATAATCGCCAAATTAAACGTATGCACAACTGAATCACTAGCATTAAGTAGGTCACTCGCTGAACACGAAGCAGGAAAAACATATTGTTCGTTTACCATAGAACATTCATCCGGAATAGAAACATGACAAGAAGTGCAAGCATTAACCTTTTGCGACCGTCCTTGAGGACAAATCAGCATCAAATCAGACAACCCCTTTTCAATTGCCATAGTATTCTCTGTTAAATACACAAACGATGACTCTACAAACCGTAGATATGTAGGGATACCCGCAAGCATACAAAGCAAAACAGCCGCCCCACGCAACGCAAAGCACGGCTTATCACAGCACACAGCGATAACAATATCAGCGCGCAGCTATACGGCATGGTTTTCCCCATTCACCTGCACAACCACTGGCCGTGCAACGACACACCCCAGCATAACCACAGCATACACCCTCACATAACCACGTAATATAAGATGAACCCCAGACCTATGCAAATTACGACAACTCCGCCAAAACCCATTATATCCCATACATGAAGCGTAGGCCTGTACGTACGTAGAACAGCATCTGTAACAACGGTGCATGAAACAACTACTATAGTAGGACAAAGAATAATATATATACAAGAATAATATCAACCAAGAAATCAAATCTCCACGGAAATAACCTCAAAGCAGGCCAACTCGTCAGTAACCCTGTCAAACAAAAACTGTCTGGATGGTGAATAAAGTGTCATTTCTCGACATTATTCCACGACTTTAAATGTCGATTTTAGCGCTGAATGTATCAGTGTAATACATATGTAAATAATTGTTGGCCAACAAGAAATCCCAAGATGAATATATAATAAGCGCTGTATAGTAGTTGCTCTAGTGACGCACAGCATACTCACTGACATCATTGTACAGCGGCTTTAACATAAGCACAAGAGGCAACTATCTCCTTTAAAACATATAAAATGCAACATTTCTCAGGAGCCAATAGTAATCAATCACGACAAGTGACCCTGTGACATTAGGCTTCAGGGTCAACATAACCTGTAATAATAAAAAAACTACCATTCAGCAACTCGTCTAATCACCTAGTGGACCATTGGTAAACCGCTGAGGAGTAGGCCTTTTCCTAACTTTCCCCGTCATGGTTCGTTTAATGTGATATTCTCTCTTCAAGCAATCACTGACATCCTCTTCAGCTGTCCATTCAGGCTTGAGAGACCTATTCTTAAAAATCACTCTATAGAATCTTTTTTTATTAATGAATTTCATTCCACTAATTTGCTCCGCTTCAATCCATGGAGAATGCGCAGTCACAACATCAGATACTGTTGCTGGGTCGACAACTGCGTCAGTACCCTGTGAAGGTTGGACCTGTGAAGTAGGCGTAACCTGTAAATCTTGTTCATAATCCCTTCTATCAACATAACGCCTCAATCTATCAACATTGACTGGGTGACGTAACAGTTTGTTAGTCAAGGCGTGCCGTAGTAAGTAAGTAAATGGAGCAACCTGAGACGTAATGTAATAAGGTCCAACGAATTTCTTATACAGCTTTGGCTTCTTGCCAACTGGCGTAACAGGATTAAAAACCCAAACTTGATCACCAACTGCGTAATCTGAAGAACTGGTCCTAAGATCGTAATTCTTCTTATTGCGAGCTTGCAAAACTACAGTCTCATCCACAGCTTGCTGTCTAGCCATTTCCAGCGCATTAGCAATTCTCCTGACATACTCATGAGTAGTCTCTGGTTGATCAGACAAACCCATCTGTTGATCCACTGGGAATTTAAAATCTCTGCCAAATAACAAGAACGCAGGACTGTGTCCTAAATTTGCACTCGTTGTTGCGCGAATAGAATACAGAATGGCAGGAATAAAAATAGGCCAGTCAGTCTCATCTTTACAGTGGAGTCTCAACATTTTCCAAATAGATCGATTCACAACTTCGCAAGCGCCATTACATCTAGGATTATAAGAAGCTGTGTGAATCCTTTTAACACCAAATAATGATGATAATTCGGTCACAATTTTACTCAAAAAATTAGCTCCTCGGTCAGACAACAAGGTTTCAGGTGGACCATATCTAGTAAAGATTTCTCTATACAGGGCCTCAGCAATAGTCTGAGCCGTCTGATCTTTCAGCATAACCATCTCCGGGAATCTTGTAAGGGATTCGACACAAAGAAGAAGGTAACGGTAACCTTCCTTACTCCTAGGCAGCTGAAGTATATCCATATGCCATCTACCAAAAATTTGTTTAATTGGCAATGACGTCATCGGTGGTTTGTTCAACGGGAGAGGATATTTACACTGTTGGCACAAACTACACGACATGATATGATTCTGCAGATCCTTGTGCATGCCTTTCCAAAAATAACGACGTCGAACTGACAAATAACATCGGTGGAACCCTGGATGACTGCACTCTTCGTGATAACCATTTAAAATACCTTGTCTCATACTCAATGGTACAACAAGCTGATTTATATAGCTCCGTTGAGGACCCCGAGAACGAGGCTGATAGTAATGCCAAAGAACTCCCTCGTTTACAGCATATTCTGAACTCTCAATAACCAACTTCCTCGCCTCCCTATCATCCAGAGGTAATTCACCTAATTCCAAATAACGAATGATAGGAAGACACTCTAAACATCTATTTTGTTCCTTCGCAGTCTCTTGGAGAAATGCATCGCCTTGAGGTTCCTCCGGTGCACCTAAATCACTGTCTGTGATTAAATTCAAATCCATCTGAATAATGTCAGTGTCAATAGGAGCCAATAAACTTTCAAGTTCCTCATCAGCATCCACGTGCATGGGATAAGATATGCGACTAAGTGCATCCGCATTCAGATTACATTTACCCTTCTTGTACTTAACCTCAAAATTGTACTGCTGTAACTGTAACGCCCACCGAAGTAAACGACCAGTTTGACTCGTTTTCAAGGACTGTAAATACTTCAAACTGATATGATCAGTATAAACGGTAAATGTAGCATTGGCAAGATAACAGTGAAATTGCTTGATAGCACAAATCACAGCTAACATTTCCAGTTCAGTGACAGTATAGTTTCTCTCACAAGTAGTCAAAGATCGGCCCCCAAAGGCAATTGGATGCTCCCTACCTGTAACATCCTCTTGAGCTAACACAAAACCCACAGCTTGAGAACTTGAATCACAATTAATGATAAAAGGCTTAGACATGTCAGGATAAATTAAAACCGGAGCAGTCGACAAAGCCTGCTTCAATTTAATAAAAGCTTCCTCACAGGTCTCATCCCACTCGAACTTCATGTCTTTACGAAGCAATCGATTTAATGGACTTGCAATGATAGAGAATCGAGTTATAAATTTGCGATAGTAAGATGCAAGACCTAGGAATGACCGGACCTCTTTAGGAGACGTCGGCCTTGGATAATCACGAATGACCTTGGTTTTCGATTCATCAACGGCTACCCCATCCGCTGAGAGCACATGCCCGAGATACAAGATTTTATCCAGACCAAAGGAACATTTTTCCGGATTAAGTTTCAAGTTAGCTTCATTTAGGCGATCAAAAACCTCCTTTAAATGCACCAGATGTAGGTCAAAGGTAGTACTATAGACTAATATATCATCCATGTAAACAATTAATGATTTAAAATGCAAATTCTGGAAAACTCTGGACATGAGCAGCTGAAAGAAACTCGGCAAATTTTTCAATCCAAATGGAGCAGTGGTCCATTGAAACTGACCTTGATGTGTCACAAAACTAGATTTTTCCTTAGTGTCAGGATGTAATGGAATTTGATGGAAACCACTCCTTAAATCAAGTAAACTGAAATACCTAGGCTTGACCTCTCCCAGGGCATCAAAGACATCTGTCAATTGTGGCAGAGGGAAACTGATGGATTCAGTTACAGAATTGAGCTTTCGGTAATCAACACAAAATCTAAATTGACCCGATCGTTTCTTTACTAACACAACGGGAGAACACCAGACACTTGTACTCGGCTCAATGAGACCAGCCGATAACATTTTCTCTGTTTGCCTAGCAATTTCCGCCTTAGCAGAAACAGAATGACGGTAAGCTTTCTGGTGAATGGGTGGAGCAGACCCAGTGTGAATAGAATGCTGTGTCAAATGAGTCCTGCCCAGATCATCCAATGATGATGAAAACGTACCTAAATTGACTTGTAAGAACTCTTTCAATCTAACATTCTCATCTGCTGACAAATTATCAGAGTAAAAATTGACTTTAAGGTCGTCCAAAGACCTGGATCGCAAGTCTCTAGTGCCATGTAATCTATTCAGCGGATCAGCAATCGGCTTATCTGATGCGGTTCCAGTGCTGCCAGAGACCTTATCCGTACGGACTAAGAAATCATCAGTATCGTAATTACTTTCCGATGGTCTGCCAGACAAACCATCCGCATAATGACTTTTACGGGCAGACAGATTATCCAAGGAAACGTAATCATGCGTGGAGGATGATTTGAGGACTCCAAGTGCAGAGGATGGTGTATGATTGCAATGTGTGGGTGGTGGTGGTGATGCCGATGGTGGTAGTTTATCATCAGCAAACATTGCTAATATCTCTGGAAAATAGGCTCAACACATGCCAATGGTTTATGTCTGGCTAACCAAATGACTTGATTGGTAGGGTTCAAAACCTTGCAAACAGCTGTTTTCTTAGAAGAATCAATGGCACTTCTTGCACAAATAAATTTACATTTCGCTTCCCGTGCAAATGGTTCAATAATGGACATATCAGCTGAATACTTTGAAGGCAATAAAACTGGGACCAATGTCTCAGACATTGGCTTCAAGACAGTTGCATGCAGAGTACACACAGAGAAAGAATGCACAGTAGCAGTTGACAACCGAGTAGCAGCCAAATCATCAAAAAAAGTGACAACCTTTGCATCAAAATCAATTCTTGCCTTACTGTCAGTCAAGAAGTCTAACCCAAGAATCAGACTATATCCCATCTGTGGCAAAATCAAGAATTCATAAGGAATACTCAAACCGGAAAGTTTAACAGTAATGTCTGCACGACCTTGTACTCGAACAGGATGACCATCAGCCAAAAATACATTTTTGGTGTCATCATCTCTCAATGGTTGAACAGGAAGTTTCAATTTATGCAAAAATTCAGCACTGATGCACGAGACACTAGCGCCCGAGTCAAGCAAACATTGAGCAGTGCGGTTCCTAACTTGTACAGTAATTGTGTTTCTATACATCGCAATTTGGTCAGTCTGTGCATAAATTCTGTTCTTAGCCCCAACCGTCATTTGTGGACGGCGGGAAGCGAATTCCTATGTTTGGCTAAAGCGACCAGAGGGCGCTCTGGTGGACCTGCAAACAGACTGTAAGTGGCCCCTTTTTCCGCATCTGAAACAAGTGACACCCTTGGCGCGACAGAAGTTATTAGGAGCATGATTACCTCCGCAATTACTGCAAGATGACTTGGAAGCTGAACGCCAGGAGGTCTGTCGGTAAGGAGGTTGAGAGCAATTCCCCGATCGACCTTGCGAGTACCTCGGAGTGTTCCCAAGATACCTCGGCGAATCAGACTGTTGTGGCGGTTGATAGTTACCAGGGCGTGGGTGATAGTCTCTTGCCGATGTCGTGTAGGCTTCCAGACGTGTTGTCTCCAACGATGGATCAGGTAGCAAATCAAAGGTGACATGACGCGGCGAAGGTGACAATGTTCTGTGGCCAGTAGAACTTACCGCAGCTACATTGGTCAGATGAAGCTGTTTCAATTCCTCACGGATAGCAGCTAGTTCAGAGACCGTTTGACGAATGTGTTGACCCGCATCAGAATGATCGTCCAGGGACAACTCCGTCAATCGACCCCATTTCTGCAGATCCTCTATGGTGGTTATATCATGGTGAATGACATGTTGTCTAATGCTAGATCGTAGGCCGTTCAACGCCACGAGAAATGTTTGGTCAGCTCCAACTCCAAGTTTTTGGGCAGCTTTTTGGACAACAGTTAAAAAGTCATCGACAGTCTGGTGTGGCAATTGTCGAATCTGCCACAGGTCCGCAGATCGTTTCCAGGCATCCGAAGGATGTGGACCGTATCGCAGAACCAAGGCATCACGCAATGCAGTGAAACTGTCCCGAGTGGCCTGTGATTGAGTGTTGAACCACAGCGCTGCACCATCCTTAAGAAGAAGAGGTAACGCGGCCAATTTCTGACCTCCGGACATAGCTCTAAAGGTAGCCCAAAGGTCATAGTTATTCAGGAACTCGAGAACGTCTTCCTGCGGTTTGCCCGTGAATGGTGCAGGAACCAAGGTATTGCCAGCCATTTCAGAATCAGATGAATCAGCGTCAGAGGAATGAGAGGAATCAGCGTCAGAATCGTCAAGGACAGCGTAGACTGGCTGACTAACAGCGGTTGCCGGTTGTCCAAAATGAAACGGTGCCGCAGAGAAAAAATTGTCTGCCGGTGGTGTCAAATTTGTTGGCGATGGAGGCGTAGAGGTTAGAACGTCAGCAGCTGGAGCCAAGTAAGTAGATGAAGAATCAGTTGAAATGTTCGAAGACTGCGGCAGCAAGGATATGTGTGACTCCGGAGGAGAGAAGTCCAACGACGATGGTAATAGCTTACCCGATCGAAGATTGTATCTGCCAGATGTTGGATTGATGGGTACACTCATCGATATACCAGCGCTGAGCGGTCACAGAACTGCTGGAACGGAACTGCTGGATCGGATGTAGACGAGAGGTCGGATCGTTCTGAAGCGGTTCTCCACCACCTGAAGCGGCCGCTGTTGGCTACTTCGTTGATAGATAACACTCATTGATTTAACATTTACTTTATTGTTAACTTGCAATTAACTACGTTGACTACAATAGTTAATATTCGATTCACCTACACGCACTCTCAATTCACTCACTACACACTGTTGTTGTTCCTACCACCGTCGTTCGTTTCTCGTTCTTTCCTTCTCTCTCTCTCTCGTTTCCCAAAACATGCCTCTTAATACATAAGTGACTTGTGCTGATGATGATGATAGCTGAGCCTTTCTACCTACAGCTCGCATGCAACAGATACATTATGTGCACGACCGAATGAATGGATGACTGTATGTATGACCACTATATATACATATATATATATATATATATATATATATATATATATATATATATCAACATAAGTAAGAAAAGCATTGAAAGTGAGGTGTCCGTTGAGAAAATGAGCGGCGAGGCGTGAACCGGAAGCACAAAGTCCCCGACGACCGCAGATGCAATGACGGATGCTTTCCAAGCGTAACGAAAATGTAATTGCAAATGCACAGCGTATATAAGTATAGCCAACAATTATACATTCCTACTACTGTATAGCAGAACTATTTTGTTATGCCGATATATAGTCTCTGTTTCTATCTGTTTCTCTGTCTCTGTCTGTCCCTGTCTCTGTCTGTCTGTCTGTCTCTTTCTACACATACATCTTATATGTATGAATCTTTATTATCCATTATGCAGTGTGATTCTCCTTACAGATTTTATTTTAATTACAGTTACAGTTATAGTTAATGGTTTTTCATTTTAGTTATAGTTACAGTTATAGTTAATATTATTTTTTAGTTACAGTTATAGTTATCGTTAACTAAATCATTTTGCTTTCGTTAACGAAAACATTTTCGTTACCGTTATCGTTAATGAAAATCACACTGAATTATGAAGACGCGTTACACAATAATTTGCTTAGAGCTTTGGCGAATGGGTGCATTCAGCTTAATGAATACACAGCGTCCATTTTCACCGACATCCAAGGCGAACATAGGAATCATTTTGCTTTCGTTAAAGGCTGTATTTTCAGGTTCTCACGTTAGTTGATATTGCATTTTTTTATCGTATTAACGAAAATAGCAATGAATTTTCGTTAGTGTTATTTTCGTTATAGTTATAGTTATAGTTAATGATATTTTTTAGTTATAGTTATAGTTATCGTTAACGAAATCATTTTTTGTTCGTTAACGAACATTTTCGTTATCGTTAACGTTAACGAGAATCACACTGCCATTATGCTGATTATAGTACTGTATTCATTTACTTATAAACTTTGTCGTGGCTATATGTAATTATATATATATCATATGCATGCATCAATGTATAAATCTTCATTTCTAAAATAGGCCTGTGTTACTCTATAGTATCCTGTAACTATTATTTTGTCATACTCATGGATATATTATAACTATGAATCTTCACACACACGTGCACACACACACGTGCACACACACGTGCACACACGTGCACACACACACACACACACAAACACACACACGTAGACAGACACACACACGTAGACACACACACACACACACACACACACACACACACACACACACACACACACACACACACACACACACACACACACACACACACACACACACACACACACACACACACACACACACACACACACCTACACACACACAAACACACACACACATATCATCATCATCATCATCATCATCATCATCATCATCATCATCATCATCATCATCATCATCAGTTCCTGACGCCAGCCATTTGGAGGTGATGGGTACGAATAACTCATCTCCATTGTCCTCGGTCATTTGCAAGTCCACTGCCTTCTTACTAGCAGTCTGTGATGTTATGTCCTCAGGTATATTAACTATCCAGCGTAGTTTTGGTCTGGCTTTGTGTCTTTTTTCATCGATTTTTGCATGTAGTGCATTGTGTGGGATTCGGTCAACCAGATTCTCCTTACAGATTTTATTTTAGTTATAGTTACAGTTATAGTTAATGATTTTTCATTTTAGTTATAGTTACAGTTATAGTTAGTATTATTTTTTAGTTATAGTTATAGTTATAGTTACTGGACTTTATTTTAGTTAATTTTAGTTAGTACATAGTTACAGTTGGCCACAACGGCGCTCCGCCTGGTCCCTATGGGATCATCGATTAATTATGTCAACAAATTTTAGGCAGTTTTTGATCTCATCCCTTTTGTCAACAACACTACTGTCAAAGATTCAAGGGCCCCCTAACAAAATTATGTCAAAGAAAATTACCTTCCCCCCTTCAGAAAATTTCTATGACTCTAACAAATGCAAAAACTGAAATTGCTGAAAAACAAAATGTTGTAATTCAGATATGATACTGATGCTGAATAGCTACAGTAGGCCTACCTGTGGAATCATTGTCTGTCACAGATATTTAATGGATTTTTTCCACTTAAAAATACAATCTCGTTTTCTTTTAAATGTGTATTCAATTTGATTTTTATTATGAACTTTTCTAATTTGAACATGAAACTGATAACTTTTTATAAATCGAAAGAGAAAATTATCTTTCCATCAAAAAGAAACTCGAAATATCAGATTTTCGAAAAGAACCCTTAATAATAATAATAATAATAATAATAATAATAATAATAATAATAATAATAATAATAATAATAATAATAATAATAATAATAATAATCGATATTGCACTTCTTATTGCATTAACGAAAATAGCGATGAATTTTCGTTAGTGTTATTTTCGTTATAGTTATAGTTATAGTTAATGATTTTTTTAGTTACAGTTATAGTTATCGTTAACGAAATCATTTTTTGTTCGTTAACGAACATTTTCGTTATCGTTAACGTTAACGAGAATCACACTGGGTCAACTGGCATTCTCTCTACTTGTCCAAATCATCGGAGTCTTCGTTGAATGACTAGCAGAGTTGTTTGGATACCTAATGATTGTCTTATGTCATCGTTTCTTATTTTCTGCAGTCTTGAAATCCCTGCGATCTTCCGCAGCCAGCTCATGTCTGCTGCTAGAATCCTTTTCTCATCTTTTCTCGCATAGTCCAAAATTCCGATACGTATAGGAAAATTGGCTGTATCATCGTCTCGTATATTTTTGTCTTGGTTTTCTTTGTTAATTCTCTACTTCTTCATATCCTGTTTATTATTCCAAATGTTTGTGAAGCGCGTCAAATTATCCTTTGTATGTTTTTTTGGTTGCTGCCATCTGCGCACATTAGTCTCCTAGATATATATGAATTGCTGTTCAATAGCTTCCCCTTGGATCGTGATAGTACTGGCACTGGCGTAAACTTGTCCAAAATATTGGTGGGGCAAAATATTGGTGGGGCAAATATTGGTGGGGCATGGGGTCTGGACCAGAGGTGCAAAAAAGTTTTTTCAAGATGAAACGTTGTTTGTTGTTGTTTTTTCGGTTTTTTGGTTTTATGGTTTTTGTTGTTTTTAGTTGTTTTTAAGTTTTTCTGATTTCGGATCATAAAAATCATGAAAAATGGCATGAACAAGAGCTCCAACTCAGTAAATTCAGTTGCGATTTCCGAAAATTTAAAATCATTTAATCAATGCTATTAAAATAACTTCTACAAAAATAAGAAATTTATTTTTTTAAACAAATTTTGTGGTTTTCTTTTTGTTGTTGTTTAAAGCAAAATCCGAAAAAGCTTTTTCACCTCTGGTCTGGACAGTCAGCAAAGGGCCAAAGGCTTCCGGTGTTACGTTAATGCGTAGGAAATGGGTGTTTTGTTTACATGTAAATTTGTTTCACATTGAAGATATTGAAGAAAAAAATAAATCTTTGTTTCCATTATGGCTTTCTGTTAGTATTTCAGTTCTGTGTCTCTGTTTTTCTGTTTCTGAAGAAATTTGTCTGTATTGAAACATAATATTTTAATATTTGACGAAATTCTCCTCTCGATTTTTGGGGGGCATTGCCCCGGCTCCTCAATTATTGGGGGGGGGGCACGTGCCCCGGCTGACCCCCCAGAGTCTACGCCTATGAGTACTGGTGTCCCTTTGGTCTTTTCAGTCACCACTGTTTTGGTTTTCTCTGACGAATCTTCTACTGTTTCGTCGATCTGCATGTGTCGTAATATCCTGTAGTTCTGGTCCGCTTCTAGTGAGGCCAATGTCGTCAGAAAATCGGAGATTAGGGGTTATTCACCGGCCCTCCATTTAATTTGATTTCTGCCTCAGTGTTGTTAAGGCTTCATTTATAATGCTTCATTCCTATACAAATGATGGTTTAGAATGAATATAAGATAAATGTGGCCAATCAGTGGTTGAGGCAGACCAGAGAGCTGGGAAGAAGGCTGCTATAGGTGAAAGCCCGTATACAATTGCTTCCTATGTCTGAATTGACCCGATGTATAAGTAATCTACAGCGTTGGATGGTTAGGCCCTACTTTTCAAAAGTAACTAGTTACAGTAGCTAGTTACTGGAAATGAAAAAGTAAGTTACCTACAAATAGTTACTTTTGAAAAATGTAACTAGTAGCCGTTTACAGTTACTTTGAAAAGCAACTAAGTATTTTTAGTGATTGTATAAGTGGGAATATTAGCTTGAATTTTGAGAGACACGAGCACAAACGGAAGTTTTTAGGGTTCCTTTAATGCACGCGAAGAAAAAATTAACATGTTGAGGATGGAACACATTTGTGTTCTTTGTTCCGCGTGCCAGGACCACTCTTGTTCAAACTAGATCTTTTGCCAACATATGGCCCACCCTGTGGACTGCCCTTCCTCCCTCTCTACGGGCAACCTTACTTTCTGGATCTCTTTCTACATGTATCCATTTCCGTGCTTAAAACCTTTTTTTCTCTCGGAGCCTTCGCACTGGAAGCGCTGCTGAGTGGCGTCAGCTGTGAGCGACGTTATACAAATCTCCAAATACGATGCGATATGATACCCTTAATAATATCTATAACGCCATAACCGATCTACACAATGCGAACATGCGTTTACTTAAAAGTAAATGCAAAGTAGGGGTATAACTAAGTTTTTTCGTTTCCGTAATTTCCTAAAAGTAATCAGTTACCACTGTGCGTTTTACTTTTGGTAAGAAGTAACTAGTCACCCCAGAAGTAACAGCAAAATAGTAACTATAGTCTCAGTGGCGTCACGAGGGGCTGCGGGGGGTGCGGACCGCACCGGGTGACACCCTCAGAGGGAGGTGACACCCTCAGAGGGAGGTGACACCAAGATGAGAAAATGATTAAATTTGTGTAAGATGAGGAATTCCTAAAAAAGGTCATCAGGTGTTTGCGAGACGAATTCCTAAAAAAAGGTCGTCAAATTTTGTTGGAGGGTGACACCATGACTTACCGCACTGGGTGACACCAGCCCTAGTGACGCCACTGAGTAGTCTAGTTACGCTGTAACGCATAAAACTGGTAATCTCAGGGTTTCTGAAGCCTATAGTTAGCACACGTTAGTCTTCGGACGTAACAATCACACCGTCATAATCTGGTGTATCTGTCGCTTCAAAACCCATCAACAACTATTATTCTTTCTTTATCGACTATCACGGGTGGCGCTACAATAGCATCAATTATTACGTCAAATGATAGATGGCAGCACAATCTTCAAAGAAATAATTATATATGAAGACTGGAGACGTCGACAGAGCGATGAGTGACGTTGAAGAGCAATGTGTTTTGTACTCCATCAAATCGTGGCAACGATTTCCCCGCAAGCTACAATTGACATGGCTGTCAGAATTAACGTATGGGCCTATGTACCCGAATATAGCCCTGTCAGACTGTGTAGGCATATACAGGCCAAGACGTGTGGAATCATTTGAATGACAGTAATCTCTCAGTGGACAATAGCACAGCTTCTGAGATGAAGATGGGGCGGATTGGTTTTTATTGTCGGTTTATTTGTATGTATGCATGCATGTATGTATCTAAGTATGTGTAAATGTATGTACGTACGTACGTACGTATTTATTTATGTATGTAAGGATGTATCTGTACATGTATGTATTGTGTGGACGTATATGTATGCGTGCGTGTTTATGTAGGTGTGTTTGCGCGTGTGTGTGTGTTTGTGTGTGTGTAATATGTATGCAATGATTGCAATCTCGTTCAGACACTAGACAAACTGAGCCACAAGAAATAACAGTCTATAATTACAAAGCCCTTACAAGGCTTCATTATCTTCCTACGTAGCTTCCTCGCAATTGCTAACTTTAGGTCCATGACGTAGTTGCAGAATGCAGGCCAATTGTATCGTGCGTGAATAAATTGTTTATGTCTGTGATTTCTGATTAACTAGCAGGGTCAATAGGTGGAGGAGAAATGTAAGGCCAAGGAAATAAATTCTGCGATTAATCACAAGAGGCGGTTCAGCTGAGAAGGGAGCATTGAAATCAGAGGCTCTACACTACGTCACCAACGTGGTTGAATAGTTTCATCCTGTGCTATATAAATGCTAGATAATTTTGCGTTTACTCCCGAAGGCGTAAAGCGTGATGAATATTCTGGAAACGAATTATACGGTTAGTGAGTGGAGTAGAATTCGTTATCATCATCATCATCGTCATCATCATCATCATCATCATCATCATCATCATCATCATCATCATCATCATCATCATCATCATCATCATCATCATCATCATCATCATCATCATCATCATCATCATCATCATCATCATCGTCGTCGTCGTCATCATCATCATCATCATCGTCATCATCATCAAAAATTCATCATCGTATTCATCATCATCATCGTCGTCGTCGTCGTCGTCGTCATCATACATACATACATACATGCATACATACATCATCATCATCATCATCATCATCATCATCATCATCATCTTCATCACCATCATCATCATCATCATCATCATCATCGTCATCATCATCATATTAATCATCTCATCATCATCTTCATTATCAATATCATTATTATCATTGTTGTTATTATTATTAGTAGTAGTAGCAGTAACACTAGTATAGTGGTGGTAGTGATACTACTAGTAGTAGTAGTTAAGATCGTATTAGTAGTAATTAATAACTTCTATAGTGGTGATGTATAATGCACAAGGCATCAGTGGCGTCACTAGGGCTGGTGTCACCCGGTGCGGTAAAGTCATGGTGTCACCCTAAAAAAAATGTGATGACCTTTTTTTAGGAATTCGTCTCCCAAAAAAAGTGATGACCTTTTTTAGGAATTCGTCTCCCAACAAATTTGATGACCTTTTTTCTAGGAATTCGTCATCTTGCAAACATTTCATAATTTTCTCATGTTGGTGTCACCCCCTCCGAGGGTGTCACCCGGTGCGGTCCGCACCCCCCGCACTCCCCTCGTGACGCCACTGCAAAGCATCAACCGATGGCGCACAGATCCCGGCCGTAATTAGGTCGACGTCCAGAAGATTAGTCCGTTCTAAGTTTCCAACAGGCTGCTGCTAGACTGCGTGTTTTTATGCAAAGAATCCTTTATGTTGGGGTTCGACAAAACTGTATGACTGAACGTCTTGCAGTTGAAAGAGAAAAAGGTAGCCTACTGCTGGCAGAGAAATGTGCATTTAGCAGGAAACGGTGCACTTGGCAGAGAAAAGTGCATTTAAAATTATATTTTTATGCTGAAAGAAAAAGAGTTCCGCGGGGAAATAAAATTTGCACTTGAAAGGTTCTGTTGTTTATCTAAAACGCGCAAATTGTACAAATCATAAATCACTGGAGAACAATTCTTATAGAGACCGCCGTCTCTGAAGGACCCTCTTTGCGTGGAAGTCAACCGGTCCTTTCAGAGTCCTCCTCAAATCTGCTTCTTTCAGCCTCTCTCTTTCTTTGGATCACAGCGAATTTAATGGCTACAGTTACATGTTTAGACATTCATGCGTTGGGTCCACCGTAACCCAAAAGATTTATCGACTCTAAACGAAATGACAACAGGGCATTTATTACACTGGTCAACAATGATTTTATTGCCGATCATATTAGAGCGATTTTAGGGTAAACCTGTGGTGCTGATTCCGAATATGGAGTCGGTTTTGCTAGATTGGCTCTAGTTTTTGAGTTATTCGACTAATTATGAGAATTTAATGTTTAAACGGAGCACAGTAACAAATCGCATTGAAATTGTCTCAAATTTTGTACCAAAGTGCACATATAAAATACATAATGGCATTGTCTTCGGTCTGATAACATTTAAACATGGTAAGCTGATTGATAAAAATAATTTTTTTAGACTTTTCTAAATCTTTTGACACTGTTAGACACTCTTTCCTGGCCGACCAACTGGCCATTGCACTAAGTTCCATGGTATCACATCGTCACTGGCCTGAATTAATGCAAGTATCATACAGGGCTTCGGCATGGGTCCCACCAATTTTGTTGTAGCCATGTCTGGTTTAAAACCAGTCTACCACTTTAATCGCATCTTCAAATAAGCAGATGACTGCTATCTTCTCATACTGGCTTCTAATATGTCCACCACTGTTGCAGAACTTGATCACATAAATGCCTGGGCCCAGAGATGCAATCTTCATCTTAACCATTCTAAATCCAGCGACATTATCTTCACCAAGTCCAAGACGATCCTTAAATCCTATCCACCACCTATATGCGGAATCTCAAGGGTCTCTTTATTAAAAATATTAGGAATTGAAATAACCGATAAGTTTGAATTCTCTCCTTATATCCAAAAACTGAGCATAAAGGCTAAACAATCCCTTTACGCTCATCGTATCTTGATTTCTCATGGGCTCTCGGGCCCCAGGCTTCATGACGTGATACGGACCACCACTGTATGCTATGCTGTTCCCAGGTATGGTTGCTTTGCCAACAAGCAGGAACTTGATCATTTGGGCGCAATTATTCGTAAGTTGGTTCGTCTTGGCTCCCTCCCTTCTTCTTTTCCTACTTTTGAGGAACTCTGTAAAAAAGCTGATCGTGGTCTCTTTAATAGCATTCTCAAAAACCCTAGTCACCTCCTCCATGACCTTCTACCTCCCGTTCTAAAGACCGGGTATGATTTGCGCCCTCGTTCCCATAATCTGATTCTCCCTAGATTTGACTCCCTTACCCAACGAGGTTTCCTGTGTAGGATGCTGTACAGTTAGGCTCTGTTTCTATTATTTCATTTATCATCTAACGTCATTATTACTGTTATATTTTTTCTTTCCCCTTTGTGTATGTAAAGCGCTGTGCGTTTGCTAGCGTTTATTAAAGAATATACTTACTTACTTACTTAATTAATTAATTAATGCATAGTTAAACGCCATTTGTACGATTTTCTTTTATGTCGGTTATCAGGACAATCACGTTGGAGGCTCCAGCAATAGTCTGCCATCATGTGTCTGTCCCATTTGCCTTGATACCTTTCTTCCATGACCTTTATATCTTGGTGAAACCTCTCACCTTGTTCCTCACTGACATGTCCAAGATTAGCCTATATGGAAATCTATTTAAGTGGCTATGAAGAAAGTGTACCTTTTTCCTCATATTAGTACCCAAATTTCTTAAGTTTGTGAGCATGTTTTCCACCAGTTCTTCGTAATTGTCTGCTTAGTTGTTGCCTAAAAAGTTCTGCACAACTAAGACAAAACTGCAACAGGCAGAAGCTTCAAGACCATTCATACATTTTGTGAAATCAGAATCCATGATAAGTTTACGATTCCAACTTGTATAGCATTCGAAGCGTCCGGAGTGGGGGTAGGTAACAGTGTCTGGACATGGTCCGGACAGGTTGTCCGGACAGTTCACAGAGTACAGAGGGACAGCAACTAACATCAAGACATAATCCGAGCCAAACAAGTAAATACATACACACATACAGGCAGACATATACACACATACAAAGACACATACAAAGACACATACGCACACAAACAAAGACACATACGCACATATACAAAGACACATACGCACACATACAAAGATGTATACAAACACACATACAAGGAGACAAACACACGGACGCATACTGGCCGGCAAATTCGCTACAAAACACAAAATTAAAATATTTAGTTGTTTATTTCGAGGTGTCCATTATCTCATGAACTAGAGCCAATTCGAAAAAAACACTTCCATTTTTGAATTCAGCGACCCCAAAATACCAAAGAATTGTTCAAATATCCTTGGCAACGAGAAAATTTTTTTTATTTGTTGACCAGTGTTATGCGAAACAGAATTGGTGGCTTTCGCATAGGCATAATTTGTGGGGGTACGAGGGGTAGCCGTACCCCCACTTTGTGGACTGGGGGTACCGTCAGTCTTGTTGTTCTCGAGACCAAGGTCTTGGTCTCGAGTGCACTCGAGTTCGTTTTTAAAAGTCTTGGTCTTGGTCTTGGTCTTGACGTTCAAGGTCTTGGTCTTGGTCTTGGTCTTGAGGTTCAAGGTCTTGGTCTTGGCCTTGGTCTTGGTCTTGAGGTTCAAAGTCTTGGTCTTGGTCTCGCAAGACCAAGACCGAGACCGGCTGTCAATATGAACAGTCATTTAACAGAACTCAAGGATTCTGTATCAAGCCTTCTTGCATCATACGACCAATATCTATGGATGGATACAAGTCTTGTTGGTCAGGAAAACCCATTGGCAGCAGCAACAGTTATTCTGTATCAGACGGTATGATAAACCATGGGAAGATTTCAAAAGGATTCACTATCTGTACATCCAGTGCTTGAAAAGCTTCTGTGTGTGTGTCAGCGACTTCAGCACCTGTAGAACGTATTTTTTCACATGGCGGAATTTTGATGAGGCCCACCAGGCACGTCTTGGTCAGAAAATTCTGAGCGAATTGGTTTTTATGAAATACAAAAGGCATTTGGTAGGCCTATAAGAGTCTGCATGAAGGACTTTTGAATACAAATTCGGATTTCTCTGCAGTTTGCATTTAAAGTTAATTTGCTTGAATAAAATAAAAGACTCATGTTTTCATTAAAATAGCGAATATTCCGACTTCACAATTTTTAGAAGTCTTGACCTGATTTCGATTTTTTGGGTCTTGGTCTTGGTCTTGGTCTTGAGGTTCAAGGTCTTGGTCTTGGTCTTGGTCTCGAGGTTCAAAGTCTTGGTCTTGGTCTTGGTCTCGAGGTTCAAAGTCTTGGTCTTGGTCTTGGTCTTGAGGTTCAAGGTCTTGGTCTTGGTCTTGGTCTTGAGGTTTAAGGTCTTGACAAGAAGACTGGGTACCGTACCCCCACTTTTTGAACAATGCCAATCAATATTTTATTATCGTGCCTTCCCAGAGATTGCATTCTCCGCCTTGCTTCGTGTATGTAAGAAATTGGTACCCCCGCTTTTCAGAGCAAAGTTACGCCCCTGGGCTTTCGTCCAACTGCTTTAGAACACACCAGAATATCGTCCGCCTAAGCGTCTATTTCTGTCAGTTTTCAAAGGATGACATCAATACGGATCAAGTGACACAACAGGCCAACCACACAGCGACGTCTTCCATCCATGACAGTAATCACTCACCCAGTCACACGCCAACGTACATTGGAAGGCTCACACGCATGCATCCACCCAGTCAACGACAAAGACGCACGCAGAGCAAAGCCGGGTGCTCTAAGCATCGACTGTCCTCCGTTTGTCCATTGGACGTTCGCACGAAGTGGCATCGCATTACTAGAGTTGCGGATCTAGTGCAAAATCTACGATGCTTCCTGTCGGGCATAGAGCCTACCTCGAGCAGCTCGTTTAGTCACCCGCACACAAGGCGAGGCGTTTCCTTTTCTCATCGACGACTTCAAACCTGCTGTACCTCACTCGCCTCTGCTCTCGTTTCACGCCGGATGGATTTCATTTACGCACGACCTGCGTCCGCTGAATCGATCAGGAAATCGCGGCTATATTTACTGCGCTATATATAGGCTTATTCGCATCAATCTACATTAGGCTAACGTAATAACGGCAACGTCAGAATAACGGAAATAGGTGTTAAAATCCGGCGTATAAGAATCAATTATTGCCATATGTGCTTGCGTTTCTTTTCTTGCATATATGTTTATACAGTACGTACAGCAGTTGACAGAACTTATTTGTGCGAATTGAAACAATCGTGAGATAGAGGAACTTCCAGTGTATTTTGCTATAAAAGCAAACTATACACGCCGACCGATTTCGGACTAAATATTTAGATGAATTATTATTGTCGAATCGGATCAATTACGTAATAGTATTACCAGTCGCCATGGTTACGCTAGCCAACGATTCAGACGTCGTTAACGACGTCATCGATGACAACAACTACACAGAATGCGATGACGTAAGCATATATCCGTACGTCGACTACACGCAACTTCCTATTGTGCGATACGCCTTCGTCATCGCCTACGTCATCGTCGTCTGCCTGTCGTTGCTAGGCAACCTGATGGTCATCTGGACGGTGTGCGCCAACAAACGCATGCGAACGGTTACTAATTATTACATCGTTAATTTGGCCGTCAGCGATTTTCTCGTCGCCGCCATTGTGATGCCGTTGAAATTGGTTGAATACACGGTGACGTGTGAATGGAGTCTGTTCGCCAGCGATGCTCTCTGCTCGTTCGTCTACTTCATTCTGCCCGTATTCGTCTTTGTCAGTGTGTTGACGCTTGTCGCCATTTCTGTCGAAAGGTATGATCTCTTGTTGGCTAATTGTAACTGTAATTATCATCATCATCATCATCGTCATCGTCATCGTCATCGTCATCGTCATCGTCATCGTCATCGTCATCGTCATCGTCATCGTCATCGTCATCGTCATCGTCATCGTCATCGTCATCGTCATCGTCATCATCATCATCATCATCATCATCATCATCATCATCATCATCATCATCATCATCATCATCATCATCATCATCATCATCATCATCATCATCATCAGAAACAACATGTACATCATCATTTCTATGCGATGATGGTAATTGACTTCAGTTGTCAAATCAAGTGCTTTCGTCATGTTTGGTGTAAGTATGAGCTTAAACTTGCCAAAGTCCACGTGTTGTACGAGTCTGAGCGTGTAGCCGGTGGGGAACCATCCACCGTCTATTGGAATTAAGTCGCAGGGCGGTGCTGTCTCTCAAATGAGCCTCCCGATGCTATTTTCTTTCAGAGATTTAAATCTCAGACTAGCACGGGGACCTTAAATGGCGTGGCGTCCATACAAATGGGCAGCAGTGGTAAAGGGTCTCACCCGATCAATCCATTGAAGGACGAGCATGGTCGAGGCCACACTGTAGCTATATAAAATCGTGCTAATATACATTTGCATGATGGTCACAGCATAAGAATCTGAGCGTCCAGTTGGTAGAAACATCCACGGTCTGTTGGAATTCAGTCGTAGAGCGGCGCTGCAGAATGAATGCGTCGACAGAATTAAACTGGAGATCCGCTGAAGATGGACGCAGATCTTTTTCTTCACATCAGAAGGACGATAGTATCTTTCCAACAAGACGACAGACGATCCACCCTCACTCTAGTCTATCTGTCTGTCTGTGTCTGTCTGTCTGCCTCTGTCTCTGTCTCTATCTCTCTGTGTCTCTGTCTCCCTGTCTTGTCTTTCTGTCTATCTGTCTCTCTTTGTCTGTCTCCCTTCGTTTCTCTCTCTGTTTCTCTTTTTCTTCGTCTGTCTGTCTGTCTGTCTGCCTCTCTTCTCTCTCTTTCTCTGTCTGTCTGTCTGTGTCTGTGTCTCCCTGTCTTGTTTTTCTGTATGTCTGTCTCTCTCTATCTCTATCTCTGTCTCTGTCTGTCTGTCTGTCTGTCTGTCTGTCTATCTATCTATCTATCTATCTATCTATCTATCTATCTATCTATCTATCTATCTATCTATCTATCTATCTATCTATCTATCTATCTATCTATCTATCTATCTATCTATCTATCTATCTATCTATCTATCTATCTATCTATCTATCTGGCTCTGGCTCTGTCTGCCTTTTCATGCCTCCGTTAACTCATTATTTCTCTTCTTCCTCCTCCATGCTATTAACTCCTTTCTTCCTTCGGTCCGCCGTTTCTCGTCATACCCATATATTTCCATCGTCACTCTGTCCGTCCATTCATCCATCCATCCATCCATTCATCCACCCATCCATCCATTCATCCACCCTTAAGTCCTTCCTCTGTCCTTCGCTGTTCTGTCCGTCATTTCTTTCGTCCTTCGCGTCGCCCTTTTCCGTCCATCCGGAACTTTCTTTGTCATTCTCAAGTTCTTCTTTCCTTCCCTCCTTCCTTACTTTTTTCCTTGCTTCCTTCCTTCTATCTTTCCTTCATTCATTCCTTCCTTCCTTCCCTTCTATCTTCCTTCCTTCTTTCCTGTCTTCCATTCTTACGTTATTCTCCTGTTTTTCACAATAATTTCCTCCTTCCTTCCTTCTGTCCATTCTTTTGTCATTCCCACGTCAGTTTATCCGTCCTTCCGGCCGTCGGCTTTCTGATCAATCTCACGTTTTTGCTTCTTTCTTCCTTCCGTCACTCCCACATGCTTACCTTCATCCAAACCGTCTATCCATCCGTCCGTTTTTAATCTTTCTCTTGTCCTTACCTTCTTTCTTCCTTCCCTCCTCTCCACGTCCTTACCATCATCCGCTCGTTCACCTACTTATAGAGAGATGCTTTTAGGCCAGTAAAAAATATTCCCGAGGAAGGAGAAACCGTTTTCCGTCGTATACAAATCGATTTCCTTTGGCCAATCAGGCGAGAGCCACGCGTAGAAGAAACTGCTATAAATAGCGAGATAAGACAATCGTCGACGTCACATTGAGGCGTCCGTTAATTAAACCGCTTCCATTACGAAACGCTTAATAGTATTTTTGAAACGGTAATCGAATCGATTGGAGGACGTTGAAGGACGTCGACGCCTTAGCTGAGTGTCTGCCGCCGGTCTGTGCGGAGTTGTGAGGATTATAGAATAGCAAACTAAGCAAAGGATGTGGTGCGTAATTGCTAACGACATCCGCGCTGTTTCTCTGTTCTGTAGAGCCAAATATATGTCTTCACGTTTCGCCGATTGCTTGACATGTAGAAAACGCACCTACGTGAAAGGCGTCTCCATGGCGACGAATCACTGACGTCATTCCTACAAATAAATACGGGATCCATGATATAGAGTTTACTCAAATATCTAAATACAAATAATTGTGTCGTTACATACCACTGATAAGTAGGCTATTAATACTAACTATTAATACATATAAGTGGTTACATACGTTTATAATTATATAGGCCTACATATCAAACAAGCGTGTATTACATATATACAGTTATAAAAATATTTATACGTGTATTGCAAAGAAAGAAAGAACGAAGATGAATGAGAGGCTACCTTATTGAGATCGACAAATTATAATTATAGACTCAAAAATAGAACAAACTTGCCGGAGAGCAGCTGTAGAATTCTCAGACGTCACAAGAAGATGCTGCTGCAGGCATCAGCATATTTTTATTTAGTTAGAGAACACAGGATGATATATATATATAATATATATATGATTGTATATATATATACATCAATATAAATAGGCCTCTAGGGCGGCTCCTTGCATGGCTGCCAAACCGTGTGTTTAATTAAAATATTGATTGTACTTTGATGTTTCAATGTAATCTTACTGCGTCTGTCGGTTTGAAATAATAAAGAATATAATAATTATGTTATATATCTAAACCCACACACTTAGGCCTATATATGTGTGTGTATAATTATATCGATGTCACCAGTGTATATATTCACATAATATACATCGACATAATTATATATACGCACAGACAGTCACACAAACACACACACACACACACCTATATATATATATGTTTGTGTGTGTGTGACTGTGGTGACTTCTAGTTTTCTGTTCGCTGTTTTGCTTACTGATGATATTTCTTAATGACATTAGCATCGTTTGGGCTGTGTGCCTCAGATTATTTAAATTCATCGATAAGCATATAGATGCGTGTGTATGACACTGTATGTATATGCATATGTGTGTGGACCCTGCAGTGGCGTCACTAGGGCTGGTGTCACCCGGTGCGGTAAGTCATGGTGTCACCCTAAAAAAGTGATGACCTTTTTTAGGAATTCGTCTCCCAAAAAAAATGATGACCTTTTTTTAAGTGATGACCTTTTTATAGGAATTCGTCTCCCAAAAATGTTGATGACTTTTTAGTTTTTTAGGAGAATTCGTCTCCCAAAATAAGTGATGACGTTTTTAAGGAATTCGTCTCCCAAAATAAGTGATGACCTTTTTTTAGGAATTCGTCTCCCAACAAATTTGATGATTTCAGGAATTCCTCATCTTCCAAAAATTTCATCATTTTCTCATGTTGGGTGTCACCCCCTCTGAGGGTGTCACCCGGTGCGGTCCGCACCCCCCGCACCCCCTCGTGACGCCACTGTGTGGACCTACTTTACTACAACACAACTGATGTCCATAGGTTTTATTAATACAATACAATGCAAATGTAATTTGAAAAGCCCTCATTAGAAGGTTCAGAAATGCACGTTGAAGCCGTGTAATCATTAACAGCCACAGGTAGACCGGAATAGGTAAGTTTTCAGTTTAAAGCAATGGACAGTCTCGCTAAGAGAGTTGCGATGATGAAGAGGTAGAGAATTCTAGCTGGTACACGTATGACTTGTACCAGGAACAACATACTTCCCAACAGCTGCTGATCGAAGAGCGGAACGGCCTTTAACAGAGTTGCAGGGTGCACATGTGACCATGGAAGATAAGTAAGATGGCAGATGATCTTCACGTGCTCTGTACTTGAGAAGTGCCAGCTTGAAGCGGACACTCTCTTAGACAGGAAGCCAGTGTATAGAACGAAGAGCAGGTGTAATATCATAATATGGTCTCGGTACAAGACACAGTCTTGCAGTCTGATGTAGTATTCTGGTTAGAGGAAGCAGTGTGCATCAAATTCACAACATGTCAGCGATTTCCCAAACAGTACTTTTAACAATGGGAAAGTCAGACTTCCATTCAGTATAAATAAGCATATTCCTATTTATTCAGTATGCATAATTATACACGTATATACATGTATATACTGCGGTAATTAGCCAGTGTATATACAACATCCACCGTGTAAAGGCTGTACTTATGTAGTACAACTCCAGTTCTTTTGTAAGTGGATTGTAATTGACGAGCTGTAAAAAAACACTATGGTCGGTACACAAAGAAACAATAGCCGCCGAGATCAGACACATCAAAGGATGCCGCTGTCGGTAACCAAAGTGGTCACGTGTCGTGTTTGTCTGCGGCCTGCGCTGAATTCGAGACTGAAGCAACAGCGTGCAATTCCACAAGGATGCTGGCTCAGCTCAAATCTGCACCTGAAACGGAAATGGAGCTGCTGTGATTAACGGTTGCTGCTGCAGGTGCGGCAAAGACCTCAGTGATGGATGGATGGATGAATGGATGGATGGGCAGATGGACGATAGACGACAGACAGGCAGATAGCAGACAGACAGACAGACAGGCAGGCACACAGACAGAAAGGCAGACAGTCGCAAGCACGAACGCACGTACGCTCGCACAGACACATAGACATAGACAGAAACAGACAAGGACGCGTAGGGAGAAACACGGACATACACAGAAAGGCATACGCAAAGACAGACATAGAGAGTTAGAGACACGCAGACAGGCAGACAGAGACAGACAAAGATAAAGACACACAGAGAAAGACACACAGAGAAAGACACAAAGACATGCACATACAGAGAGATCCACACACGGACACACAGACAGACAGATGTAGACAAAATGTGCTTAATTGTAATTGACAGATTGTAATCATTGCATTAGCGGATGTCGGTTCCAGTGACATCCAAATGAGTCACCAAATGTCAACTGCGTCAATACATTCTCTTCAAAAGCTGACATTGTAATTGTAATTAGAGTTTTATACAGCGCCTCTTCTGGAGAGTAATCTCTACCATTGTCTGGTAGAGTCAGATAGACATCATATGTAAAGTGTGCCCTGCCTCCAGACACTTACCTGGTGTCATGACTAAATACATTACAGTTACTATGGACCTGTGGTATTTAAAGTCAAATTGTAATTAGTAACCTCTATTACGCCGGTGTCTAATGCCCAAGGCATCAAGTAAAGGCACACCAAAAGTTCAAAACCAAACGTAATCAATATCCAGAAGATCAGCCAGTAAGACAGAGCGGCAGCCTATGGTGATAAGCACTATGAAAGAGGTAAGTTTTAAGTTGTAAGTTTTTAAGTTGTCCATAAATGTTAAAAATCTGCCTCCCTTTGACCAGGGTTTTGTCCTCTCTTACCATTTATGCTCAAGTTTCTTTACTTTAACTAATACCATTATAATTATGTTTATTTATTGTCGTATCGGTCACAGTTTAAAATTAAATGTATTGTTAAATATTTAATGTTTTAATATTTAAGTTTTGCTACCCGCCGGAACATAGGCGCCGACTTTTAGTAAAAGGTACTGGGGCAAGAATTGCATTCCCATGATCCCGTGATCGGATGATCCCATCGCCCATCCTGCCCTGCCTTCCCTCTCCCCAAGTCCCCTCTTTCCTCAAGCCCTTTCCAGGGCCTACTATACCCCTGCAAGCTGGAATCATTCCCCCTTACTGTAAACCCCTTCCTCTACCTCCCCTACTCCTACCCATCCTCTTCCTTCCCCACTCCTTATCCCTCCCCTTTCCCCCTCCTTTACCATTCCCTCCCTGCCCCTCCCTTTGAAGCAGGGGTTCGGGGTCCTCCCCCAGAAAATTTTTGGATTTCTACATTGCCGTAGGTGAATTTTAGCGCATTTTTGTAGAAAGAAAACTAGTTTTGGAAAATTATACATTTTAGTTCAACTGAACTGTTGAATTAATTTCTGCAGGGCTTCCACTGCACTGTAAAAATTTTATCGGACAAGCTGTAATAAATATGGCACAAAATTTCCAAAATATGGGACACATGCTAAAATATTGAGCAATATGGGACACTGTTCAGCAAATATATGGGGATTTTAAAGATTGCATTATGAATGAATATTTCTGGTGTAATGCAGCGGTAACAGGCTTCACCCCTGCCTATTACAGTGTTATCAAGGCGACAATTGTTTTTGTAGGAATATTTCAAGACTTGATAATCCCATTATCACTGCACTACACAGCAATAATTGTAGCATTGACCAACTAGAGACTTGATTACAGTCCACAGCCGATACATTGCAACAGTTGAGTCAGTAGGCGTTCTGTCAATTGAGCAGCAACATCCATTTCATTAGGGGAATTCCTCCCCCCGGCACAAATTGGAAGCGGTCTGCTTCCTTCCCCCAACTCCATGTATGCCTAGCAGGCCCAGGCCCTTTCAACTGGGAAGAGACTAACTCTAATACTAGGGAACAGTGCTACCTCTGCTCAGTCATACAGACAAGTACTCAACAACCACGAGTATTAGGCCCCTACTCACCAAACAAATTTCAGTTTTCTGTAACTACTAACTAGTACTAACTATAGGACTTTCTCTAACAAATCTCATTTTCATTTCATTCATTTTCATTTAAGGAACATTTATATAGCGCCCCTTCAAGGCTGTCTACTCAGGAGCGCTCCCAGTTCAGCCACGGCTAAAGAGAACAATCTTCAAATTAGTATAAAAAGTAGTAGAGTGATCTATAGGGACCAGGCGGAGTGCTATTGGAAGCCCATTCCAGATCATAGGACCAGCAACAGAGAAGGAGCGGCGCTGCATGATTGTGGTACGCGAGCGAGGGACCATGAGTACACCTTGATCAGCTGATCGAAGGTTAGATCGCCGCTGGACAACAGATGTAGGGCGACAGAAACCCTATAAGTATAGGGGCGCTAGTCCCTCCAAGCAGCGCCTAACAAGCGCATTTTGTAGCAGTTACACATAAAATTTGCCAGTATGACAGACTTTAGTTACAGTCTTTACTTCTCAACTTCATGGCGAATGCATTTTGTCAAACAGCGCATTTACTTATGAATTCGTCAAGAACTGTATCGATGTACATTGCTTCCAGGTAGGGCCTATACGTTCGATGACAGTTCAAAACTGCAATGGTGTTTAATCTTGTCTGTGTCATAGTGTTTCGCAGTTGCGTACTTGCGTTTTCAGTTGCCTGAGACCAGAAAATGGCCTTAAATAAGATTTATTAAGCATTTTGAATTTTTGATATTTTAATGGCCAAAAAAGTACTGGGGCGAAACTATACTTTCGCCCCAGAACCTTGGTGAGTACTGGGGCGAAAGTCCCTGTTGCCCCTGTGGAGACGGCGCCTATGCGCCGGAATGTGCTGACGATAGGCTTCTTTTGCTTTCCATGATAATTGTCCCTCTGTGTCCCATTTGTGTCACTCTGTCCCCGCATGTTTCCTGTCTCTTATGTCCCTCTGTCCCCCTTATTTCCTCTGTGTCCCTGTCCCCCTCACTTCCTCTTTATGTCCCTGTGTCCTCTGCCCCCTTTGTGTCTCCTTGCCCCTTACGTCCCCTGTGGTCCCCTGTCCCCCTCATGTCCCTCTGTCCCATGTGTTCCCCTAGAATAGTATATACAGGAAAAGCGGAGAGAGGCAGAGCGATAAAAGAAAGGACAGAGAGCGCAAACAAAGTGTTTGCCGGTCGTAGGGTGAGATCTTTGCTTTAGAAATAGCTAACGCGTCGACTCTGTCGTAATGGATAGCTCCATTGTCTTTGACTCTGAGAGGAATAAATATCCTGAAAACTATCTACTCGTTGTAATATCAAGCCTTCTGCTAGACCACGTAAGCCGAAAACCGCGGTCAATGGCCCAATAGGTATAGCGACGGGGCCTCAACACGCACGATAGATTCACGTTGAGTCGTTGACCAATGGATGCCCATACGTAAACACAGAAGTGGACGAAAATAGCCGACTATTGATGACACGAGTTGAATACTGCTAATTGCATTTCGTATTAACAGACGTTGAAAGAGTTTGCTTAACACTGAGCTGCATTATTTAAAAAAAAGTGTTAGTACACTCTCGTCGTTAAACTGTTGACCATTTGCATTAGCGTTCCATAAGCAACTCGAAACCTTAGTCAAATTCATCTTTAACAGTTAGCTTATCCACCCACTTAGTATGCAGGCTACCTGGGTCATTAAGCTAATTTCTATCTCCCTGGTCTCCGGACCTGTCGGATGTTGGTCTGGCCTGTCCAGTGGGTTATTGACACGGAAGTTGGTTGCATGGTTAACTGACAGACAGACAGACAGACAGACAGACAGACAGACAGACAGACAGACAGACAGACAGACAGACAGACAGACAGACAGACAGACAGACAGACAGACAGACAGACAGACAGACAGACAGACAGAGACAGAGACAGAGACAGAGACAGAGACAGAGACAGAGACAGACAGACAGACAGACAGACAGACATAGAGCAAGTGGAGGAGTGCTGAGATTGACATTAGATTAGATTGGATTAGACATTAGCTTAGGTTAGTCAGGATTAGTTTAGATTCGATTGCTTTTGATTGATTGCTGCATTTTAAATGTGAACATAGACAGAATACGAAAGAATACAAAATATACGCATAGATCCACTTTCCATATTTCGTACTCTTAACATAAACATGGCCTTCTAATTCATAACCATTAACCAGTCGTCGTAGACTTATCATTGCTTATTCCCTGATGACATTGTATCAAATGCAACCACTGCTCTGAAAACACGAGATAAACTGATGCTTGTGCTTCTTCACATTAGTGTAAGAACACAAACAGCAAGCTAATTAACCAATCAATCTCATCGTAGATGGTTTCTACGATTTCTACAATATATAATGCAGAGGTTTTCAAACTTTTTGGACCAGGGACCCCTATTTTTTTCTAGGCATAGCTCGCGGACCCCCAGTATTTACAAAGCAAAATTTAGGCCCCTATTCTTAAAATTTAATAAAAAAAACAGGCAGATAGACTATTTCCACAATACACGCTTGCTTATTTATGACGCTGAGGACTATTATAATATAAAAAGTAACACTAAATAAATTGTTATTAACTCCCTGCAGTAACTATGGAACACAGTCATTTCTAAAAGAAATGAATAATATCGGTTTCGGCAAAAGCTAGTAATGTCAGCGAGAGGGATGTGCTTGCTTTGCTTTGCAAAAACTGTCCGTAATTGGTGCTAGTTTGGATAGGCCTAAGCACAGTTTTCTTACGTTTCAGAAAGTTATCCATAATACAAACAGCAAAATTATATAGTTAGCATATAACAGCGAACGTGAACGAAATATGTATATGCTTTGCAAATCTCTGTATTATCGTTCATCTAAAGGCTAAAACCAGGCGAATTCCACAAATTTATAATTCTACAAGTCCAGAGTACACAATCCGGAAATAGACCAGCATATTCCAAATGAAGCCTTCACTGGAGGAACCAATAGAGTCCATTTTTGACATTTTTTAAAGCTGACTATGTCTTGTAATACTTAATGCTATAGACTATAGAGCAAGTGTGTTTTTTCAGAAAACCCAAGTCAGCCAAGAGTTACCATTAGAAGAAAATATAGCGTTTATGTAAAAACAACTAGCCTAGAGTCCTAGCTAGAGCTTCGGTGTTTCTTCCATGGAAAAAACAATCAGGCTCATATTCAGTGTTGATTTTCTAAATGAAACACTTGTAGACTTTCAAAGTTTGTTTTGTGAATATGTTAAACTTTTTTAAATTGAATCTAGTTGTATGCCTAATTCTGATGAAGGCTTCAAATATATCGCGCTTACATTGGGTGCAGAAATGATTGGCAGTCGATTAGCAGAAATTATAGGCCCTGTATTGAATTTTATAAAAAAAACACACGTGTTATTAGGCTAGAAATGTAACGTGACCGTAAGCCTACATCTTATTTACGTCACTGTAGGCCCTAGTACGCAGCAGCATCACAAAACTGGTATGATCGAATACCCAATTGGATCCTTGTGGATCATACAGTTACAGGCACACCATAAGTAGCGTATGAATTTGAAAACACAGGCTGTTAATGATTAAACCATACAGTGTTAAGCATCACATTATTTTCAGAATGCTCTCGCGGACCCCCGCCAAATACTTCGCGGACCCCCAGGGGTCCGCGGACCACAGTTTGAAAAACTCTGATATAATGTATAGGGGTGTGTGTGTCATTCATTTCAATTATATTTACTGATAAACTTCTATGTTTATTCGAGGATTTATATAGCGCCCCTTCAAGGGAGCTACTCAGAGGCGATATACTTTCATATTTACTTCTTTGTACAGCTGTATGCATGTACGTATGCATGTATATGCCTGAAGAAGTGAGTCAGTGTCCCAAACTAAATTTATTATATCCCTACAGAAAGGCGTGTTGTCTGCTATCAGCTGCGGCACACTGATAATCCCGTCCTGGTGACGGATCAGATCGTTCCTCCTTCCTTCGATCTTTCCCTCTCTCCTCAGGGAAATATTCTCGATGTACGGTGACACATGATCTGGGCCGCATGCATCTATCCCTTTCTCCCTCTCTCTCTCTCTCTGTCTCCCGCCCTCTCTGTCTGTGTGTCTCTGTCTGTGTGTCTCTGTCTGTGTGTCTCTTGCGTGTGTCTCTCGTATTCTGACTATGCCCCAATAGTTTGAACCCGTTATGCATATACAGCACGCATGTTGACAACGCATGCCACACCGGTAAAAACTAGTGTGAGGCGGAGAGGGAGAGGGAGATGGGAAGGGGAGAGAAAGAAAACAAAAGAGATATATAAACTGATATGGATTGAAAGATAGATGGACGGATGGAGGATGTGTTGATCCGATCTAACATGCTATAGTAGTCATAGGATTAATTCATAAGATGGTTATATATGCACATTATTATTATATGTGCGTCTATATATATTATAATGAACAAGAGATATAGACATACGTATGCATACGTAGAAATAAATATATGTATATATGTAAATATATATATATATATATTATTATATTTTGTAAATTCACAGATATGCTGACACACAGAGAGAGAGAGAGAGAGAGAGAGAGAGAGAGAGAGAGAGAGAGACAGACAGACAGACAGACAGACAGACAGACAGACAGACAGACAGACAGACAGACAGACAGACAGACGACAGACAGACAGACAGACAGACAGACAGACAGAGACAGATAGAGACAGAAATGCAGGCATACAGAGAGAATGACATAAAGCAGATAGCACGGTCAATCTAAGATATATGATGAAACTGAAAAAGCAACTCAGACATGTATACAGCTGCCGGGTGCAAAAGCCGTGTCGTGGCCTGTGGCACGGAAATTGTCAACATCCACTGCGGATAACCTATTCGAGACAATCGCGTGTTCATCAAGTACAATCAACACACGAGACACGCATCGTTCCGGTTGACTTACGCGATCGCATTACATTTTTCATTTTCATTATGCTGCTATTTTCCAGTTCCAACGCGTGTGAGAACTTTGCTCACTCGGACATGGTAGCCTATGTCACGGAGTGACCGGTAAAGGTGAAAACAGTTGCGGTCATTGAATGCTAACTTAATCTCATCAGACAGACAGAGAGACAGAGAGACAGAGAGACAGAGAGACAGACAGACAGACAGACAGACAGACAGATAGACAGACAGACAGATAGACAGACAGACAGACAGACAGACAGACAGAGTCTTTGTCATTTGTGTTCCACTTGAGCCCCTAGCGAACTCATCTATATTGAGTACACTGGCCACGCACTGTCAGTGATCAGGCGACAAGGGATAGGACTGATCAACTGACCCTCCGCTCTCATGTGCAGTGGGTCACTGCAGTACACACTCAGTCCACCATTGCAGGTCGTGCAGGGTCTGCAGTGATGAATTGAGTCTGACTTGTTTCTCAGTTGGACCAGTGGCTAACGTCCACTGTTATAGTAGACTTTCTCAGGAGACCTTCTTATCTAGTAGCCTACCATAAAATGTTGAGCTACTTGTTAAGAGCACTTCTATTCTCCAGCCTGTCAATTTCGCAACAGCAACCTAAATTCTGGACTACGGAACTTCAGGCAGTAGCAGAAAGACACATGTGTTGCTATATAGCCTATAGCACGAGTTAAATTATCCTTATCGAAATATTCATCTGGAATTAACCTTGTCTGCAAAAGTGACGTACGTACCAACAGATCTCTGGTAATATTTCAGTTTGCAAAAATTTCACATCCAGCGTTTTTCTATTAATATCTGTAGCACGAACCTCTGTCGAAACCAATCAGAGGTTTCGTCTTCTACAGAGAAATCCAATATTGCGACGAGTCGCACGTCTACTAATAACTGTTGGCGCACATCTCTGGCGCTCGTGTTTATTTTGAAATCGTAGGGTATTAATAATTAAGCGCATCTACACGTTGGATAGAATAGTGAAATTCACAGAAATTGGTTATTGGAAACTTGAAACGTTCCCACAACAATTGCATATTTAATAATTTAGAGGAGGTATGCAATAATATTCTAAAGCAACTGGCTGCTCGCTTTGATGGCCAGCAACCAACGGAATTGCCAATATCCGCGGAATTGCCAGTAATACGGCCAGCAATACATGGAATTACGAGTGCCTCAGTTTCAAGATTTTACTACACGCAATTGGCAGTAATAAATGGACTTAGCGTATTACACGGAATTTTCAAGGCTCCAAAGGACTACTGAAGATGTGGAGACAGTGGAGGTATATAAATTATCCTGCGATATCAAGGCAGTATAGAGCAATCAGACAAACTGTGCATTATTAGTTCGTACAGTATGTACAGGTTAAGCAGACTATGGCCGACTGTGAAGACATGAGAGCCAACGCAGAAAACAGGTCACGACTAGCTCGGATTAGATAGACTTCCGCGTATAGCCTGTATATACATAAACAGCAAAACTTCGGTATATCGAACTTCGGTATTTCGTAACTAAAGAGCACATAAAAACTAAAGAACTATATTAACTAAAGAACTAACACATCTAAACTAAAGAACTGTCTTAACTAAAGAACACATACTAACTAAAGAACATACCTTAACTAAAGAACACGTCTAAACTAAAGAAGTATCTTACCTTAAGAACACATCTTAACTATAGAGCCATCTTAATTAAAAACACATCTTAGCTAAAGAACTATCTTAGCTAAAAAACACATCTAACTAAAGAACTATCTTAACTGAAGAACACATCTAAACTAAATAACTATTTTAACTAAAGAACACATCTAGACTGAAGAACTATCTAAACTAAAGAAAACAACTAAACTAAAGAACTATTTTAACTAAAGAACACATCTAAACTGAAGAACTATCTTAACTAAAGAAATCATTTATACTAAAGAACTATCTTATCTAGAGAACACATCTAAACTAAAGAACTATCTTAACTAAAGAACACATCTAAACTGAATAACTATCTTAAATAAAGAAAACATCTAAGCTATGCACTATCTTAACTAAAGAGCACAATAAACTAAAGAACTATAATAACTAAAGAACTAGCACAACTAAACGAAAGAACTGTCTTAAATATAGAGCATATCTTAACTAAAGAACACGTCTAAACTAAAGAACTATATAACTAAAAAACACATCTTAACTAAAGAACCATCTTAATTAAATAACACATCTTAGATAAGGAACTATCTTAGCTAAAGAACTATCTTAACTGAAGAACACGTCTAAACTAAAGAACTATTTTAACTAAGGAATAGGCCAACATCTAGACTGAAGAACTATCTTAACTAAAGAAAACAACAAAACTAAAGAATTATTTTAAGTGTTTAACTAAAGAACACATCTAAACTGAAGAACTATCTGAACTAAAGAAAACATCTAAACTAAAGAACTATCTTATACTGTACAGAGAACACATCTAAACTAAAGAACACATCTTAACTAAAGAACACATCCTAGCTAAAGAACACAACTTAACTAAAAGAAATTTCTTAACTAAGCAACACAACTAGGCTAACGAGCCATCTTAACTAAACAACACGTCTTAACTAAAGAACTATCTTAACTGAAGATCACATGTAAACTAAAGAACTATCTTAACGAAAGAGCACATCTAAACTAAAGAACTATATTAACTAAAGAACACATCTGAACTAAAGAACTATCTTAACTAAAGAGCACATCTTAAATAAAGAACATATCTTAACTAAAGAACACGTCTAGACTGAAGAACTATCCTAACTAAAAACACACCTAAAAACCACCAAGAACACATCTTAACTAAACAGCTATCTTAACTAAAGATCATATCATAACTAAAGAACTATCTTAACGTAAGAACACATCTAAACTTAAAAACTATCTTAGCTAAAGAACACATCTAAACTGAAATCCATTTCTTAGCTAAAGAACACATCTTAACTAAAGAACTATAATATCTAAAGAACACATCTAGTAAGCAAATGCTTAACTACCTGCCTTTTAAAACGGTTTCAGGCAATCACCTCACTGACCTTTTCGCCTCTCAAGGAAGGTTGAAACAAGGAGGTGTTTGAACAACTATGAAATTTAAAAATTTAGATGCGGACGTCTGCACTGGTCATAACCTCCCTCTCCTGTCCGCATTTGTCCGCATTTTAGTGACTCCTCCCTTCCCCCTCATTGCGGACGTCCTTTATGGATGACCCTTAATGCCTTTCTCGGACGATCGCCTAAAAATGCCGCAATCACATCGCCGTGTCGAGTACTGGGGCACATGATGCGCACATCCCCGCGTTCGATACAGGATTGTGGGAGTTCAAGGATAAGAATAAGTGGTGCAGAGCTTGTAGTCACAAACAAAGCCTTGTACTCGCATAATATCTTTCTCTAACAAGCGCCAAGAAGTGAAGGCTGCATGCGTATGCGAACTGTAGCTTTCTGGAGCCAGTCTGGAGGCGTCTATAACTGAATGCTAATGTCCAGTCATTCATTCGACCATAAATTTATCATTGTTTAAAAGTAAGAAAAATTCTTATCCCAGTTAGGCCCATGCCATTGATTTTGTAAAATCTGAACAGTTTCGCGCCTGACGAAATGATTTGGGTCCAAATCCAGGAGCGCCGGCAGGCTTAAAAAATTGGACGCACACCCCTTCCGTCTTTTCGCATTCCGACCCGTCCTCTGTCTACCACTCGTAGTCGTACACTGAAAATGACTCAGAGTGACTCGTAAAAGTACAGTATAACACATGTGTAATTTGTATATTATGATATCATACGGAGACCCTCTTAATCCGCCTTTTGTCTGACCTTTATGGTGCCATGGATGCTGGGCTGATCTCTCTTTTGGCCCTTTTTGACGTCAGCTCGGCTTTTGACACTGTTGATCATCACATTCTCCTCCAACGCCTCTCTGTCTCTTTTGGGCTGACTGGTGGGCCCCTTGAGTGGCTTCGCTCCTTCTTGTCAGAGCGCACTAACTGTGTAGTTTTTGGCTCTTCTAGATCTGGCTGGGTCCCTGCCCCTTATGGCGTTCCTCAGGGCTCAGTGCTAGGCCCTTTACTTTATATTATTTATACCGCTGGTATTGGCCCCTTGTTGGAGGCATGCGGGCTTCTTCACCAGCTGTATGCTGATGATGTTCAGGCATACATTCACTGTCGCCCTGATGGGGTGGTAGCTGCTGTACAGCAGATGACTCAAGCTATGGAGGTCCTTTCTGCTTGGTTAGCCTCCAACCGCTTGCTCTTAAATGCTACTAAAACTCAATTTATCTGGCTGGGTGGTGGTAGGCGATTAGCGGGTGTTAATTGGCCTCTGGTGGCAGAGGCTTTTCCCCATATCACCTTCCTGGACGTGGTTCGGGATTTAGGAGTCCTCCTGGATCGTACTCTTAGCTTCTCCCAACATGTTAACCAGCTTACCCGTAGCTGTTATTATCAACTGCGCCAGTTGCGGCTTATTTCTCGTTCTCTGTCTCATGATGCTACTGTCATCCTTATACATGCTTTTGTAACAAGCAGGCTGGATCACTGCAGTGCGATCTTGGTTGGTCTGCCGCTTGGATTGATTGGCCGCCTCGACCGGGTTCTTCGGTCAGCTGCTCGGCTTATTGGACGCATCCCTAAATATGCCCCTATTTCTGCATACATGCGTGATGTGCTGCATTGGCTCCCTGTCCCGCAGCGTATCTGTTATAGGGTTGCTGTACTGGTATGGCGCTGTCTCTTAGGCTGTGCCCCGGCCTATCTGTGTGAGCTCTGCCGCCCGGTCTCTGATTCAGTTGGTCGGCGTGCTCTTCGGTCTTCTTCTGGGGGAGAACTTTTAGTCCCTCGGGCTCGCTCCACAATTAGGCAACGCCGGGATTTCTCTATAGCTGGGCCCTCCATTTGGAATGGTCTTCCATTAGAGATTCGCCTTCTCCCTAGGGGTAACACATCTGCTTTTTACAAGCTGCTCAAGTCTAATCTCTATTGCCGTGGCTGGGCTGGGAGCGCTTCTGAGTAGGTTTCTTGAAGGTGCGCTATATTAAATTTATGAATGAATGAATGAATGAATGAATGAATATGATATTATTTATTCATACTAGATGGTAAACCAAAATTACACAGTGAAATTGTCAAAAATATCGATTCGATGCCTAGTCCTTGTGTGGATTTGATTTGGTGGGTGGACGCACGTGTGTCCAGTGCGTGACCCAGGGGCGTAACTTTGGTCTAAAAAGTGGGGGTACCAATTTCTTATATACACGAAGCAAGGCGTAGACTGCGATCTCTGGGAAGGCACAACAATAAAATATTGATTGGCATTGTTCAAAAAGTGGGGGTACGGTACCCCCAGTCAAAAAGTTGGGGGTACGGGTACCTCTCGTACCTCCACAATATACGAGTAAGAGTGCGTCACGCTGCCGGCGCCTCTGTCCAAATCTTTCACTAATTTAATTCGATTGAGCTTCAGAAACTAAGAAGCAATCAATTTACGTTTTCGTTAAGTATCACATTTCTGGCCAATCTCATCATCCTTTCCGACGGCCCTAGTATAATCCACTAATTAATTAATATTACTCTTCGGCTTTTCGTTCTAAAATAATTGCTCTTGTAATGATATTTACATCTATCATGCAACAGTTTCAACTAGAGTTAGAGCAGCGTCAAACAATTAAGAAATTTTGTCAACTTACTATTTTCGCAACCGGCGTGTAGCCTTCCGGAAAACTTGAAAACCGAAGGCATTATGCCAAGACAAAACTGCTCATTCCGATGAAGAGTGAAAGTGGTTTTGTAAGGCAAGCTATTTCTTGATTACGGTCCTTAGAGCTTAGTAACAGCGTGCGCAACGAAATAACTCCAGGTAGTAATCACAGTCATCTGGCGAGGCAAGTTATTAACGAAGACAGCTTAGCAAAAACGCCCATAGGTTCTAATGAGCAGAGAAAATCGCAATGACGTCACTTCATATTAACAATTCGATCCTAATAGTAAATAAAAACAATGAAAAAGCATGACGTCATTTCAGTCGTATGAGGAATATGAAAAATTTCTACCACGGGTACACATTCATCATTGTCCACAGATAATCAGATGACGTCGTTGAAAAATGATATGTCTGGGGAATTAGAACTGGTTTTAAGTAATGTGGTGGCCAGAATTCATAATTTTTTATAAACTATGAGCCCAATTTGAAACTAATTGTTTCCTGAACAGAAAGCCAATGCACAGATTTAAGCATAGATCTGGTTCCAGTTTGGACGTATTAGTTATGGCAGATCTAGCTGCAGACTTCTGAATTCTCTGCAGCTTCACTGCCTCGGCATGTTCGACTTATTGATACAAGGAAGAAGCGAGTTACAGTAATCTAGGCGATTGGAAACCAATGCATTTGTATGTTAATTTAACATGTAGCGTAGGATTTACGTGCGTCGTCGCGATTTGCATAATATGCTGCGTCATTATGTGTGGAGAAATGTAAATTACATCAAGATGAGTAATTTAAACTAGGCAGCAGTGTTTTGACTGAGTTGGTGAAATTGCCAATCAGTTCAAATTTATAATATTACACAAAGACCTCGTGACTTTAACACCAGTCAGGTAGCGCTTGGGTATTAAAACGCGGTATATTAAATTGCTGGATAACTTGCTATCTATGAATCTAGTCTAATTACTTCTCTAGCGCCTTTATAATAAAAAATCAAAGATATTTGTCGATGGTCGCTTGGAGCGAAGTCGTAGTGGAAAATGTTAATCCACTGGAAAAGCCATGTCGAAGTCCAACAGAACAGAGAAGCTCAAAGTCTGAATACTTATAGCTGATGAGCGTCTGTTGTTGTTGGGTCTGTTTTCTAGGTTCGTGGCGATCGTTCTGCCTTTGAACGCCAAGGCCTTTACGACCAAGTCCCGCACTCGTCGGATCATACTCGTCTCGTGGTTGGTGGCGATCGTCGTCTCCCTTCCCTACCTCCTCTGCAAGAGCTACGCCTTCAGCATCACGAGCCACCTCGGATCCGCCTCCCGTCGCATCTGCACCGACCGCTTCGACGACCTCGATGAGTTCCTGACCGTCCTTCACGACCGGACAAATCACTTCCTCGACGCCGAGGGTTCTCGCGCCTACGCCGAACTGCACGCACCGCCGCCGCCACGGCGCCTTGCCGGACGCTTCCGCAAGGGGTTCTTCATGTTCCTGTTCGTCGGGATGTACCTCGTGCCCGCCGGAGTCATCCTCTACACGTGTATCCACATGTCCGTCTGTCTTATGAGACCGGTGCAAGGATCCGGAAGGGTGGGGTCGACGAAGGCAGTCACTCTGGAGAACAGTAAGCGAAAGGTTCGTTCCTTATCTGTGTCTCTTGTCACCAAAAGACCCTTCGCAGTTTTTCAAGATATTGTCGAGGCGTTGAAGTTAAAAGCTTAGTCAAGCAGTTAATGGCTAGGCAAAGGAGGGAAGGCAGGACCAATTAAGTAAGGCAGGGCCTATTAAGTAGGGTATGGTCTATTAAGCAAGGCAGGGCCTATTAAGTAGGGTAAAGTCTAAAAATGAAGTTCAGGGGGCGACTGTCGGGTCAGGGATGCATGCGGACACAAACAATCTGTCAAGTTGGGGTACATTCTTAACGCCCCATCTGATAAGGGTAATGTAACGCAAGGTAATTAAGGTAAAGCAATAAATTTCTTAATTGTAATCGGAAATTTGTATAGCGCCAACACCGTACTTCAAATCATGTCGTCTGTTGACAAAACAGTTCAGGTTAATTTTATTTTCCCGGCCTGTGGCTTATGTGTAGATAGTCGTGTGGGGCACAGTAGCCGATTGGTTAGAGCGCTCGCCTTGTAACGCGGAGAGTACGGGTTCGAACCTCCTCCCCGAGACGGTTACTGGGCAGAGACCTTAAGCAATTCCTTCGCTCACAATTGCTCAGCGCCATCGATGTTCTGTTGTGTGTTCCTGTGTGTTCACTTCTAAACTTCGGAAAGAGGGTGACATCAAATGCAGTTGTATTGCATAGTTCGAGAATTCGTGACTTTCGGTTTTAAAATTCGTAAAAATTCGCGAATTTTTGGTCTATTTTAAAATTCGTAAAAATTCGTTAAAATTCGTTGGGCTATTGTTGGACTTTTTTTTAACTTGACAGTGACGTTTTGCAAAAACAGCGTAAGCAACAACAAATGTGATGACGTCGTGATTTGTTGTGTTAAGCTTCTGCTTAGAATTTAATGTAAAATTCAATATAAAAGTTTATTACGTAACGAGTTAATTTAGTTAAAATCAAATTTCCTAAAGATGAAAGAACATGACCGGAGTGGAAGTATGTAGTTATTTTGGAGAAGGAAAGGGTAATCCAAAAATACAGTGTTGTTTTTGTGGCAAGGAATTTGTTGGTTGTTCTACCCGAATTCGGGAGCATTTGCATGGCAAAAATACAGTGGGCTGTTCCTGACTGAGAATTAGAAGACGATGAAGTAGAAGACACAGCTCCGTGAACGTTGCCAACCCATTATAACCATGTTTGGTTGCAAGCTGTTTTAGTGACTGACTGGTCACACTGGAGCTGGGGCACTAGTGGTTTTTAAGTTCTGCTGACTGACACTTACAGTCACACTATGATAGAAATTGAAGTTTAAGACTCCAAGTAGAACAGTAACTGAATAATTATCAGTACTGTTGTGTTGCTAGTCAACTATCTTTTACGGCTGATTGATTGCCTATGACATTGACATTTACTTGCTTAAAAAGTTGAAAAGTAAAGAAATAATAAAATTTGTTGCCATGGCAAAGAATTTTATTATTTTAATATTTCACGAATTTTAACGAATTTTAAAACCGCAGTTTTAAAATTCGTTAAAATTCGTGAATTTTAGAAATTCTTAAAATTCGTAAAATGCGAATTCTCGAACTATGTTGTATTGTATTGTATCAAATACAGTTGTATTGTATTGTATCAAATGCAGTTGTATTGTATTGTATTGTATCAAGTGCAGTTGTATTGTATTATATTGTATCAAATGCAGTTGTATTGTATTGTATTGTATCAAATGCAGTTGTATTGTATCAAATACAGTTGTATTGTATATTGCATTGTCCAGATAGTCCGAGTGATCATCGCCGTAGCAACGTCGTTCCTCGCCTCGTGGGCGCCGTTCTACCTCGTCTCCTTCGTCAGTCAGGCTCAAGAGGTCAGCTTCCTGCGCCACTCCAACTTTCTCTTCACGATGCTCAGCACTCAACTAGCCGGCTTCACCAACAGCTGCATCAACCCGTTCATCTACAACATCCTCTGCGACAGCTTCCGGTCCAGCTTCCGTAGCATCCTCACGTCGCCTTTTCGCTGTCTCCGCAACCGGAAGGCGTCGGAGGGCCGACCTCGGCAACAGCTGCGGTCCACTGCCTCTGCTCGTGGCGCCGCCTGCCAGTCGGGAGTTTCGGTTCAGATGTATCGACTGTCGTGGCACTCCACAGCCTTCTACAAGGCTTCCGTCGACCGGGATCCGAACTCGAGTCCAAAGGAAACGCGTCGACTGGTCGCCACTCTCCCAAAGCAAGACTCTCCACGCGAGAGCAGCGTTTGAGCGTAACGCATGACGCAGTGTACCGTAACCAATTACATGCAGAACCTCCAACTTCCTTAACGCTCTATCCGGAAGATCATCGGTTCTCTATCCGAATTTCTACGGGCGTTAAATGGGACCCATATGGGCTCAGTAGTCAGTACTGTTCCCATATGGGAATATTGGTCCTATAAGGGCACAATATAGGCATGCTGGCAGGGTTCCTGCTCAAGTGAAACCACTTTGTCGGCGACGACACGTATGCGGTGGCCTTTTCGGGGCTCACACCACTCTACCCTGCATTGATGACTAGATATTCGTGCAAATCCGATATAACATTTAATCGTACGGTCAGGATCACACCACCAGGATAAAGTAAACAACCGACGCTGTCATGGTCTCACCCGATCGATTCATTGGAAAATTAGCAGGGTCGAGGCAATATACGGCCGCTATACAAAAACGTGCAGGCCTACATTTACATTTTCAGTTTTTCACCCGACCTTGCATCTGTAATCTAGCTCTGTGAAGAGGACCGAGAAAGACCAGCAGAAACGTTTGCCAGTCTTTCCTGCATGATTTGCACTCTAGATTATTTATTTCTATCAAGGCAGTCGCGGTATGCATTGACGCAGAAAGGTAGGCCTATATGAACATCACAAAAGCGCAACATCACAAAAGCGAAACGTTACAAAAGCGGAGCATAACAAAAGCGGACGATGGAAAGCAGAAACTTTACGCCTGCAGACCTGTAACAGTGATCACACGAGTCTACAAAACGCATTCCTCCATAGACCAATTCAAAGTCGTTGGCGTAGAAGCAGCTACAATGCGGCGAAGCATTTACGAAGCGCCCAGAACAAAGACCGCCATCTATAAATAATCGAACTTGCAGAATGCCGAAGGGTTCTACTGAGAATATTTCTGACGTTAAGTGCAGCGTATTTTGAATGCTGAGACGAGGGACTGGCGGATCTAACGGAGATGGTTGCAAGGAAAGACTGCGTTCAAGAAATTTTGACTCTTTTAATAAAGCAGTGAAAGGGCGATATCCAAAGTTCGGCGTTTCATCTGGGAATTGCAAAAAAGGACTGGGGGGTTGAACATATTATCCGTATTTTACAAACTGATGTCAACGAAATTTGACAGCAGCTCATGTCAGTGCTAGCAGTTTTGCAAGTCAGACTCGAATCAAAATCAATTCCTTTGTTGAGAACATTCCAAAATGCATACATGATACACCATGGAAATGTCTTCTCTTTGTCAGAGACTCAGAGTCAAATAATGCTAAATCACACTAGCAAAACTGGGATGGGGGGGGGGGCTTGGAAAAGGCCCCTGGGATGTGCAATGAAGACTTAACTGGGGTCCTAAGAAAGACTAGGGGGATTGAACTCCCCAACAATTCCCACCCTGTATATTTACATAATCTCAGAGTAGCTCAAATATCCAACATTAAAACGTGCATATATATAATACATTAATCTCGTGTTTATCTGATTATCTGATCTCTATATATTACTATTACTGACGGAGGGATCCACATTTAAGTGCCTGCATCAATTACACATATATATTTTCCTTACAGTACTTAAGCTGTATGATCTACATGTAATAAACATCGCTACTTGTAATCCAATATCTTTATTTATGAGCAGCTCCGTATATAAAATTCCGCTTATCGTTCCATTGCCAGCGCGATTTGTCCTAATCCTTTTCTGACAGCATCGTAAAAAGCAATGATCTGCATTGTCGCGCTGTTTTAGACTGATTCTCGCAAACTCTATTCAGCCGTAAAATTGCCACTGTTCAAATACGTGTATTGTATACGCGATAGTCCTACTATACGACTTGCAAGTGTAATCTGCCAAATTTGCGATCGTATAGGACTAATCTTTCTATCTGCGGCCATAAACATCGTTGCCGTTATCCGATTATAAGCGTCCTGCAATCCTCCGCAGTGTGTTTGCGCCCCTGCAAGCAACGGCTAGTATATGCAAACATTGACGCGGCTAAAACGTCCATAAACGAAGGCCAGAAAGCGGCTTGGCGTTAAAACTTTGCAGTATTAGTAACTCTGAACAATTATTATTATTATTAAGAGAAGTTTTAATGCCTGCAGTCACACAGAAATGCAAATCTCATGCTTTTGTTCATAGTTGTTAAAAACGATAGAAACTAAATTAAAAACGGAAAAAACCTCGTTTTTTCCCCACATAAAACTGGAATAAAACGGAAAAAAACGACAATAGAAAACGAATTTGACTTTCTCGCATCTTGTAGGCCTTACTGCAATTTAAAATTAAAAACCTTATTTTGGCATTTTAGATAACTTAGAAATAAACTTTTAAAATTTTATTTTTAGTACTGTGCTATTTTAGAAAGTATTTATTTCTCACATGATGATGCAAATTAGCTGAATCCTTCAAAGTACGGAGACAGCGTCAGACACAAAATTAAACAGAAAAAGAAAAAAATAAACAGACAGTAAATAAATAAAGTTACACGCAAAAAATAAAAGACGAAAAAAAACGATAAGAAATATAAAAAACGAAAAAACGAGGTTTTTGGAACAAAATAAAAAACGAAAAAAACGGTTTTAACAACTATGCTTTTGTTAATCAGCCGTCAGGTTAAATGCAGTTAGATTTAGATATTTGAATAAGTTAGTTTTTGAGGCGATTTTTTAAGAAGGAAGAGTTTTATAGCTTCGAAGAAAGTTTGGCAATCGGTTCCATTCTTGAAGGCAGCAAAGGAACGAGAATGGACGAAAGCCTCACCCCCCCCCCTATGACAATTATGCATCGCTGCATCGTGACTCAGCCAAAAGACCCACACCAGAAGACTGCAGGCTGCGGAGACGGATGTAAGGACAGACTAACGGTTGACGGTAGAACTAAAGATCGTTGCAAGGATTTTATAGGTCAGACAGGATAGTTAAACTCCTGAATTCTATTAGACGATATGTAAATGTAAATGTAAATGTAGCTGTAGCCCTGTGCGTTTTTCTATAGTGATTGTACGGCCTCGACCCAGCATGCTCATTTTTCAATGAATTGACCGGGTTAAAGATGATGAGATCCGTCAACACAGCTGCCCGTTTGAATGTGAGCCATGCCAGTTGAGGTCCCCGTGTAGGGCCTACAGACCGTGCTATCCCGAGAATCAAATCTCGCAAATTAGATAACATCTAGATGATTGTGTATGACGCCAGCATTCATCTTATATTAATAATAGGTCACTTATATACTTAATTAGGGGTCATAAAGGACGCCCGCAAAATATGACCTACTTTAGACCCTTCCCTCCCCCTTGTCCGCATTTGACCATACCCTCCCCCTCAATTCATTGCAAGATGAACAGGGTCGATGCCATAGTTACGGTCGCTTAATACAAACGTGTGCATTTACACGGCTCTTCCAATTCCTATCCTCCTCTGTCTAGAACGATGCAATATTAGCCTGTCACATCAAAATTTCCTCCCTCTCTGAGGCAATAAAGAAGAAACTCAATATTTCAACGACCACGTTATTCTCTGTCAGAGTTTCAAGCCCAGAATGTATTAAAGTTCTTGTACACGACATGAGGTTTTTATAGGCAATCACTTCACTGACCTTTTCGTCTCTCGGGGAAGGTTGAAACAAGGAGGCGTTTAAAAAACCATCAAATTTAGAAATTTAGATGCGAACGTCTGCACTGGTCATTAACCTCTTTATTCCTTGTCCGCATTGCGGACGTCCTTTATGGATGACCCCTTACTGGTGTTCTCCGATTCGTATCTTACAATCATATACCTCTCCAAAATGCGCAACACTGGTTCTCTCTGGTTCTGTTGACTTGATATATCTGGATGTCGACTTGGCCTTACAACCAGCGGCTTAAACCTGTCGAAAATATTGGGGGGGGGGGGCCTTTGCCTTCCCCTCCCCTCAATTGCCCTCCCCTGCCCTTCTGGTTAGCCAAGACTTTAACTTGGTGAAGTCACAAGCACGCAAACTGAGCAGGTTATCAAAATTCCCATTTGCATCCGTGTGTCCTCTGATTGCGAGGCCATGTTTACACAGAAAATACAAGAATGTAACAATAGTGTATTTGTTAGCTGTTCTCTCTAGCTGACGTTCTTGTTGGTGTGCAGTTGACAAAAATCCAGCTATATTTGTACCATTGTTTCTGTGTGCAACATTCACCGTTGCTTCTTGGTGACATTGTGATACATCCATGGGCGGCGATCCCGGGGGTGGTGATCGAGGGGAACAAGACCCACAATTTTAAGAGTGGGGGAGGGGGGAAACACCATACATCTGCCCCCCACATTTTGAAGAAACAGCAAAAAAGTCAACAGTTTTTTCGCGCGCGAGCGCCAAAAAATTTGTTGACCTCTTTTTTGAGCAGATCAGTTCAAAACTTTTTTGACCAGATCAATTCTAAATTGCACCTCCGCCACCTGTTAAACAAGATCGCCGCCAGTGGATACATCATGCTTTGCAAATTTAGACAGTACATTCTTCAAGTTACTGTAGCCATCGGATATGAAATCATCGTCTTTTTTCGTTGAGAAACGAAATAGATCAGAGTTATAGCACATTCCTGACAGATTTCGCAGAAAACTTTATTCTGACATTCAGAATAAAGAATCCATCGATACTTGGTTTTTCATGTGAATTTAAATGAAATTTTTCACCCAGTTTTGTCGCCTTTACTTATCTGCCCACCTAGGGCCTACAGTAGGCCTAACTGCAGGATCGCTATATATAGCCTATTGTTGGCTCCTATGGATTGCAATCAACCTCTGATATAACTGATAGCTGCAGATCAGATTTCAGCTACGAAGACTGAAATCCGGCGAATAAACTGGTCGCCCTGATATGACATTTCTGCATCACGCAGAAAATGTTTTACGATTTACACGCGAATTTGATACACAGAAGTGGCCTCGCGGGAATTCTCCTGCAGCCGGCGGCCAGTGGTCTCCAGCTGTAAGCCTCCCCTATGTCACAATGACTGCTCAACTGCCGGGAAATTTACGGTCTCTCTCCCCCTTCACTAACGAGTCGATGGTATGCAAGCGTGCAGTCTTCTGCGATAGTTTTCTGCGGGTCAGTATAGCCGGCAGCAAACCCGAGCATGGCGAATATGAATTATGGAAGATGTCGTTCTGCTGCGGATATTTGGGTATTTATTACTTCCGATTGCGTGCGCGGGTGTGTACAAGTTTATATGATGTATGTATTATATACCGAGCCATCAGGCATAGTATGTGCATATATAAAATATATATGTAAGGACGTATACTTGTGACATATATATTTTATATATGTATATTTGTATGAATATATATATACGTGAATATATATATATATGTATGCATATATATGCATATATATATATATATATATATATATATTAGAACTGTATCGAATATTCGTATTCGATTCGCTTCCGACCGAATAGTGCTCCGACTAGTTTATTCGTATTCGGCCAAATAGTTTTATTAAACAGAATACGATGAGTGAAAGAGCTACAAATATCTTTGCGTATATATATATATATATATATATATATATATATATATAAATGCGCTGCGTAAACTTAGCGCTTCACTGTATAGTTTTCTTGTGATCTAAGCTGTGTCCCATGGCAGGATCTACATTTCTGGATGTCCTCTAACTGTATTTCTATACAAACTCCTCCAAGACTCAGTTGATCTTGTTTGGCAGTGGCACCCCTCAGCAGCCTCTCAAACTTGACTTCACGATACTTAGCCTACTGAGACGTTCCCTTCCTTTTCCTTTTCCTCTACTGTCCGTGACCTAGGTGTCATTCTCGACAGCATTCTCTCGTTCACTGAGGTTATGCTCTTAAATAATACCCACTTCGGTGGTTATTATAGTATACTCTAATCTTACCCGGTCCTGCTACTTTCATCTCAGACGGCTCCGAGCTATCTGATGGCTCTGGACTTCTCCTCTCCGTAATCACTTCCAATGTTCACGCTTTCATTTGCTCACGTATTGATTATTGCAAATCTTTACTTGTTGGCTTTCATAAACTTCGTCTCTATACTTTCAATCGGTAGGCTACTAAATACAGCTGCCCGCTTGATGGCCCGTCTCCCTCGCTTCTGCCACATTTCGACCTACACGTCTGAACTCCTTCACTGGCTCCCCGTTACTGCTCGCATTCACTTCAAAATTCTCCTTCTTACTTACATAGCTCTTACGGGTCAAGCCCCTATACTTACCTTTGTGACTATTCGTCAGCGCATCTCGGCAGCCTCACTTCGTCCTCTCTGCTCGTTGAATCGGTTTGAACGCCTTGTTGAATCCCGGTCTAGGACCGCCATGGTTCAGCATCGTGCTTCCGCCCGCATTGGTCACCTGCTCAGCTGCCCTCCCTAGCTGCGACTCGTTCTAGGATTCTGACTGGGGATCTTGCTGCCTCTATACGCTGTCTTAAATCTTTTCTTTTCCTCGGGGTTCCTAACGCTGGGAGCGCCACTGAATGATTAGGTAGTACTGAGAGTAGCGCTTTATAAATCTTTAAATAGGGGTCCACAATACAACACCATAGGCTACAATATAATATATGAACAGCACCGAAACTGCAGTGTCATTGTATAATGCACTCTTCCGCCATGGCTATTTAGATGTCACTCACGGAGTCACGGACCCGTCCCAGAAGGTTGAGTCGACCTTCCTCTCGCAGTATCCCCCCTCAACTCCATTCGTCTCTGTATCCCTTCTCATCTCCTGGCTGTTTTAACTGTCTCTCGCTCTGTCCGTCTGGACACATACAGTCTGTCTTCCCTTCATCAGTCACTGCGTGCGTATGCGTCTGTCTACATTTCTCCGCTTTCTCTGTCTCTCTATTTCTGCCCTCTTAGCACATGTGCGTTTCTTTTACTTAAGTCTCTTTGCATGTCCTCATCTGTCACTCCCTAGCCAACGCAGCAGGACGCTTAAACGCGACGCTTTGCCGAGTCTTTGAAGACCAGAACCTCTGTCCGCGTCGGGAATTACTCGCCACGGTTTGCAAGCGCTTTAGTCTCATCGACCCACGAAACCACATCGCGGTAATTTAGCAGGCATTAGAAACAGCAATCAGTAAAATTTCCACCGAACGTTGATCTCTGTCGATGTTCACGTATAACCGATTCTACGGCTGTTGCTGCATGGTGCGCGCAGAGTGTATACGATCGTAACTTCGTAAGACGGCTGTGGCTCTGCGCTGCGGTCCACTTGGTCAATTCAATAATCCACCAAAGCAGTTAAAGACAATTATCTTGATGCACACACCGTATCTCTAAGGCTACATCTGTCTGTCCGTCTCTCTCGGCGTTTCCGTGTCGGTGTCCATAAATTTCAGTAGCCAACTCATATCTGCTGAGATTCTTTTCTCATCTTGCATTCGCATTGTCAAAACTGATCTATAATTATAGTAAAGGTTTGTATCATCATCTCATATTGGATTTTAGCCTGGCACCGAAATGCACCAAACAACCTGGCTATTATAGACTTAATTTGATATAGGGCCTATATGGAGGCGTTGATAAGCGGGTCTTCCTGACGTGCACGCTTTGTGTGCTGCTGAAAAATGTATGAGATTTAGGCCTACATTACATGAATTTTTGTCTTAGTTTTTTGCTATTTCCTTGCTTCTCCAAATCCTGTTCATTGTCTAAATGCTTGTGACGTGCTTTGGTGGCTGAAAAGTTGTGTAGAATGCCTATAATTATACTGAAGAAAGCTAAGCTCTAGATATACAGATATGCCCTGGGCCTCTCAAACAGCAGTCAATTTTGTTCAGTCAGAATGCAGGCACTGATAAAATTACACCTTAAGGTTGCAGGACCTACTATTGTTGGAACTCTCTACCTGTGTCTGTCCGCTCTGCTGTCTTTTGTCATTCGTTCTTACCTCCTTCAATCGATCATCCACCATAGGCTGCCTCTCTTACGGACTGTTCTTCTGGACACTGGCCTAAACTTGTCCAAAATATTGAAGGGGTGGGGGGAATTTGGTTAGGCATATTCATTCTACACTTGTTGCATTGGGTGTACAGTCCATCTCAATTATTGGGGGGCGGGACGTGCCCCGGCTGCCCCCAGAGTCTACACCTATGCTTTTGGATATTGACCTGATTACCGCCATGGGCGTCCGGAAGGAGGAAAGAGGGCATTAGCCCCGGATTTTGAGAGTTGTTACGTTTTCTGTATTCATGAATAGCTAGCCATTCAATGCGAAAACGTCATTTTGCACACCCCTAGAAAAATTTTGCCCCCCTAGAAAAATTCCTGCGGACGCCCAAATTACGGCTTGGTTTTGGTGTGCCATCGGTTGATGTCAATACACCGACGCAATAGAAGTTACTAATTTCAACTACAATTTATTTTCAGTCAGACAATAGTATCACCTATCTATAGGCCACGAACATGCCAACGCCACTGGAGTCAAAGTCCGGCAGTTCGCGAGTGATGCATGCTTTTGCATTCCGAGTAAACACCGTCCAAATCAGTTCACGCGGACTCCCAACCGCGTAAATTAACGTCTCTGTCTTATTTCCCCGAGATGCCGAGTGAAACGGCTTCCCACAAATCGTGACTTCGGTGGGTCGATCCCAGTGATCTTTTCTCATGCAAAACTAACGACCTGTCGTTCCACGCGCGAATCTCCGCCAACGATATATATATTCCGTATGTTGCGCGCCATATCGTTAATGACGTCGCAGTGACGCCTCACGGCAGCTTCCGGTGTAGACGTGGCTTGAAATTGATTTCAAAGGAATCGCATCGTCCAGATTTACGCAGAAGAGCGTAAAACTCGATTAACAGGTCCACTGATTTATGAAAATCTCTCGAACGGAGATCCCAATTCCTGTTTTATGCCCCATAATTAGTGGCCACTGCTGTGGACTGCGAGCGCGTTCGCAACAGAGACGTGTACGTCCGTGTGGGGCAGTGACAGACCGATGTATACTCGCCGCTCTCGTTGGCCGTTATTTATTAAAGTGGCCCGAGATCGGATATAATGGTTCGCCGAAAATATTGCACGCAGACAAAGAAACGATCTATATCTCCGTACGGAATCTGCCGGAAGAAACAACCGACGAGAAAATGGTCATTTCCGTCTGAGAAGTCCACGCGTTATGAAAATAGGCCCTACGTACGAAAGTCCGGCTAAAAGCGCTTTATTTATAAACCACTGAGGACTCCAACGCTCGTTAACAAATAATTGTCACAATAACAAAGGCATTTTCTTCCAACTGATGACAGAGCTCTGCACACTGCAATGATTATAGTTACATTAACAACGCCTGTACATAGAAAGCGTTTCACAAGATATATTTAAGTGCTAAGCCCGAGTGATTTTTATACATATTTCCGGCTTTGGTCCACCTAGTACAAGTCTATAGAATAGCAACTTATGTTGTGTCACCTACAGAATATCAATTAATCGTTCAATGCTAGGGTTAGCCTGCGGTAGTAAGGTCCTACCATTTTCCTGAGTTATAGGCTAAAGTTCAGTTTTCATGCTTAATGTACAAATAAAAGAACTGATCAAATGGACAGAAGATGCATGCTTTGCAATTTGTATGAGGACATTTAATACATTTTAAGAACCTTTCGAAACACACTGTATACATAGCAAAATTAAGAAGTGTCACTTGGTAGGAAGAAGTTTTATGAGTGAGGCCATGTAAAAAGTACCATGAAATTATGTCGCTTGATGCTAGGAAATGAGTGATATGTAATTCCTCAGTAAAAATACTGAGCTTTTACAATTATAAAAAGTCGTGAAGAAAGAATACTGTCGCAGATGAACAAATATTCACTTTGACAGCTGGGCAGCGGTGGTTATCAACCTTCTGATTCTTTCCTCGTTCTGAAGCGCCTGTGATTTCAGAGCGGCATTCATTTCCTCTTGCTCCTCAATCTGTTTCTCCAACTCAGAGAGCTGAATCTGAAGGGGTTCAATTGCAGACTCCAACAAGCTGTCCAGAATAGAAATTGCAAATATTCAAACACTATCAAATTATTTTAAATTCTCTTTAGTAATTATATACCTGGACACCTGCACTTTCAAACCATATAGGCAATTTTCCAACCAAATTTTTCATCTTACCACCCTTGTTGTTTTACGGTTTGACCTCCAGATCCTGACCTGACACCAAACAACCTGGTTCTTGGAGACTTGTTTGCTATAACACTGGTAAAGAAGCTTGTCCCCCTAACACAGCTTTTGTGAAGTGCAGAGAATTAGGATATTTACATTATATTACAACACCAATAAGAAAAAGACTACATTATTCTCTGGTGGATTTTTACTATGCAACTTTGCAACACAGTCAAAAATTCTAACACTGGGATCATAACTGTTACAACTTTCTGACTACAGTTGTTCATACAGAGTCATAACTCTCTAGCTGGACTTTCCTTAATTGACCAATGATGCAATTACGGACTGACCAGCAGCTCTTGCATATTAGATCATTAATGCAATAACTAACACACCGTTGCTCGTGTTGAAGTGCCAAGGTGTTGGCCTGGATTTCGTCCTTCCATTGTTCCATTTCTTTCTTCATGCAGTCGAGATCCTCCTGAAGGAAATCCATTATCTTAACCAATGGAATAACATTCCCTGTTAATGCCTGGATTGTAGCTCGCAACTTACTGACGTCCTTAAGCACCAATGCTCGCTGGCGTTTCTTGGAAATGTCACCTCCAGATATTTCTGAGCGATCCTTACAAAAAAAGACAATTACACTTTGTTCATGTTTTCTATAGAGCATTATGCAAAACACTATCGCCGTTTACTGGATTAGACATTTTCAATTTTTGGCATAAATTAGCTATTCACTGTCTAACCAATCAACATATAGAGGACTTATGGAGGTGATATGAGGAAAAGATGTTACATGCTGAAAACAATAGAAAGAGCAGAAGTTCCAGCTGTTGTCACATGTCGCATCAACGTTTTGTAACCAGAGCACTGTAGTAGCTTATCTTATCTTAGTTTTATCTGTGCTATGTAAATTCAGAATTTAAATACTATTAAAGTATTCCTTCAATCTGTCGCCCTCCTCAACTGGTCTCCGGTCCTTGAAGCCTGTGCTGAACAGGATACGAACAAGGCCTATGAGTTATTCTTACTTATGTACACGAGAGCCTATGACGAATCCTTCCCCGTAATTACAACTAGTTCCAGATCTAAGACTACCCCCAAGAAACCATGGATGACTCCAGGTCTCCTCAAATCCTGCAGGAAAAAAGAATTACTGTATTTGAAATATCTAAAAAGCCCAAACGAACTTAATAAAATGCAATTTACTAATTATAGAAATAAATTCAAAGCACTTAGAATACAAGCTGAAAAGAATTATTACGCAGCCGAGTTCTGTATAAATAGCAATAACCTAAAAAAAACCTGGTCTCTGTTAAAAACCATTATTGGGAAGGGCGACACCCAGGACTCTAATATTGCTACTTTGAATATAAATGGGGAAAAAATAACAGACCCCGAAACAATAGCAAATAAGTTTAACAACTACTTCACGGGCATTGCACAATCCTTGGCTAATAAGATTCCTAGTACCTCCAAATCCTTTGAGGCATTTATGAATCCTTCCCAAGCAAGCTCCTTTGGTCTTAGTACAACCTCCCCAGAAGAAATTTTGAGTTTGGGCCGCTCTTTTCGTTGCTCTCACAGCAAAGGAGTCGATGACATCGACCCAATCATTGCGCTTCCATCTCTGCCTAGTGTAGCTCTTCCTCTTGCAGAAATTATAAATTCTTCCTTTAGCTCGGGTGTCTTCCCTCAAGTATTAAAAATTGCTAAGGTTGTCCCGGTATTCAAGAAGGGTTCTAGGGAAGAAGTTTCCAACTACAGGCCTATCTCGGTTTTACCTTTCTTTTCAAAATTTTTCGAAAAGATTATGTATGAGCGTCTTAATGCTTTTATTACCAAAGAAAATTTACTATTCCCCTCCCAACATGGTTTTCAGTCGGGGCATTCCTCCTACATGCCTCTACTTAGTATGCAAGATAAAATTTCAAATGCCATAGAGAATAATGAATTTGCCCTAGGAATTTTCTTCGACTTAGCTAAAGCTTTCGACACTGTGAATCATAACATTTTATTAAATAAGCTAAATAAATATGGAATAAGAGGCACTCAATTAAAATGGTTCGCCAGTTATCTGAATAGCCGCTCCCAAATTGTAAGTATCAATGGAATCCGCTCAGACCTGCGGGAGATAAAACATGGAGTCCCCCAAGGATCGAACCTGGGTCCACTTCTTTTCCTAATGTATATCAACGACCTTCCTAATGTTTCTCCTAGCATGTTTTTTATTCTGTTCGCTGACGATTCTAATGTGTTTTGTTCTCATGCCTCATTAGATTCACTATACCGCATAGTTAATACTGAGTTGGAATCCATAGCAGAATGGTTTCACTCCAATAAACTAACGCTTAATTTAGATAAAACCAACTACATTCTTTTCAGGTCCCACAGGAAGAACTGTCCAGCTGAACCCCTTAAGCTTTATATTGATGGTACCTTAATTACTCAGGTGGTCTCTACTAGATTCCTGGGAGTGTATGTGGACCAAAACCTCAATTGGAAGGAACACATAAAGAATATTGCGAATAAGATTGCGAAAAACCTAGGAATACTTTCTCGTGCTTCTAAATTAGTATCATCTAAGATTCGTGCTACCTTATACCACACCCTTATATATCCGTATCTCACTTAGGCCTATTGTAATGTTATTTGGGCCTCCACTTACAAATCAAGTCTAGCAAGGTTAATAACCCTTCAAAAGCGGGCAATTAGGTACGTACAGTGGCGTCTAACCCCCCCAAAAGCAAATGGAGAATCAACCCCCCCAAATTTACCCCCTGAAATACACATTTTGGTGTTTTCTGAGATTCTGCAGTGGGAGAGACGTCAATCGTCCTTGATATGACGGCGTGGTAAAATAAACAAAATAATCAGTCATTCTGAGACAGTTAGGCCTACAGATTAGGCCCCCTAATGAATTAATGGATGACTTAGCTGAATGTTTTCTACCTTAGGCCCTAATAGGTGCTGAGTTTACGTCTAGACTGACAGTGCCCAAAGAGAGTCAAAGCAATTATCGCGCATAGCGCGAAAAAAAATTTTTGGACCTATTCGGATTTTAAATATTTTTGCTTTGTTGGATTTGGCTATATTATCACACGGGACAAAAGAGCTATCATGAATAAATGCAACCCCCCCACTTTCAGTCAAAATATGTCAAACCCCCCCACTTTTGAAGTTCGATGGAGATCGTTCTCCACACTCCACCATTGGTAGACGCCACTGGGTACGTAGCCAAACTCCCTTATAGGGCCCATACAGAGCAGGCCTTTATCGAACATAGGCTCCTTAAAATTGACCAGATCAGAATTATGCAGATTGGAGAATTCATGTACCGTTTTGAACATAAACTACTACCCCCTGTATACGACAACTATTTCTGCCGTACTTTAGATCGCCACCCGTATCAGACAAGAAACTCCGGCCTTTATCACAAACCATTTGCCCATACTAACACTCGTTTATTCTCAATTAGATTCACCGGGCCAGCCGTTTGGAATCAGATACCCCTAAACATCCGACAGTTGCCTAGTCTGTGGTCTTTTAAAAGAACAATGCGTTCGTTCCTACTTGAACAACGTATATAGCTTTATCTTTTTCAGGGACACCAGGGATTATTATGACCAAAGTGGGTTAACGAGTCCTTGGTTCATAGTTCCGAGTGTATATTGCCGAGTCCTTTAGTTAAGATAAAAAGTATAGTTTCTTTTTACGACCTACCAGTAACATAATAAAAGATTGGCGTTTATACGTTTTGTAATTCTACCCAGGTGACACTGTTTAAGCGGGGTCCACGGCCCTTTCTGTGTCACCTGTGTACCCAAACTACAGAAATTGATTTGCCTGTTTTTTGTTTGATCTGTTTACCTATTCAGTTTGGTTACCAAATAAAAGATTGATTGATTGAAAGTGGCTAAATGTCAGACTCTGTTGTAACTTGCTCTGGTTTTCTTAACCTATTGAAATATAACTTGACTAGTTTAGATGAATTCACGACTATGTTCTCACTCAATGTGATAATCGATGTCTTGTGCATTCTGATAGCAGTGCAATAGAAGTCATTAGATTAGATTATCTTCTATCCTAGGGGTGGGCAAACATTTTGCACACTGGACCACATTAAAGGTAAAAAAAATTTGGAGGGCCGGATAACAGATTTTAAACTTCTAATAACGACTAATATGAAACAAGTTACTTATTTATAATGAAATATAGGGCCTACTTTGACTGTTTCTAGTGAGATGTACGCAGCTGTGAACATGCATTATAAAATGGCGACGGCGTCGACAGTGGCATCTAACCCCGCCCCCGCCTGAACTGGGAGAACAAACCCCCACTCTGGCCGACTAATGTATAAGAGGCTCAGAAGTCACTCAGAACTGTAAATTGATTTATTATATACATCAGCATCATGCATGGTAAACATGCATGGCAACCGTGGTAGATCGCTCTCCCAACTCCTAATCCAATTGGTAGACGCCACTGGGCGCGAAAGTGGGGCAGATCGGCAGAGTTAACACCTAGAGATATTTTGAAAGACGAGATTGGAATAGTAAGAAAGCAGTCCCATATGCACTGGCGGCGATCTTGTTTGACAGGTGGGGGGGGGGACACGGGACATTTTTGAACTGATCTGGTCAAAAAGAGGTCAAAAAACTTTTGTGCTCACGCGCGAAAATGTGTTGACCTTTTTTGGTGTCTCTTCAAAATTTGGGGGGGGGGAGCTGTACACTGTGTTCCCACTCTTAAAGGTGGGGGTCTTGTCCCCCCGTCGGGGGGGGGGACAAGACCCCGGGATCGCCGCCCATGCCCATGTGAGTAAAACAAGGAAAACTTCTTGTGGCCTGAATTTTGTGATTTTTTAAATTTTCTGAAGAATTGTGTGGGCCAGATAAAAGGTGTTGGTGGGCCTGATCTGGCCCGTAGGCCATAGATTGCCTACCCCTGTAATCTATCCAGTTCAGTCTTTTCTAAGAGACTTGCTGTTGCTTCTAGTCCTCACACTATAGCTTGGAATACTGGAAGATGAAAAAAATTACAATTTCCACTGTTGCCTTCTGAGATAACACAAGTGCTTCAAGACCTCTCTTCGTCTTTAAGATTTTCTGCACCAAACCACCTGCACACATCACAATCTACATCTAAATGGAACATGTAAAATAAAAAAAAACAATCATTTGAAACAATACATTTAAATGGGACAATATGTGGAAACAATATTCTGCCTCACCTACTTTGTGATTATTCTGTCTCACCTATTTTGTAATTATTCTGCCTCACCTATTTTGTAATTAATCTACCTCATTTTGTGACTATTGTCTCACCTATTTTGTGATTATTCTGCCTCGCCTATTTTGTGAAGCTTTCATGCCAGAAACACATAAAAGTATTTTCTATAATGGTTACAACAAAACTTTCACAACACTCGTACAAGATAACATGTTGAAAATAATACGTGTAAAAATGCTTAAATATTGCTCCACTTATTTTTCTCTGCAACTTCTTCAAATTTTTCACTTTCTACAATAAACACAAGAGTTTTAGTTGTTGGAGGGATTATGGGCTCAATCCCCAGATCTTCGTCTAACTCCCTCAGCTAGGTAAGTGAAAAGATGCTGGGGAGATCAGGAAATTAAAATATGAGTCGTCCATTGTTTCGTGTGCAACATATTAACATCATTACATGTTAACCTGCGTTTGTGTACTTTGGTAGTCTGCAAAATTTTCGACCCCAGTTTTTGACAACTAAAACACTAATAAACACTTCTGGTTTACATCTCAAAGTGCTTGGAGAGTAATATATCACTTTAACTCTGTGTGATTCTCATACCAGTTTAGTTTGATTAGTTTGTTACATAAAAGCCCAACAGCTATACAGTGTAATTTCAGCAATACAATATAACACACAGCACAGTATAAGCTGGCTATTTTTCAGCAGATGCCTCGATCTGTAGCCTCTTGCAGCAACGAGGTAATAAGGTTGGATAAAAATAAGTTCAATATTGCTGTGACATCATACCATGTTCATTGCTTTCGTCTGAAAGATCGAGGGAAGAACGAGGTAAGTAGACAGAAGCTGGATCTTCCCTAACTAAGAATTCTGCCTCGTCATCCTCATCCTCGTCAACCTTCTGATCTTTTCGATCCAGGATCACATCGACATCCGGTTCGTGATTGCTGACAATAAGAGGGAGAAAATTCACTGCTTCAAGAATAATAATGAATTTACTTTTTTTAATAAGAGTCTTGACTGAAAGAGAAAACTGATGTCTGAAATATTAAACTGCTTGCATATAAAATATCACCGGAAACTCAATACATTAATACATTCTGCATTAAATATATATTAAATACGTCTACAGATAAAACAATTTTTTCATGCCTTGTGTGCTGTGATAAGTGGTAGACAGACTTTACAACAGACTCATGTGATAACAGTGCTATAAAGTCTTTAGATCAGACTTGTGTGATAACATGTTGACCAGACTTGAGATCACAACGATAGCTTACTGGAGTTGTCTTCTCATAAGACATGTTTCCCTAGTAATTGTTAGAAGTGGGCAAAAATAGAAACTGCATTGCAAAATTTTCACTAGACATAAATTCAGTCCATATCCGCAAGTGGGACGTAGGTGAGGCGCTCATCTCCTTTTCTAAGCCCTTGAGCCGGCAATGGACGAATCCCAAGGTCCTGGACACGGGGCTGGTGCATCGCAGGACTTGCCGTTTACTTCCCAGCTTACGCCGGTACCAAATTATACCGCTTGGTGGCAGAGGCACGGTGTGCGCAAACAACTTGCCCAGGGTCGTTGCACGGAGTCGAACCGGCGACCGCATGATCATTGACCAAACGCGTTACCGATAGCTCCACCGTGCCGCACACAATTTCACTAGACATATATTTCATTAATTACTTACATTTCAGGTTTCTGATGTTCATCTTCAAATCTTTGGTTTTCAGCTGCTAAAACATTACTAAAGACATTCTAACTACGAAAAGCCTTATACTAAATCAAACTGTACTGTATATGCAATTGAAACTTGCTTTAAGCATTATCAAATATCTAAACCGCAACTGTTTCAATCACGTGAACAACCGTGTTTGTTAGAAAAATGGTTGTTAAAAATGCCATACAAATATTCAGATACAAAGTCTTATTTTTGTTAAAGAAATGTTATATTTGAAAAACTGCAAAGAAAATGTTAGTTTTTGCATAGATTTTCTCCTATAACAGCTTCATATCATTAACGGTGTTCTACGTGCACAGAAACATGTATGCAACACAACTTACTTTTAAAAACAAGTAAATATTAATACTCTAATCTTTGATTTAATGAGTTCTATAGCACCAATGTCATAATGCCAAAGGCATCGTGACGTGAAATCATTTCAGAAATCATAATTTATTGGAGTTCTAAGAGAGGTTGAACCTCGATAGGTTAGAGAATTCAAAAGTCAGGCTACATTATTGGTAAGCAAGTTGAGACAGATGAATCTTAAGTTTAGACATGAATGACATCAAAGAATTCACAGAACAAACTGAAGCAGGCAGCAATTTCCAAAGCTTTGCACCAGCCCTTAAGATGACTCGAGAGCCCAACACCGTTCAGATGCAGGGCAGGGCAAGAGTAGGCGTTCACTGCTCAAATGCAATTCTATTAGCATGACACGTAGATAGAGTGGCTGATATAAATGTATTAATTTTTCAATATTAACATATCATTGCTGTAGCTACCAAATGAGCAAAGATCCATTTCAAAATCTGTCTTACGAATCAAATCACTACATTTAAATCAACAGATTTTGCAAAGGATTTTTGCTCATTGGGTAGCCAAGGCAATGACTCCTAATACCAACAAATGTTAATATTGAAACATTTGTCTGTGGATTTTATTATTTCTTACATTCTGGGTTTATAACCAGACTTAACTTGGAATTAATTTGGTATGAACAAGTCTGCTTAGTAGTGACCATCAATTGATGCATTGAGTACTATTACAGTGATACTATAGAAATCCTTGAATATTATTATTATTATTATTATTATTATTATTATTATTATTATTATTATTATTATTACTATTATTATTATTATTATCATCATTATCATTATCATTATCATTATCATTATCATTATTATTATTATTATTATTATTATTATTATTATTATTATTATTACTGCCAAAAAACTAAACATAACTGGTCAAAATAAAGCAACAGAATAAAAAAAACTTCAGAAGACAGCCTCGAAAGGCAACCAACAAGACAACACAATGTTCACTAACAAACCTTCAATGAAATAACTGAAAATGCTTCAGTCAGTGGAACAAAAATATCGCCTAAAACTGTTGACCAAAGAAAAATCAAAGGCTTACTATCAAAAGCGGTTGTCATTTTTTGAGAGACCTGCAGCAATACAAAAACCACTCAGCAGGTGCAAGTGTATGACGATCTAAAGGGCAGCAAACTGCACACGCCTATATGGGTACCATAATCGTAATTGTAAACTCCAAATTTCTAAAGCGCTACTCTAAAGCTAAGCGCAATGCACCAGCATATTCAAGAGTGCTGCGTCGTATAGAGGGGTTGTCCAGAGATCGATATCCAGTGGAGGTCCGCATCCGGTTGCCAGAGAGATCAGAGAGACCATAAAATCTCAATGTCAGTGCATTCAGTAATTGCTGCACTTCTTCCTCAAATTAAGGGCTCTAAATCATAATTAAGTGCTTCTTTCTTCACAGATAATACAGATGTTCAACTCTGAACTTGGCAACTTAAACTTAATTATCAAAATTACCCAAAATCTTTAACCTATAAGATTGTTTTCCTTTGACACCAAAACTAAACGTCCTTTTGTATACATGTGATTAATTACAACTGGTGATAAATACGGTAATCGGTTAACTTCAGATTCAACATTTTTATTTACCGTTTGAGGTTCATCAGTTTTCTCGCCTTCAGAGTTTGGAGGCGATTTCTGAAACTTCAGTGACGCCTTATCGGTTCTGCTTTCTTTTGTTGTATACATTTCATGCTGATCAGGTCTTGATGCTAGTTTGTCTGGGCGAACTTCCTGCTTACTAACACTAATCTTACGTTTCTCACTTTTCATATCCATCCTCCTTTCACCCTTAGTTTTGTCCTTTCGAGGTTTTCGCTCGTGTCTGCTGTCCCAAAACTCCTCAGCACTTTGATGCTCGTGCAATCGAAGGTCAGGTTTTTCTGCTGGGTTTAGAAGCAGGCGACCACTGTCGTTAGGTCTCTGGGTGCTTATGTTGGGTCCAGCATGTCTTACATCTTGTAATTTAACATCACGGTTCATCTCCAAAGATTCGTGACGTGCAGAGACAGGTAAATCATGTCGAACATCTCGTTCGTCACGAAGTTCTTGGTGGTGACACGTCAACAAATCAAATTTGCTGGTCAAAGCTGAGCTTGATTTGTTGGTTGTAAACGCATTAGAAGCGTCATTTTTCAGTTCATCATTTCTAGGTGCCTTTAGTAGTTGTTGCTTTTCAGTAGCCTTCGCTTGTCTAACATTCAGGGCTTCAGTTTGACTACTGTCTGTGCTCCCATCATCCTGTGCCAGTGTTGACTTTGGCTGTTCGCTAAGCCAGTATTTGGTTTTGTGGCCAGCGGCTGGAGAGATTTTTTTAGCTTCTTGTTTTTCACTTGCAGAATTACTTGCTTTTCCTCCTGTAGCAAGCAAGTCTTTTCTAGCAGCTTCCTTTTTGCTAACAACTGAATTTGGTTTCTGTACTGAAGCTGGCAATTCAGTTTTAGCTTCTTGCTTTTCACCAGCAACTTGATTAGCTTTTTGTCTGCTGCTGTCAACAGTCTGAGTTATGGGCAAAACCTTTATAGGTTCTTGGTTGGCATTCAGCTTGGATTCCTGGTTTTTACTGTTGTCAGCCGTAGGCAACCTCTTCCCTGGTTCGCTATCTTTCATACCACAAACTGCCCCGGTTTCACTACTAGCATGTCCTTTGCCGTCCTTCTTGGAATCACCTACTAACTTACTGCTCTCAGTATCTTTAACATCAAGTGAAGTTAGACGTGATTTCTGACCATTAGTCTTTGGATCATCAGCTTCTACTTGCTCCGGTATCACATCATGTTTCACAACTCTTGATTCCCGTTTTTCCCTATTAGCACTTTTTGTATTCTGTCTGAATTGTCCAGAATTAGCCTCCTTGTCACTTCTAGTCACTTGCTTATCAGTTCTAGTCACTTGCTTATCAGTTCTAGTATCCTGTTTATCAGTTTTTATGACTCGCTTCTCCCTTCTTGATTCCAGCTTATCACTTCTACCTTCAGATTTGTCTGTTCTAATAGCTTCTGGCTTATCAGATTTGGCCACAGATGTATCACTTCTACCTCCAGATTTGTCTCTTCTAATAGTTTCTGGCTTATCAGATTTGGCCACGGGTCTATCACTTCTACCTTCTGATTTGTCTCTTCTAATAGTTTCTGGCTTATCAGATTTGGCCACGGGTCTATCACTTCTACCTTCTGATTTGTCTCTTCTAATAGTTTCTGGCTTATCAGATTTGGCCACGGGTCTATCACTTCTACCTTCTGATTTGTCTCTTCTAATAGTTTCTGGCTTATCAGATTTTGCCCCAGATGTATCACTTTCACCTCCAGATTTGTCTCTTCTAATAGTTTCTGGCTTATCAGTTTTGGCCACAGGTCTACCACTTCTACCTTCAGATTTGTCTGTTGTAATAGATTCTGGCTTATCAGTTTTGGCTGCAGGTCTATCACTTCTAACTTCCTTCTTATCAGTTTTAACCTCAGACTTACTGCCTTTGACTTCTTTCTTATGACTCTGAGGTCTGGGCTTATCACTTTTGGTTTCAGATTTAACGGTGTTGTCTTCTTGTCTAACAGCTCCAGCTTCTGTCTTCAGTTCTTTTATGATGCTGGTCTTCCGAGGTGTCATTGGCTAAAGTTGAGAGAAATTGAAATTCACAATTATAATGTTTCTATTTACTATTTATTAGAGAATCTGACAAAGCTAAACTCAGTATCTTGTCTGCTGTACGTAAAATATCAATTTTACAGTCACATCTTTCAATTTGTCAGAGATCCATATTTCCTTGACATAAATAGACATGGAATTTTTGGAGAACAAAATAATATGCATCTGTATATGCGCCAGGTGCAGGGGCGTAACTTTGGTCTAAAAAGTAGGGGTACAAGTGTTGCAAGTGGCAACTAACCATCAGGAACTAAGACATCTTATTACCATCAGCAATCGTAATCGTATTGTAAACTTCAAATGTCTAAAGCATGACTGTAAAGCTAAGTGCAAAGCACCAGCTTATTCTTGAGTGTTTCAAGTGGCAACGATAATCATTATGAAGAAAAACAATGTTGGAATATGTTACCTTGTTTGTCTTGGAACTCAATTTTTTTCTCTCTGCTTCAGCAGCCAAAACTTTTGTAACATAGACATCATTGTCCACCTAAAACAAATTATAATATCTTGCTAACCAACCAACCCAAAGCATCGTTCAGACGGTTCAGGCAGCATTCACCAGATTTTCATTGTCAAGAACAGCAAACACATTGCATGGGACAACATAGGCCATGAACAATTGAACATGTATGTATGTACCAGGGCACTTGTATATATACCAGCATCCTTTAAGTAACTCACAAGGGTGCTCCAGCATGGTTACCTAGGAATCACCGAAAAATGTGTTTTAAGTCGAGCAGCAAACGTTTTCTCAACTGTTAACATGCTAGTAATCGTATGTCCGGTGGCAGATTGTTCCAGAGAGACGGACCCACGTGTACTACAGATAATATTTATGCTTTGAATAGTACCCAGAGGAAGAAGAATAGTCCCTTAAGTTAGCCTGAGACTGAGAGGCAGCCATGGTATGTTAAGACTTAAGACTTGTAAGGTTAAGACTTGCTTTGCCTCATCGTACAAGGGCTAGTGGCCAGTCCTCTCCCTTGCCATGTGAGCTTTCCATCGACAGTGTACCGTAAGTGAACTATTATAGTTGAAATGAGCAGAAGGCATAGATGGAGCAAACATTTCTAACACATTTCAGCCCAGTGGGGATTTGAACTCTGACCTTTCAATTGACAGTTCAGCATGCTAATCACTTGACTATAGCACAACCCTTGAATATTACCATAAATGACTTTATACCATGACGGAGATGAAAAAGCACAATATCAAAAGCTGCAGTCAGCCAGGAATGAGCAGCATACTGTACTAGACTTCAAACCGCAAAGCCAAGAATTGAGCATTTATATAGCACCCCTTCAGGTTTTTGAAAGGTCTCATTAAGTGCTCAGATACATAAATGTCACCTATACGACATCGCCCAAGACCTTCATAAGTAGAAATTTTTAACCATATCTTCAGCAGCTCAGTAAGTTAATTTCTTAGTCGTCTTGCACACGAGTTTCATCAAGCTTTTTTATAATTTTTCATGTTTAATTTCTCTCTTCTCAATTCCAGATGAGATTAGATGAGCGGGCGCCTAACAGGCTGCCAGGACGTGTGTTCTATAAGATCTTGATAACTGTACTGTCATATGTTTCAACGTTACTGACTGCGGTTTGTCAGTGAGCTTATCAATAATCACAAATATATTATTATTATTATTATTCAGATTTATCAGTCCTATCAGTCAGGTTTATCACCACAACAGCATTCCTTTGTATGTTTTATGGATTCATTTGTTTACTCATCTTATCTTTTGATTTATTATATCAATGGTGACTTCAGTTCAAATAGCTAAAGTATTAAATCTTTTTTGATTTATTATATCAATGGTACCTTCATTTCAATAGCTAAAGGTATCAAACAGGTATGAGTCTTTTTTTATTTATTATATCAATGGTGTCTTCAATTCAAATAGCTTAGGTATCAAATCTTTTTTTACTTATTATACCAATGGTACCTTTTTGCTGATAGCTTCAGCCAATGCCTGAAGAAATTCATTTGTTTTCTCGGGTTCCTGACCAGCCACAATCTTGTTTGGTTTAGCCAGCACCGAATGACCTGTTACCATAGCTTTAGAACAAAGCACAAGCAGGATATAAGCTGTTTTTAAACCACGGGCAATTCAACGATTTTTCCTCTGAAAGGAAGAAATGAATTATGTTACCTGTAGGCACCAGGACACGCTAGTGGATCACGTGCTGGGGCACGGTAGCCAATTGGTTAGAGCACTCGCCTCTTAAAGGGAGAGTATTGGTTCGAGCCTCCTCCCCTGAGACTGTTACTGTGTAGGGAGTGTGAGCAAATCCTTCACTCACAATTGCACAGTGCCATCGATTGATGCTTGGTCATTAGATAGTGGTGCTTAATAAATGCATCATAAATAAATTAATCAAAAATAAAATGGTCTATTACGTTAAATGCTGGTGTTCAGATAGCCAGAACAGACAGAAATTTCTGTTCCACTTGGCACTTGCAATCATGTAGCGAACTTTGCTATGGAACGGTAGTCAAATGGATGGAACACTTGACCTGCATAAAGGGAGAGTATGGGTTTGAGTCTCAACTGAGGGGTCATTGTGTAAGTACCTAAGAGCAAGTCCTTCAGGCACAATTGCTCAGTACCATACCATCGATGTTCTGGCGTACGGTCGTATGTGCACTTCAGAACTTTCAATTAATGGAGAGCAACATCAAATACAAGTACGCTGTCAGAAGATGTATACCAACAGCGCTCACGATGACTGCTTTTAAGGGTTAGCTAAGGGACTTAGGGTAGCAACTCCGCCACTGTTCGTACTCTGACAGTGCCAGTCCCAAGCCTGGATAAAGGAGGAGGGCGACGCTAATCATCTTTGTTATGACACAGCGTCGCTAAACTGAAACTACTACTACTTAGGGTAGCTTATAATTACTGTTCTTTTTTTTATCAGTGAATTGTATCCAGAACTGTTTAAATTGCTCTAAAGAATACTTACTGTCACCGGAAAGAAGTCCTCTAATAATGCAGTATTTTATTACATGTAACTAACACTTCATATGCAATTTTATGTAGGTTTGCAACATTTATGTTGGATGCTGTACTCACAGACCATGTGAATCGCCTTCTGGAGGAATGCAATCTTTGCATCTTTATCCTGCAAACCAAGAAGAGTTTCAAGGGATCAAACTAAACACAAAGGTGGCTTCTACACAAACTAGATGATTTAAAATTATGGTGGCTGCTGTTAGTTTATCAAAAACAATTGTTGTTCAATGCTTTATGCTGCTTTTCATTCCTTACTTGAGACCAAAATCTTTTCTAATCTCTCCTGTGCTACACATCAGATTTATTCATTTCATGCATCGTTGTTCCTGGTTGTATTTTGTTGCCTTAAACTACTATACTAGTAATAAGAAGTAATTGTGAGGTGTTTATGTTTATTTTTGAATAGTATATACTGTACACATGTAATAAATACCTTAACATTTTCAGAATCCAATTCTGCATCCAAAAACAGACCTTTCATAAACCCAGTTGTCGATATTACCTACAAAAAGGTACCTAAGTTTAGACATCACACCAGGTTTATTCACTTCTTCAAACTATGTTTTTATTAAAATCATCGATCGGTATATTAACATAGCTCCAGATTCCTCTTATAATATACATAAGTATCATTACATCTATATGTAAATAAAAAGTAAGTTTATAAAGCTCATTTAGGATATGCCTAATTCAATACTAATCAAGTGTGTTGCAACTGAATGCACATCCACTGCTTACCAGCTGACAACTCATTTGACATATTCTTAAAAGGTACTACATGTATAAGGCAAACTGATTCTGATTTTCGTTTCAAAATAATAACCCACGAACTGCAGAAGCAAACTTAGGCCTATAATTATGTATTTTAATTAACAGGTATAATTACTAGGTATTAGTACGTAATTAGTAGATATAATTATCTACTAATTACGTACTAATACCTAGTAATTACTAGTAGGCATTGTATTAGTAAGTAATTAGGTGTTGTGTCGCGGCACTGTCGCTCTTACTTGCAACCGTAAAAAATTTACAGACATTTTATGACGATAAACTAAATATTACAACGTCTTACGGCTGTCATAATATCATGGAGAAATCTAAATGGAGGTTTATTCAGAAGTTTTTCTGCAAGAGGAGGTCGCTTGACGAACTGTCCGAGCGTATCACGCGTTAACTTTATGATTGCCGGATCAACAGCTGTCGCGTTTTCAACTTTGTGTTTCTCGGACATTATCCTAAACTGGTCTTTATCAATAGTTTCGCCAGAAATGTAATTACCAAATATAAGTCCTAAAACTTGTAAAAAAATAAATTTTAAACACAAACTCCAACGCCTTCTGCTGAAGCGTTCAACGACTACATATTATTACACACACCGTCCATTAATGACGATTATGAAACTAGGCAGTGAGAGTGAAAACACTAGCGCCACCTTCTGATTGGCTAGGTTAGGGTAAGTGCGCAGAATGTGGGCATTCGCCAATTTATGTACTACAGCACCACAGTCATTGGTAGGGCTTACTTTCATATTTGAACTTGAGATTCAAAACGACCTCTCGATTTGAGTACAGACATGACACAGAACAGCAAAAGTTATCTAATCCTGTTAGAATCTGTGTGAAATTATTATTATTATTATTATTATTTGTTTTTTTTAGCCCCGGGGTATCAAGGATCCCCCAGGGAGGTAAAAAAATTGTCCGGAGACATATATAAATTAATATATAATTATGTCTCCGCAGTGCTTTTTTTCTAGAAAAAAAGGTTCCGGAACGGAACAATAGGTTCCGGAACGCAACATTTATGGGCGGGCTAAAATCACGAGAAAAACGGGATTGGGTGTTGAATAAACACTGAAAACAGTTCAAAAACACTTAAATTAAATTAAAATAACAAAATTATTGTTTTTATTATTAAAATTAAAAAAATATTTTTAGTAGCTGAAAAAAGGTGCCGGAACGCCGTTCCGGCTGAAAAAAAGCCCTGTGTCTCCGTATGTCTCAGTAGTGGTGTTAGTAGTAGTAGGCCCTAGTATCAGTAATAGTAGTAGCCTAGAAGTAGTAGTAGTAGTAGTAGTAGTAGTAGTAGTAGTAGTAGTAGTAGTAGTAGTAGTAGTAGTAGTAGTAGTAGTAGTAGTAGTAGCATAGTAGTAGTAGTAGTAGCAGCAACAGCAGCAGTAGTAGTTTCTGTTTAACGACACTGCTTTGTCAAAAAAAGTTGGTTGCCTCTCCCTCCATCTTTATCCAGAACAGCAAACCTGATGGGCCTGCGGGCCTTTTCTGTTTATGGCAACAGGATCTGGAGTTTCACCACCTTTTTAAATCCGTTCTACAAGTTATCTAACGTCGATTAGGTTCGAGATAACATTTAGGCCTATTCAACGGATTGCTTATCTATACTTGTCTTCTGATTTCTCGGGTCTAATCGATCTCGACTGGTGTTGTCCAACTAACTGTGATATCAGAATGTATTTGTAGGCCTAATTAAGAATATAATAATGCATTCTTAGAAGCGACAATGGATTGATGCCTTGTGCATTTTTTGCAATAGAGCTTCTGCAGAGATTACCACGTGAAAAATGATCACACATCTGATTGATGACGTCATTTTGTAACTTAATGCTATTGATGACGTAATATCATTTGACATGGCAACGTTTTCAAAGTAGATGTACTTTTTTGTTTAAGATTTCTTCGATTTTAAATTCCTTGTTTGCGTATTTTTTCTGAAATGACAAGCTTGATGTCCAGACATAAGAAGATCAACAAGGTGATCAATATTACAAGGTATATCAAGATCTTCTATTTTTATTTATCGAAATATACGAATTAAATGAGGCAGGAACGTGAGAAATACGGACGAGATTGTTATAGCAGCTATAGCTGAATGGTTAACTGGTTTCCATCGATGACAGCCTAATAAGAGATCTTCTACCACCAAAGCAATAAACAAATAAAGAATCAAAATGCTTAATAGAATTTTGAATTAACTATTCGCCCAAACAAATTGAGCAATGCAAAGAAAAGCATTCGTAAGACCTGCAATCGTTTCATAAAACCAAAACAGGCTAGTTTAGTTATACAGAGTTTGTATATATACCATACATAGTGTCGCGTAACTACTACTTCCAGGTGACCGGACTTCTGTAAGGAGTTTCCGATAAGGCAGCAGACGGCTCGTGTCGCGACCCAGGATGCCTCACGACCGTCGCTGATATCCGTTGAGTTCGACTTCAGCTTTTTGGCTGAAGATTTAAAATAAGAAAAGACTGTATTCCGCTGTAAAGTTAAACTCTTTTATTTCACAACGACCGAAATTCTTCTTTATTCGACACTGTACCTCAAATAATATATCAAACTAGCGCTTGATAACTTGTAAAATCCACGAAGAGCTACGATAACGATCCAAACGAAAATCCACGAGCGAACCTTCTTCACGACGAATAGATCAGACGAGAGCGAACAGACGAGAAGCACACCGAACAGCACAGAACACGCTTGCTCTACACAAGGTCCTTATATACTTTTGCTAGGCGACAAGTTACACTTCTGGCGAACATAAATTGCCCTAGGCGAACCGGCGAATGTCAGCCACCTTGTAAATCTGACTAAATTCATAGCTTATATTAACGAACATCAGCCAGACTTCCTACAGACAAAACTTAAATGGCGATCTAAATAGACTGCCAGAGCATCTAATATACACTAGCGCCAGCGAAAAGTCAGCCAAAAAAGCATCCGGCGCAAGTACAAGAATAATTCAACATATTTCTCAAACGCGAACATAGGAAAGTTCGTCAACAGTCTTGAGGCGTACATTCCTCATCACCCTAACACAATTTCTCCATACCATGGTAAAACAATGTCCGCCAAACACAACGGCGAATTTAACAGAGTTCTCCAAGTGAATAATGTGCATGATAAGAACTAAAGAATCAGCCAAGCATTAAGCGCCAGACCAACTTAAAGGAGGGAACCCATTTCCGTTACACCCTCCTCCCACCAAAAAGAAAGCCGAAGCCCTCTTCGGGTCATAATTAAGAGTCAATAAGCAAACCTAAACAGTCAGTATCGTAATGTACTTAAGTTGGTTTGCAATATATCAACCGATCAAAAATAGCAATTTATTGAAATCGCACGGGTTTATGTATAACCCGTCGTGGCCTCGACATCTCACCGGGTCCCTCTGGCAGCTGACCCGACGTTGGCCCCGAGCCCTCAGAATCCTGCTCAATCGAAGACTCATCATACGCTTTCAATTTGTCCACATGTGTGATAAATGGCTGCGTCTTTAATGCACAGGCTTTCTTTCTGGTGCCAGTACACCTTAACAGTCGCGCTCTCATGCAATATTTCAACAAGGTCAGGTACTCGTCCTCCTTCCTCTAACCACTGGCGTACTATCCTTAAGTCATGATCCTCTCTCTGTGCGTTCAGAATAGGATCGCTATTCTCAGCCGTCGGTTCTGGCGTTGCAGTCACAACTTCCCTAGTGGCAGCTACAGCCAGCACTTCATCCTCGGCTCCGCACTGCCTACACGGCTTTCTCGAAAGGGCGTCAGCGTTTCCATGACGATGCCCCGGCCGGTGCAGGATCTCGAAATCAAATTCAGCCAATCTCTCCAGCCACCTACCTTGCTGTCCTATAGGCTCTGGCGTCCTTTGTAACCATCTAAGTGCAGCATGGTCTGTCCTCAACACAAAATGTCGGCCTAGCAGATACTGTCTATAGTACTTAGTGAAGTAGACAACAGCTAGTAATTCTCGCCTGGTAACGCAGTACCGCTGTTCAGCCGCGGAAAGAAGCCGACTGCCATATGCAATCACTCTCTCCTCTCCATCAATATTCTGTGAAAGCACAGCCCCAATTCCGATGTCAGACGCATCGCAATCTAACACATAAGCCATTCCTTCCTTAGGCAGCGTCAAGACCGGCGCCGTCGTCAACAATGCCTTCAGGCGGTCGAATGCCTCTTGACATTCCTCAGTCCAAGTAAACACATGACCCTTCTTAGTTAAGGCAAACAAAGGAGCAGCCAGCGTCGAAAAATCTCTAACAAATTTCCTGTAATAGGAGCAGAGGCCTAAAAATGCGCGAACCTCTCTTAATTTACTAGGAACCGGCCACTCAGTAACCTCAGAGATTTTCGACGGATCTACTGTCACTCCATCTGGCGACACTATATGTCCCAGGAAACCAACCATTCTGCGCAATAGCCGGCACTTACTCGGCTTCAGCTTTAAATTCGCTTCTCTCAATCTTTGTAGTATTTGTTCTAACCGCTCTAGATGCTGATCGATGTCTTTACCAAAAATGATAACATCATCTAGATACACAAGGCACGTTTCAAAATTCAACCCAGAAAGGACAAGGTCCATAAGTCTTTGAAACGTCGCCGGAGCGTTACACAATCCATAGGGCATCACAGTCCACCTAAATGTTCCTCTCCGAGTGACGAAAGCAGATTTATCCGAATCCTTCGGATCCAAACCAACCTGATGATATCCGCTTCGGAAGTCCAGCGTACTATACCAGCTAGCCCCTGACAGCGCATCCAAACACTCGTCACAACGAGGCAGAGGATACGAATCCTTCTTCGTCTTCTCATTTAGACCTCTATAATCGATGCAAAATCTCATCGATCCATCTTTCTTTCTTGCTAAGACAACATTGGCTGCCCACTCGCTAGCTGCAGGCTCTATGATCCCATCTGCCAGCATCTGCTCCAGTTGGTTATCAATCACCTCTCTATACGCAAAAGGTTGCCGTCTCAGCGGTTGCCGCACAGGAGCAGTACTCCCTGTGTCTATACGATGCATTGCAGCCGATGTCCTTCCAATGTCTCGTTCATTCTGCGAAAACACATCATGGTATTCGTCCAAAAACTTACTCAAACGTTCTCTCGCATCTGCCGACACTTCTTCTGGGATGTCACTCATCAAAACATCTTTGACACCTGTGGCCTCCTTACTCACCTTTTCTTCCATCCTATGTTCACGAGACTGTACATGTACTGGGTGCAATCCCCCTAATAGCTTATCTTTTTCTAGCTTGACTACTTCCTCTGTCAAGTTAATCACACGGATTTGTGGTGTGCCAGCACCTTCCCCTACAAGTACCCGGGCAACATGGACTCCCGGTTGAAGCTCTCTGGCCTCAGTCATCCAAGCCGGTGCCGTCTGGTTCAAATCCAAATATAGGGTTTTTGCGCTAATATCTTGGTGGCACTTCGGCGGAACAATTACCTCTTCCGCGACTATCACCCGTCTGCACCATGCAGATCCATTACCCTTTACTAGGGGAACCCTTTTTCGCCCAACAAAAAGCGCACCAGTCCCAAAGCCCAAGCGGCAGCGGTGTTGTCGCAGAAAGTCCATGCCCAGCATTGCCTCAACTATCTGGTCAGAAACTAAAAATGTTGTAGTTAGAGCAAACCCACGCCACATCTTAAGTGGTACCGTGACCTCCCCTAGGACATTAATTTCCGTCCCGTTAGCAGCCATCAAGCAGCGAGTACAAGGTTTAAGTTCTAACCCTTCAACAGCTGACAAAGGCACAAGGCTCACCTCCGAACCGGTGTCGATCAGGCACAGCTGGGTCTTTCCGTCGATGGATCCCCGTATGTAGATTGCGTTGTTGCTGGCTCTGTTGGACGTCCGAGAGCGCGTGGTGTGGTTCACTGCGGCGTCTTCGACTGCGACTTGCTCCTCCGGTTCGGCTGTGGTGGCGTTAGGAGTGCGGTTGGCGAACCGTCGTCGTCCCTGACGACAGTCCCGAACGATGTGGCCAGGCCGACCACACCCGAAGCAGACCGCTGTCCGGCCATAGGTAGGCCGGTTCGACGATGAGTTGGTGGCTCCATGGTTGGCATCAAGGTTCGCTTCTTGGAGCCTCGACGCGTTGTTCGTCCAGCTCTCGAATTGTCGGTCGATCCGTGCTTCGATCTCCCGTTGCCATCTCTTCTGCTCTTCCCTCAGCGTTGCCAGGAAGCGGTCCAGTTGAGATTGGAGTTGACTTGCAGCGTCGGCCTCGGCGGTCCCGCGCACACGATTGGGCGGTCTCCGCCGATCCTCCGACTCAGATATTCTTTGGTAGGCTTCCAGTCGTAGAGCTGTGCGATATGCCTCGTCTAACGTCTTCGGTTCGCGTTCCCGAACTTTCAGCGACAGCTCTCGATCTCGTAGGGCCTCCAGGAAAGCGTCTTTGGCGACTATCTCGGTAGTCTCGTTCGATGGTACTGGGTAGGCCAGCACCACCAATCTTCGTATGTCGTGGAGAAGGGTACTCAGCGTCTCGTCCTGGCGTTGACGACGATAGTACAACTGCGCTCTGAAGGTCTCCGCTTGTCCCTCAGTGCCGTATCGTTGTCGTAGACGCACCACAAGTTCTTCGTACGTGACATCGGGTTGCGAACCGAAGTCCCATAGCAGCTGGGTCGCCGCCTTGTCCAAAGCGCACCGCAGGTAATCGACCTTGTCCTCCGGAGTCCATGCATTGTGGCGTGCGCAGACTTCAAATTGTGTAAGGAAGGAGTCCAACGACCCCGTCCCGTCGAACTTCCCCGGCTTCATCGGTGCCTTCCGATAGCCCAGAACAACACCGGCGTTCTCCAGCGGTTTTGGCGTACTTGGCAGCTCCCTTCTCATACGCGACGGTTTCGGCTTCGTCGATCCCGGCTCGTCAAAGTCAATGCTTTCCAGCAGTTGGTCCGGGTCGAAGGTGGCCCTCTTCGACGTCTTGTTCGCCGCAGGGGTCGACGTACTTGGGTGCAAGGGCGTCGGTTCTCCCACGTCCAACAACGAGTAAATTATCGTTCGCTCTTCGTCCGTCATTTTCGCTCGAGAGAAGAAATCTTGAAAAGTCACTCACCAGTCGTCGAATCCAATGAATTTCCGGCGAACAGTCTTTTTCCGAACAGAGTCGTAAACCCGTACTTCTGGTACCAATTTGTCGCGTAACTACTACTTCCAGGTGACCGGACTTCTGTAAGGAGTTTCCGATAAGGCAGCAGACGGCTCGTGTCGCGACCCAGGATGCCTCACGACCGTCGCTGATATCCGTTGAGTTCGACTTCAGCTTTTTGGCTGAAGATTTAAAATAAGAAAAGACTGTATTCCGCTGTAAAGTTAAACTCTTTTATTTCACAACGACCGAAATTCTTCTTTATTCGACACTGTACCTCAAATAATATATCAAACTAGCGCTTGATAACTTGTAAAATCCACGAAGAGCTACGATAACGATCCAAACGAAAATCCACGAGCGAACCTTCTTCACGACGAATAGATCAGACGAGAGCGAACAGACGAGAAGCACACCGAACAGCACAGAACACGCTTGCTCTACACAAGGTCCTTATATACTTTTGCTAGGCGACAAGTTACACTTCTGGCGAACATAAATTGCCCTAGGCGAACCGGCGAATGTCAGCCACCTTGTAAATCTGACTAAATTCATAGCTTATATTAACGAACATCAGCCAGACTTCCTACAGACAAAACTTAAATGGCGATCTAAATAGACTGCCAGAGCATCTAATATACACTAGCGCCAGCGAAAAGTCAGCCAAAAAAGCATCCGGCGCAAGTACAAGAATAATTCAACATATTTCTCAAACGCGAACATAGGAAAGTTCGTCAACAGTCTTGAGGCGTACATTCCTCATCACCCTAACACAATTTCTCCATACCATGGTAAAACAATGTCCGCCAAACACAACGGCGAATTTAACAGAGTTCTCCAAGTGAATAATGTGCATGATAAGAACTAAAGAATCAGCCAAGCATTAAGCGCCAGACCAACTTAAAGGAGGGAACCCATTTCCGTTACAATAGTAACATAGGTTCAAATACAAGGATACAGCATGCACAGATACATGTAGGCCCTACATAATACATTTATATGTAGACATTCTCAGTATGTTGGTTGTCGAAAACGAGCTGGGGGTCTAAAATTTTACCGATTACAAATCTAATGTTGTTAATATGTTGCACACAAAACAACTTACGATTCATGGGGTATTTTATTTTCCTCTCTAGATTTATGTACAAAACAAACAAAATTATGATCTTTCTTGCAACTGGGTCCCGGTCGCTTCGCCCGACATGTCTTAAAGACTTAAACAACCTAGTCTGTAGAAGCCTTGCTCGCAGTGGTTAAATTAAGCCGGACAGGGCATGTTTTAAGGGAAATTTATCACTGCACATGGCGAGCGCCGGAGCGCATAAAAATCATAAATAATTATGAATTATAATTATTTTCGTGCACAAACAGCGGTTAACAGCCTTTCATCACTGCACATTTTGTGTATCATTGCACGTTAAAACAATCCCTGAAGCCGGATCCCGTCGGATCTGCGATCCGCCACCTCTGATTTGAGATCCGCCACCTGCATTGAGAGACCCACCACCCAAATTATGAGATCCGCCACCTAAGAAGGGAGACCCATCACCTCAATAGGGAGATCCACCACCGAAAATCAAATTAGCATTCGTCAGCCTCACAGTGCGGTCCAATATTCACTAGCATCACAGAACACTACTTGGGCCTATGCGTTTACTTAAATCGCCTGCAGTTTTATAATCGCTGCCGAAGGGTAGTAACCCAAGGCTCTGGCAGCAGAAGTAGATTTGGGCCTACATCCGAGCGATAACACAGTAGTTTGCTTCATTAATAACTCGTTTGCGGAATTTCGGAAGGCTGAACTGGAATCGTTTGAAAATCTGGAATAGCACGTCATCTGATTAGTAATAGTTATCGCGCCTGCAGTCTGCAGATAATGTCGAAAAGAAAGTTGGCCAGTGTGCAAAGAAAGCTATCGTACGTCGATGGATTGCTAAGGGTCGTCATGCTGCAACAGATTTTCATGCAGTCCCTTAGATTAAGCTATTAATCTACCCCTGATGAGACAGCCACGGGTATGAAGTGTTAGCGACTTCATTTTCTTAGCCTTGGCATAAGAGTGCGGGTGGCTAGTCCTCTCCCTCGCCGTCTCGTCTTCCCACCAACAGTGGACAGTCGGTGTACTTATTATAGCTGAGTTGGCTTAGGGGCACAAGTGGAGCAGAAACCTCGAACCAAATTTCTTTTCACTGGGTTTACATCTGTTATGATCTAAGGCTATAGTCAGACTCCTTTACTTACTCGGCTCTTCAATATGAAAGTAGTCTGCATATTAAGTGTTGGTATTTGTTCAATATGTGCTTTGTAAGTTATTGCATTGACAAGTCGATCAAAGCCTATAGCCTTCTGTAACATGCTATGTAAAGAATATGTAATATTATGTTTCAATCTTAATTGTTTATGTTGTTGCTTTGAATTATCGGTGATATGTCGTGTTGTTTGCATGTTGTAATTCAGGGACGTCATATGGGGAGGGGCATAGGGGGAATTTGCCCTACCCCTGTTTTTTGGAAAAAAGAAAAAATGTAAAAAAGAAAAGGAGGAAGAAGAAAGGGGTAAAAAAAAGAGAGACTCATTTTGCAGCAGTGGCTTACAGTTTTGCACATGCAGACTATATAAATACAAAGCATTTTAAAAGAAACACCGAAAAGCGAATAAAAAATTTCCGCGCGTGAGCGCGGAAAACTTTTTAACCTCTTTTTTGCCTACCCCCTGGAAGAAGCTGAAATGACGTCCCTGTTGTAATTTAGGATTTACTGTATTAGCCGTAGGTTTTTTGGATTTGCAAATATTTAGAGACCCACCACCTCTGGATGAGCAATTTAACCACTGCTTGCTCGCCCTGGTAGGCTATTTCCGCGATCAAAGAACCAACTGGCCTATCTAGAACTCATGGCAAAGGTCCGACGGGCTCACGCTTATCCCATGGCGACAGGGCCACCGACAGAAATTCGGGGCCCCTAGGCAGAGCAGTCACGGGCCCCTAAACTATCATTAGGCTTTATGAGAAAAGTTGATTGCAGGCCCGGCCCGGGCCCCTAAAAATCGCCGGAAAATCGCCGGGCCCCTGGGCATTTGCCCCCTTGCCCCTCCCTCTCGGCGGGCCTTCATGGCGAAATGGTCGCAGGTTGATTTTGGAAAGTCACCGCGACAGTGGCGGCTCATATACTTGGCTGCTACGTCTCTTTGAACCGGTGAGGCCGCGGAGCTAGCGGTATCCAGGAAAATATCCAAATACAATCCACTCCGACTGCAGTATCATTTTGTTCCGCTGGCCTACGAAACTCTGGGTCCTATTAAGCTTTTATCACGGAGCTTGGGCACCTCAATTGTCATCCATCTATCAGAGTTCATTCTAGGTATGTAAGATAATTATACAAACCTGATAAGTGACTAGACATTGAGGCGCCTAAGAAGCTATTGGAGTTCGAAATAGGATAAAGGGAGCGGGGAGATGGTTGAATGATAACACGCTGGAACGAAGATAAGAAGGACGCGGGTTCGATACCCGCTAGCCCCATAAGGTTGGTTCAGCCTTGCATTCGCTAGAGGGCGACTGTAAAATTGAGCGGTAGGACAGATGGGCGCCGTTCATTGCTGCCGTATACAGTTAAATTCAACTCTTGTAAAACTGTATCTGTTACTACTATATATCATGTAAGGCGCTGCTGAGCACCGGTTGAGTGGCGCCATAGCAATGTGCGAAAATGAAGATGAGGGTGATTACAGTCTCAACATGAATAATATTCTGGAGCTGGTCAGAGAATTCCAATTCACCTCCAGTCTTTGTTCAAAGATAAGCTACATTGAGAATATCAGATCACTCAACGGTAGATAACTCCAGGATAATAGATGATACAACAGATGTACAATCCACAAGCCTCTGGAAAGATGAACCATATCTACGCTGGAAAGTTTTTTATTGGTCAGTATAATTAGGAAAGGTTTCACTAAGGCCACCCTTCCAGTGGACTGATTTGTGGGGCGTGGTGGCTCAGTGGTAAGTTCGGCGCCTTGTGACCAGAGGGTTGCAGGTTCGAATCCCACTCTAGCCGCTGCGTACGGACCTTGGGCAAGTCCTTCACTCGCAATTGCTCGTGGCGCTTCGGCGTGAAAACTCCGACACAGTATCAAATGCTGTAGTCGGGAGCGCCTCTGAGTAGTAGTAGACTTCGAGAGGCGCTATAGAAATATCCGGAATAAAAAAAAAAAAAAGTCAATCTATAGGGATCTAAGGTGAGATCCTACAGTTTGACGAAGCAATCACAAGATACCTTTACCAAAGAGATCTGCATGTCTTAAGATATGTAGACCTATAAGTCTGTAGATCAGGGCTCGAAGTGGGATGGTATGAAACGGTATGCCATACCGGCACCTCTCCTGGCCGGCCGATAGCATACCGGAACATCTCCAGGTGAAAAATCCATACTGGTATACAGTCTCGTGAATTTTAAATAGTTTCTCACGACGAAACCCTTGACAAGAAACCAGTTTTCTTTCTCCGAAACTTCGCTAAAACTCACCTACGGCAATGTAGAATTCAACAAATATTCCGGAGAGGGGAATAGTTCTTTTAGCCATACCGGCACATCTTGTTTCTCACTTCGAGCCCTGCTGTAGATAGAGGGAGAGTAAGTATATATAGTCAGTCAGCAGTCAGATGTCAGCAGACTCAGAATGACGCATTGTTCATGAAGCTTATACTAGGCATTCTGTATTAGACTAGCATGTCTAGTGCTAAGTAGAAACTAGGCGTTTCTTCTCGAGATTTCAGAATATGAGTTCTTCTAGTTATTGCAATGTCGTAGCCATCACATCATCATCAGTGTAACTGAACAATCGTAGGCAATTGAACTGCGTATTTGACGATATACATTCGTAGCGAATGACGCTAAAGAATTCTACAGAGAGAATTTAAATGTGATAGATGTCAAAGACAGCGAACCATTGAAAGCTGTTTTAGACGCTGGAGAACCGAACCCAGCAACTGTTATACATGTATTTGGAGACTCTATACAGAAACATGTAATCTTTTTCAGCACCTCTCAGTTATGATCCAACAATTTAATGCAATCGCCAATCGCCTATTTATACAGTAGAAGCACTTTCTCCTTGCCAGAAGTTGACGAGTCTTAGCCAACCTAGACAGTAACATTTCTCCAGAGCCATTTTAAGTCCCGATGGATCATTTGTACCTGGGGAAAATAATGAAAATGATCACACATCTGATTAGATATATGGAAAAACATAGAAAACCTAATACATGTGCACGAGTCTTACACTTTAGTTCAAAAAATTTTTGAACCATGTTTTGAAACTTTTTTCGCTCATAGTCCAGTTGCTTTGTTCAAACACCATAACTGCCTGCTTTAAGCCAAGAAATAAAAGTTTTCTACATTCCACCTCATTGATGCCATGAAAGAGCTGGAGAAATCAAGACCTGACCCCAACATCTTTTCAGTAACTTAGTTAAGGGGTTAGTAGAAAACGTATTGGTTGCACCACAAGTATTTTTAACCAATAATTATTGTTTCAGAGTTAAACAATGCAGAGATCATACTCCAGAAGAAAAGACGAGTTGAAGTAGGATGTCTGCAGCAAATTTAAAAAATGCAAGAAATCAGCTTTAGTCAGGTGAACATTTAAATAAAAGCCAACTTCAAAGTCAAGATGTGAAGACACGAGGTATTTTAAATTGATATTCCTTCACTCTGTCCTTTTTGAGCAAACGCTTTAAAAACACCGAACAGAACAATTAGTTTCCATATTCAGACTAAACCTTTTCACTGGTTTCGATCTTACGACACTTTAAGGTTGAAGACGTTTTTCCAGCAAATGGAAATGTTAAAAATTCCTGATCCAAAGTCAACTTTAGCATGGCCAACATGAAAGCAAAGCCAACGTCGAAGTCAAGATGTGAAGCGAAGATACGAGGGATTTTACATTCAGATTCTGCTGCCTTCAATCCTAGGGTAATTTAATTGTTGAAGGGGATTTTCAGGACATCAAATGTAAAGGTCCAGATCGAAGGTCAACTTCAGAGAAATCGCCAACATGAAAGCAAAGCCAACTTCGAAGTGAAGACGTGAAGTGAAGAAACGAGGTAATTTAAATTCAGTTTCTTCTGTTTAATAACTTTATGAGATAGCACTTTAAAACACAGAACTGAACTTTGATAATTTATTTAAACTTAAATTTTTCATTGGTTTTGATCATGTGGTAATTTAAAGTTGAAGAGGGGTTTCAGCATATCAACTATAAAAAGCCCAGATCGTAGTTCAACTTTAGATATATGACCAACATGAAAGCAATGCCAACTTCAATTCAATTCAATAATTTTTGTAGCAGCCGATAACAACTCACAAGGATTCATAAGTGACAATCGATAACAGCCACGCAATTGTGAGTAGAAAAAAAGAGACTAGAGATTCTTAATGCAAGTAATGAAGGAAAAGTTATCAACGGCAAAAACACTTGGTGGTCATATTGCAAGTGGTGATGCATGAGTTATTAGCGGGAGCAATGGGTGGCTCCTAAGGGATTGGCATCCCGCTAGGTGGAGACACCCAACTGAGTCAAGTATCATGGGTACAAAGAATGGCAGAGGAGCTATACATTTTCGAAGTGGCTAAATGCTAGTGGGAGTAGCCTAAACGATAAGCAGGGAATAGAGCAGGGTAAAGATATCTTCGAAGTGAAGATGTGAAATGAAGACACGAGGTAATTTGAATTCAGTTTCTTCTACTTTCGTTATTATGGTAATTTCAAGTTGGAGGTTTTTCAGCACATCAAATATAAAAGTCCAGATCGAAGGTCATATATATGGCCAACATGAAAGCAATGCCAACTTCGAAGTGAAGATGTGAAATGAAGACACCAGGCATTTTGATTCAGTTTCTTAGCCTTTCGAGAATATGGTATTTAAAGTTGAAGGGGTTTTCAGTACATCAAATACAAAGCCCAGACCGAAGGTCAACTTTAGATATATGGCCAACGTGAAAGCAAAGTCAACTTCGAAGTCAAGATGTGAAGTGAAGACACGAGGTAATTTCAATTCAGCTTGTTCTACTTTTGATTTGATAGTAATTTAAAGTTGAAGGCTCTTCAGCACATCAAACATAAAAGTCCCGATCAAAGGTCATCTTTAGATATATGGCCAACATGAAAGCAAAGCCAACTTCGAAATGAAGATGTGAAGTGAAGACACTTTAGATAAATGGCCAACATGAAGGCAAAGCTCAGTTCTGTGTTTTAAAGTGTTATCTCATCAAGTTACTAAACAGAAGAAACTGATTTCAAAGTACCTTTTGTTTCCAAAGTAGAACAAGCTGAATTTAAATTACCTCGTGTCTTCACTTCACATCTTGACTTCGAAGTTGACTTTGCTTTCACGGTAATCAATTGCTTCGAGTGCCTCGGTAATCAATTGGTTAGAGTGCCACGGTAATCAATTGGTTCGAGTGCCTCGGTAATCAATTGGTTCCAGTGCCACGGTAATCAGTTGGTTCGAGTGCCTCGGTAATCAATTGGTTAGAGTGCCACGGTAATCAATTGATTCAAGTGCCACGGTAATCGATAGGTTCGAGGGCCTCGGTAATCAATTGGTTCGAGTGCCTCGGTAATCAATTGGTTCCAGTGCCACGGTAATCAATTGGTTCCAGTGCCACGGTAATCAATTGGTTCAAGTGCCACGGTAATCAATTGCTTCGAGTGCCTCGGTAATCAATTGGTTCGAGTGCCTCGGTAATCAATTGGTTAGTGTGCCACGGTAATCAATTGGTTCGAGTGCCTCGGTAATCAATTGGTTAGAGTGCCACGGTAATCAATTGGTTCAAGTGCCACGGTAATCAATAGGTTCGAGGGCCTCGGCAATCAATTGGTTCGAGTCCCTCGGTAATCAATTAGTTCAAGTGCCACGGTAATCAATAGGTTCGAGTGCCAGGGTAATCAATTGGTTAGAGTGCCACGGTAATCAATTGGTTCGAGGGCCTCGGTAATCAATTGGTTCGAGTGCCTCGGTAATCAATTGGTTCGAGTGCCTCGGTAATCAATTGGTTAGAGTGCCACGGAAATCAATTGGTTAGAGTGCCATCGTAATCAATTGGGTCGAGGGCCTCGGTAATCAATTGGTTCAAGTGCCACGGTAATAATTTTTTTCGAGTGACTCGGTAATCAATTGGTTCGAGGGCCTCGGTAATCAATTGGTTCGAGTGCCACGGTAATCAATTGTTTCGAGTGCCTCGGTAATCAATTGGTTCGAGTGCCTCGGTAATCAATTGGTTCGAATGCCTCGGTAAACAATTGGTTCAAGTGCCACGGTAATCAATAGGTTGGAGTTACACGGTAATCAATTGGTTCGAGTGCCTCGGTAATCAATTGGTTCGAGGGCCTCGGTAATCAATTGGTTCCAGTGCCACGGTAATCAATTTTTTCGAGTGCCTCGGTAATCAATTGCTTCGAGTGCCTAGGTAATCAATTGGTTCGAGTGCCTCGGTAATCAATTGGTTAGTGTGCCACGGTAATCAATTGGTTCGAGTGCCTCGGTAATCAATTGGATAGAGTGCCACGGTAATCGATAGGTTCGAGGGCCTCGGTAATCAATTGGTTCGAGTGCCTCGGAAATCAATTGGTTCGAGGGCCTCGGTAATCAATTGGTTCGAATGCCTCGGTAATCAATTGGTTCAAGTGCCACGGTAATCAATAGGTTCGAGGGCCTCGGTAATCAATTGGTTCGAGTGCCTCGGTAATCAATTTGTTCAAGTGCCACGGTAATCAATTGGCTCGAGGGCCTCGGTAATCAATTGGTTCGAGTGCCTCGGTAATCAATTGGTTCAAGTGCCACGGTTATCAATTGGTTCGAGTGCCTCGGTAATCAATTGGATAGAGTGCCACGGTAATCGATAGGTTCGAGGGCCTCGGTAATCAATTGGTTCGAGTGCCTCGGTAATCAATTGGTTCCAGTGTCACGGTAATCAATTGGTTCGAGTGCCACGGTAATCAATTGGTTCAAGTGCCACGGTAATCAATTGCTTCGAGTGCCTCGGTAATCAATTGGTTCGAGAGCCTCGGTAATCAATTGGTTAGTGTGCCACGGTAATCAATTGGTTCGAGTGCCACGGTAATCAATTGGTTCGATTGCCACGGTAATCAATTGGTTCGATTGCCTTGGTAATCAATTGGTTAGAGTGCCTCGGTAATCAATTGGTTCGAGTGCCTCGGTAATCAATTGGTTCAAGTGCCACGGTAATCAATAGGTTCGAGTGCCACGGTAATCAATTGGTTCGAGTGCCTCGGTAATCAATTGGTTCGAGTGCCTCGGTAATCAATTTTTTCGAGTGCCTCGGTAATCAATTAGTTCAAGTGCCACGGTAATCAATTGGCTCGAGGGCCGCGGTAATCAATTGGTTCGAGGGCCTCGGTAATCAATTGGTTCGAGTGCCTCGGTAATCAATTAGTTCAAGTGCCACGGTAATCAATTGGCTCGAGGGCCTCGGTAATCAATTGGTTCGAGTGCCTCGGTAATCAATTGGTTCGAGTGCCTCGGTAATCAATTAGTTCAAGTGCCACGGTAATCAATTGGCTCGAGGGCCTCGGTAATCAATTGGTTCGAGTGCCTCGGTAATCAATTGGTTCAAGTGCCACGGTAATCAATAGGTTCGAGTGCCACGGTAATCAATTGGTTCGAGTGCCTCGGTAATCAATTGGTTCGAGTGCCTCGGTAATCAATTTTTTCGAGTGCCTCGGTAATCAATTAGTTCAAGTGCCACGGTAATCAATTGGCTCGAGGGCCGCGGTAATCAATTGGTTCGAGGGCCTCGGTAATCAATTGGTTCGAGTGCCTCGGTAATCAATTAGTTCAAGTGCCACGGTAATCAATTGGCTCGAGGGCCTCGGTAATCAATTGGTTCGAGTGCCTCGGTAATCAATTGGTTCGAGTGCCTCGGTAATCAATTAGTTCAAGTGCCACGGTAATCAATTGGCTCGAGGGCCTCGGTAATCAATTGGTTCGAGTGCCTCGGTAATCAATTGGTTCAAGTGCCACGGTAATCAAGAGGTTCGAGTGCCACGGTAATCAATTGGATCGAGTGCCTCGGTAATCAATTGGTTCGAGGGCCTCGGTAATCAATTGGTTCGAATGCCTCGGTAATCAATTGGTTCAAGTGCCACGGTAATCAATAGGTTCGAGTGCCTCGGTAATCAATTGGTTCGAGTGCCTCGGTAATCAATTGGTTCGAGGGCCTCGGTAATCAATTGGTTCGAATGCCTCGGTAATCAATTGGTTCAAGTGCCACGGTAATCAATAGGTTGGAGTTACACGGTAATCAATTGGTTCGAGTGCCTCGGTAATCAATTGGTTCGAGGGCCTCGGTAATCAATTGGTTCCAGTGCCACGGTAATCAATTTTTTCGAGTGCCTCGGTAATCAATTGGTTCCAGTGCCTCGGTAATCAATTGGTTAGTGTGCCACGGTAATCAATTGGTTCGAGTGCCTCGGTAATCAATTGGATAGAGTGCCACGGTAATCGATAGGTTCGAGGGCCTCGGTAATCAATTGGTTCGAGTGCCTCGGTAATCAATTGGTTCCAGTGCCACGGTAATCAATTGGTTCGAGTGCCACGGTAATCAATTGGTTCAAGTGCCACGGTAATCAATTGCTTCGAGTGCCTCGGTAATCAATTGGTTCGAGTGCCTCGGTAATCAATTGGTTAGTGTGCCACGGTAATCAATTGGTTCGAGTGCCTCGGTAATCAATTGGATAGAGTGCCACGGTAATCAATTGGTTCCAGTGCCTCGGTAATCAATTGGTTAGTGTGCCACGGTAATCAATTGGTTCGAGTGCCTCGGTAATCAATTGGATAGAGTGCCACGGTAATCGATAGGTTCGAGGGCCTCGGTAATCAATTGGTTCGAATGCCTCGGTAATCAATTGGTTCAAGTGCCACGGTAATCAATAGGTTCGAGTGCCACGGTAATCAATTGTTTCGAGTGCCTCGGTAATCAATTGGTTCGAGGGCCTCGGTAATCAATTGGTTCGAGTGCCTCGGTAATCAATTGGTTCGAGTGCCTCGGTAATCAATTGGTTCGAGTGCCAGGGTAATCAATTGGTTAGAGTGCCACGGTAATCAATTGGTTCGAGGGCCTCGGTAATCAATTGGTTCGAGTGCCTCGGTAATCAATTGGTTCGAGTGCCTCGGTAATCAATTGGTTAGAGTGCCACGGTAATCAATTGGTTAGAGTGCCATCGTAATCAATTGGGTCGAGGGCCTCGGTATTCAATTGGTTCAAGTGCCACGGTAATCAATTTTTTCGAGTGACTCGGTAATCAATTGGTTCCAGTGCCACGGTAATCAATTGGTTCGCGTGCCTCGGTAATCAATTGGTTCCAGTGCCTCGGTAATCAATTGGTTAGTGTGCCACGGTAATCAATTGGTTCGAGTGCCTCGGTAATCAATTGGTTAGAGTGCCATCGTAATCAATTGGGTCGAGGGCCTCGATAATCAATTGGTTCGAGTGCCTCGGTAATCAATTGGTTCAAGTGCCACGGTAATCAATAGGTTCGAGTGACACGGTAATCAATTGGTTCGAGTGCCTCGGTAATCAATAGGTTCGTGTGCCTCGGTAATCAATTTTTTCGAGTGCCTCGGTAATCAATTAGTTCAAGTGCCACGGTAATCAATTGGCTCGAGGGCCTCGGTAATCAATTGGTTCGAGGGCCTCGGTAATCAATTGGTTCGAGTGCCTCGGTAATCAATTAGTTCAAGTGCCACGGTAATCAATTGGCTCGAGGGCCTCGGTAATCAATTGGTTCGAGTGCCTCGGTAATCAATTGGTTCAAGTGCCACGGTAATCAATAGGTTCGAGTGCCACGGTAATCAATTGGATCGAGTGCCTCGGTAATCAATTGGTTCGAGGGCCTCGGTAATCAATTGGTTCGAATGCCTCGGTAATCAATTGGTTCAAGTGCCACGGTAATCAATAGGTTCGAGTGCCACGGTAATCAATTGGTTCGAGTGCCTCGGTAATCAATTGGTTCGAGGGCCTCGGTAATCAATTGGTTCGAATGCCTCGGTAATCAATTGGTTCAAGTGCCACGGTAATCAATAGGTTGGAGTTACACGGTAATCAATTGGTTCGAGTGCCTCGGTAATCAATTGGTTCGAGGGCCTCGGTAATCAATTGGTTCGAATGCCTCGGTAATCAATTGGTTCAAGTGCCACGGTAATCAATAGGTTGGAGTTACACGGTAATCAATTTTTTCGAGTGCCTCGGTAATCAATTGGTTCCAGTGCCTCGGTAATCAATTGGTTAGTGTGCCACGGTAATCAATTGGTTCGAGTGCCTCGGTAATCAATTGGATAGAGTGCCACGGTAATCGATAGGTTCGAGGGCCTCGGTAATCAATTGGTTCGAGTGCCTCGGTAATCAATTGGTTCGAGAGCCTCGGTAATCAATTGGTTAGTGTGCCACGGTAATCAATTGGTTCGAGTGCCACGGTAATCAATTGGTTCGATTGCCACGGTAATCAATTGGTTCGAGTGCCTCGGTAATCAATTGGTTAGAGTGCCTCGGTAATCAATTGGTTCGAGTGCCTCGGTAATCAATTGGTTCAAGTGCCACGGTAATCAATAGGTTCGAGTGCCACGGTAATCAATTGGTTCGAGTGCCTCGGTAATCAATTGGTTCGAGTGCCTCGGTAATCAATTTTTTCGAGTGCCTCGGTAATCAATTAGTTCAAGTGCCACGGTAATCAATTGGCTCGAGGGCCTCGGTAATCAATTGGTTCGAGGGCCTCGGTAATCAATTGGTTCGAGTGCCTCGGTAATCAATTAGTTCAAGTGCCACGGTAATCAATTGGCTCGAGGGCTTCGGTAATCAATTGGTTCGAGTGCCTCGGTAATCGATTGGTTCAAGTGCCACGGTAATCAATAGGTTCGAGTGCCACGGTAATCAATTGGATCGAGTGCCTCGGTAATCAATTGGTTCGAGGGCCTCGGTAATCAATTGGTTCGAATGCCTCGGTAATCAACTGGTTCAAGTGCCACGGTAATCAATAGGTTCGAGTGCCACGGTAATCAATTGGTTCGAGTGCCTCGGTAATCAATTGGTTCGAGGGCCTCGGTAATCAATTGGTTCGAATGCCTCGGTAATCAATTGGTTCAAGTGCCACGGTAATCAATAGGTTGGAGTTACACGGTAATCAATTGGTTCGAGTGCCTCGGTAATCAATTGGTTCGAGGGCCTCGGTAATCAATTGGTTCCAGTGCCACGGTAATCAATTTTTTCGAATGCCTCGGTAATCAATTGGTTCCAGTGCCTCGGTAATCAATTGGTTCGAGTGCCACGGTAATCAATTGGTTCGAGTGCCTCGGTAATCAATTGGATAGAGTGCCACGGTAATCGATAGGTTCGAGGGCCTCGGTAATCAATTGGTTCGAGTGCCTCGGTAATCAATTGGTTCGAGTGCCTCGGTAATCAATTGGTTAGTGTGCCACGGTAATCAATTGGTTCGAGTGCCTCGGTAATCAATTGGATAGAGTGCCACGGTAATCGATAGGTTCGAGGGCCTCGGTAATCAATTGGTTCGAGTGCCTCGGAAATCAATTGGTTCGAGGGCCTCGGTAATCAATTGGTTCGAATGCCTCGGTAATCAATTGGTTCAAGTGCCACGGTAATCAATAGGTTCGAGGGCCTCGGTAATCAATTGGTTCGAGTGCCTCGGTAATCAATTAGTTCAAGTGCCACGGTAATCAATTGGTTCGAGTGCCACGGTAATCAATTGGTTCGAGTGCCTCGGTAATCAATTGGTTCGAGGGCCTCGGTAATCAATTGGTTCGAATGCCTCGGTAATCAATTGGTTCAAGTGCCACGGTAATCAATAGGTTCGAGTGCCACGGTAATCAATTGGTTCGAGTGCCTCGGTAATCAATTGGTTCGAGTGCCTCGGTAATCAATTGGTTCGAGTGCCAGGGTAATCAATTGGTTAGAGTGCCACGGTAATCAATTGGTTCGAGGGCCTCGGTAATCAATTGGTTCGAGTGCCTCGGTAATCAATTGGTTCGAGTGCCTCGGTAATCAATTGGTTAGAGTGCCACGGTAATCAATTGGTTAGAGTGCCATCGTAATCAATTGGGTCGAGGGCCTCGGTATTCAATTGGTTCAAGTGCCACGGTAATCAATTTTTTCGAGTGACTCGGTAATCAATTGGTTCCAGTGCCACGGTAATCAATTGGTTCGCGTGCCTCGGTAATCAATTGGTTCCAGTGCCTCGGTAATCAATTGGTTAGTGTGCCACGGTAATCAATTGGTTCGAGTGCCTCGGTAATCAATTGGTTAGAGTGCCATCGTAATCAATTGGGTCGAGGGCCTCGGTAATCAATTGGTTCAAGTGCCTCGGTAATCAATTGGTTAGAGTGCCACGGTAATCAATTGGTTCAAGTGCCACGGTAATCAATAGGTTCGAGTGCCTCGGTAATCAATTGGATAGAGTGCCACGGTAATCGATAGGTTCGAGGGCCTCGGTAATCAATTGGTTCGAGTGCCTCGGTAATCAATTGGATAGAGTGCCACGGTAATCGATAGGTTCGAGGGCCTCGGTAATCAATTGGTTCGAGTGCCTCGGTAATCAATAGGTTGGAGTTACACGGTAATCAATTGGTTCGAGTGCCTCGGTAATCAATTGGTTCGAGGGCCTCGGTAATCAATTGGTTCCAGTGCCACGGTAATCAATTTTTTCGAGTGCCTCGGTAATCAATTGCTTCGAGTGCCTAGGTAATCAATTGGTTCGAGTGCCTCGGTAATCAATTGGTTAGTGTGCCACGGTAATCAATTGGTTCGAGTGCCTCGGTAATCAATTGGATAGAGTGCCACGGTAATCGATAGGTTCGAGGGCCTCGGTAATCAATTGGTTCGAGTGCCTCGGAAATCAATTGGTTCGAGGGCCTCGGTAATCAATTGGTTCGAATGCCTCGGTAATCAATTGGTTCAAGTGCCACGGTAATCAATAGGTTCGAGGGCCTCGGTAATCAATTGGTTCGAGTGCCTCGGTAATCAATTTGTTCAAGTGCCACGGTAATCAATTGGCTCGAGGGCCTCGGTAATCAATTGGTTCGAGTGCCTCGGTAATCAATTGGTTCAAGTGCCACGGTAATCAATTGGTTCGAGTGCCTCGGTAATCAATTGGATAGAGTGCCACGGTAATCGATAGGTTCGAGGGCCTCGGTAATCAATTGGTTCGAGTGCCTCGGTAATCAATTGGTTCCAGTGTCACGGTAATCAATTGGTTCGAGTGCCACGGTAATCAATTGGTTCAAGTGCCACGGTAATCAATTGCTTCGAGTGCCTCGGTAATCAATTGGTTCGAGAGCCTCGGTAATCAATTGGTTAGTGTGCCACGGTAATCAATTGGTTCGAGTGCCACGGTAATCAATTGGTTCGATTGCCACGGTAATCAATTGGTTCGATTGCCTTGGTAATCAATTGGTTAGAGTGCCTCGGTAATCAATTGGTTCGAGTGCCTCGGTAATCAATTGGTTCAAGTGCCACGGTAATCAATAGGTTCGAGTGCCACGGTAATCAATTGGTTCGAGTGCCTCGGTAATCAATTGGTTCGAGTGCCTCGGTAATCAATTTTTTCGAGTGCCTCGATAATCAATTAGTTCAAGTGCCACGGTAATCAATTGGCTCGAGGGCCGCGGTAATCAATTGGTTCGAGGGCCTCGGTAATCAATTGGTTCGAGTGCCTCGGTAATCAATTAGTTCAAGTGCCACGGTAATCAATTGGCTCGAGGGCCTCGGTAATCAATTGGTTCGAGTGCCTCGGTAATCAATTGGTTCGAGTGCCTCGGTAATCAATTAGTTCAAGTGCCACGGTAATCAATTGGCTCGAGGGCCTCGGTAATCAATTGGTTCGAGTGCCTCGGTAATCAATTGGTTCAAGTGCCACGGTAATCAAGAGGTTCGAGTGCCACGGTAATCAATTGGATCGAGTGCCTCGGTAATCAATTGGTTCGAGGGCCTCGGTAATCAATTGGTTCGAATGCCTCGGTAATCAATTGGTTCAAGTGCCACGGTAATCAATAGGTTCGAGTGCCTCGGTAATCAATTGGTTCGAGTGCCTCGGTAATCAATTGGTTCGAGGGCCTCGGTAATCAATTGGTTCGAATGCCTCGGTAATCAATTGGTTCAAGTGCCACGGTAATCAATAGGTTGGAGTTACACGGTAATCAATTGGTTCGAGTGCCTCGGTAATCAATTGGTTCGAGGGCCTCGGTAATCAATTGGTTCCAGTGCCACGGTAATCAATTTTTTCGAGTGCCTCGGTAATCAATTGGTTCCAGTGCCTCGGTAATCAATTGGTTAGTGTGCCACGGTAATCAATTGGTTCGAGTGCCTCGGTAATCAATTGGATAGAGTGCCACGGTAATCGATAGGTTCGAGGGCCTCGGTAATCAATTGGTTCGAGTGCCTCGGTAATCAATTGGTTCCAGTGCCACGGTAATCAATTGGTTCGAGTGCCACGGTAATCAATTGGTTCAAGTGCCACGGTAATCAATTGCTTCGAGTGCCTCGGTAATCAATTGGTTCGAGTGCCTCGGTAATCAATTGGTTAGTGTGCCACGGTAATCAATTGGTTCGAGTGCCTCGGTAATCAATTGGATAGAGTGCCACGGTAATCAATTGGTTCCAGTGCCTCGGTAATCAATTGGTTAGTGTGCCACGGTAATCAATTGGTTCGAGTGCCTCGGTAATCAATTGGATAGAGTGCCACGGTAATCGATAGGTTCGAGGGCCTCGGTAATCAATTGGTTCGAATGCCTCGGTAATCAATTGGTTCAAGTGCCACGGTAATCAATAGGTTCGAGTGCCACGGTAATCAATTGTTTCGAGTGCCTCGGTAATCAATTGGTTCGAGGGCCTCGGTAATCAATTGGTTCGAGTGCCTCGGTAATCAATTGGTTCGAGTGCCTCGGTAATCAATTGGTTCGAGTGCCAGGGTAATCAATTGGTTAGAGTGCCACGGTAATCAATTGGTTCGAGGGCCTCGGTAATCAATTGGTTCGAGTGCCTCGGTAATCAATTGGTTCGAGTGCCTCGGTAATCAATTGGTTAGAGTGCCACGGTAATCAATTGGTTAGAGTGCCATCGTAATCAATTGGGTCGAGGGCCTCGGTATTCAATTGGTTCAAGTGCCACGGTAATCAATTTTTTCGAGTGACTCGGTAATCAATTGGTTCCAGTGCCACGGTAATCAATTGGTTCGCGTGCCTCGGTAATCAATTGGTTCCAGTGCCTCGGTAATCAATTGGTTAGTGTGCCACGGTAATCAATTGGTTCGAGTGCCTCGGTAATCAATTGGTTAGAGTGCCATCGTAATCAATTGGGTCGAGGGCCTCGATAATCAATTGGTTCGAGTGCCTCGGTAATCAATTGGTTCAAGTGCCACGGTAATCAATAGGTTCGAGTGCCACGGTAATCAATTGGTTCGAGTGCCTCGGTAATCAATTGGTTCGTGTGCCTCGGTAATCAATTTTTTCGAGTGCCTCGGTAATCAATTAGTTCAAGTGCCACGGTAATCAATTGGCTCGAGGGCCTCGGTAATCAATTGGTTCGAGGGCCTCGGTAATCAATTGGTTCGAGTGCCTCGGTAATCAATTAGTTCAAGTGCCACGGTAATCAATTGGCTCGAGGGCCTCGGTAATCAATTGGTTCGAGTGCCTCGGTAATCAATTGGTTCAAGTGCCACGGTAATCAATAGGTTCGAGTGCCACGGTAATCAATTGGATCGAGTGCCTCGGTAATCAATTGGTTCGAGGGCCTCGGTAATCAATTGGTTCGAATGCCTCGGTAATCAATTGGTTCAAGTGCCACGGTAATCAATAGGTTCGAGTGCCACGGTAATCAATTGGTTCGAGTGCCTCGGTAATCAATTGGTTCGAGGGCCTCGGTAATCAATTGGTTCGAATGCCTCGGTAATCAATTGGTTCAAGTGCCACGGTAATCAATAGGTTGGAGTTACACGGTAATCAATAGGTTCGAGTGCCACGGTAATCAATTGGTTCGAGTGCCTCGGTAATCAATTGGTTCGTGTGCCTCGGTAATCAATTTTTTCGAGTGCCTCGGTAATCAATTAGTTCAAGTGCCACGGTAATCAATTGGCTCGAGGGCCTCGGTAATCAATTGGTTCGAGGGCCTCGGTAATCAATTGGTTCGAGTGCCTCGGTAATCAATTAGTTCAAGTGCCACGGTAATCAATTGGCTCGAGGGCCTCGGTAATCAATTGGTTCGAGTGCCTCGGTAATCAATTGGTTCAAGTGCCACGGTAATCAATAGGTTCGAGTGCCACGGTAATCAATTGGATCGAGTGCCTCAGTAATCAATTGGTTCGAGGGCCTCGGTAATCAATTGGTTCGAATGCCTCGGTAATCAATTGGTTCAAGTGCCACGGTAATCAATAGGTTCGAGTGCCACGGTAATCAATTGGTTCGAGTGCCTCGGTAATCAATTGGTTCGAGGGCCTCGGTAATCAATTGGTTCGAATGCCTCGGTAATCAATTGGTTCAAGTGCCACGGTAATCAATAGGTTGGAGTTACACGGTAATCAATTGGTTCGAGTGCCTCGGTAATCAATTGGTTCGAGGGCCTCGGTAATCAATTGGTTCGAATGCCTCGGTAATCAATTGGTTCAAGTGCCACGGTAATCAATAGGTTGGAGTTACACGGTAATCAATTTTTTCGAGTGCCTCGGTAATCAATTGGTTCCAGTGCCTCGGTAATCAATTGGTTAGTGTGCCACGGTAATCAATTGGTTCGAGTGCCTCGGTAATCAATTGGATAGAGTGCCACGGTAATCGATAGGTTCGAGGGCCTCGGTAATCAATTGGTTCGAGTGCCTCGGTAATCAATTGGTTCGGGAGCCTCGGTAATCAATTGGTTAGTGTGCCACGGTAATCAATTGGTTCGAGTGCCACGGTAATCAATTGGTTCGATTGCCACGGTAATCAATTGGTTCGAGTGCCTCGGTAATCAATTGGTTAGAGTGCCTCGGTAATCAATTGGTTCGAGTGCCTCGGTAATCAATTGGTTCAAGTGCCACGGTAATCAATAGGTTCGAGTGCCACGGTAATCAATTGGTTCGAGTGCCTCGGTAATCAATTGGTTCGAGTGCCTCGGTAATCAATTTTTTCGAGTGCCTCGGTAATCAATTAGTTCAAGTGCCACGGTAATCAATTGGCTCGAGGGCCTCGGTAATCAATTGGTTCGAGGGCCTCGGTAATCAATTGGTTCGAGTGCCTCGGTAATCAATTAGTTCAAGTGCCACGGTAATCAATTGGCTCGAGGGCTTCGGTAATCAATTGGTTCGAGTGCCTCGGTAATCGATTGGTTCAAGTGCCACGGTAATCAATAGGTTCGAGTGCCACGGTAATCAATTGGATCGAGTGCCTCGGTAATCAATTGGTTCGAGGGCCTCGGTAATCAATTGGTTCGAATGCCTCGGTAATCAACTGGTTCAAGTGCCACGGTAATCAATAGGTTCGAGTGCCACGGTAATCAATTGGTTCGAGTGCCTCGGTAATCAATTGGTTCGAGGGCCTCGGTAATCAATTGGTTCGAATGCCTCGGTAATCAATTGGTTCAAGTGCCACGGTAATCAATAGGTAGGAGTTACACGGTAATCAATTGGTTCGAGTGCCTCGGTAATCAATTGGTTCGAGGGCCTCGGTAATCAATTGGTTCCAGTGCCACGGTAATCAATTTTTTCGAGTGCCTCGGTAATCAATTGGTTCCAGTGCCTCGGTAATCAATTGGTTCGAGTGCCACGGTAATCAATTGGTTCGAGTGCCTCGGTAATCAATTGGATAGAGTGCCACGGTAATCGATAGGTTCGAGGGCCTCGGTAATCAATTGGTTCGAGTGCCTCGGTAATCAATTGGTTCGAGTGCCTCGGTAATCAATTGGTTAGTGTGCCACGGTAATCAATTGGTTCGAGTGCCTCGGTAATCAATTGGATAGAGTGCCACGGTAATCGATAGGTTCGAGGGCCTCGGTAATCAATTGGTTCGAGTGCCTCGGAAATCAATTGGTTCGAGGGCCTCGGTAATCAATTGGTTCGAATGCCTCGGTAATCAATTGGTTCAAGTGCCACGGTAATCAATAGGTTCGAGGGCCTCGGTAATCAATTGGTTCGAGTGCCTCGGTAATCAATTAGTTCAAGTGCCACGGTAATCAATTGGTTCGAGTGCCACGGTAATCAATTGGTTCGAGTGCCTCGGTAATCAATTGGTTCGAGGGCCTCGGTAATCAATTGGTTCGAATGCCTCGGTAATCAATTGGTTCAAGTGCCACGGTAATCAATAGGTTCGAGTGCCACGGTAATCAATTGGTTCGAGTGCCTCGGTAATCAATTGGTTCGAGTGCCTCGGTAATCAATTGGTTCGAGTGCCAGGGTAATCAATTGGTTAGAGTGCCACGGTAATCAATTGGTTCGAGGGCCTCGGTAATCAATTGGTTCGAGTGCCTCGGTAATCAATTGGTTCGAGTGCCTCGGTAATCAATTGGTTAGAGTGCCACGGTAATCAATTGGTTAGAGTGCCATCGTAATCAATTGGGTCGAGGGCCTCGGTATTCAATTGGTTCAAGTGCCACGGTAATCAATTTTTTCGAGTGACTCGGTAATCAATTGGTTCCAGTGCCACGGTAATCAATTGGTTCGCGTGCCTCGGTAATCAATTGGTTCCAGTGCCTCGGTAATCAATTGGTTAGTGTGCCACGGTAATCAATTGGTTCGAGTGCCTCGGTAATCAATTGGTTAGAGTGCCATCGTAATCAATTGGGTCGAGGGCCTCGGTAATCAATTGGTTCAAGTGCCTCGGTAATCAATTGGTTAGAGTGCCACGGTAATCAATTGGTTCAAGTGCCACGGTAATCAATAGGTTCGAGTGCCTCGGTAATCAATTGGATAGAGTGCCACGGTAATCGATAGGTTCGAGGGCCTCGGTAATCAATTGGTTCGAGTGCCTCGGTAATCAATTGGATAGAGTGCCACGGTAATCGATTGGTTCGAGGGCCTCGGTAATCAATTGGTTCGAGTGCCTCGGTAATCAATAGGTTGGAATTACACGGTAATCAATTGGTTCGAGTGCCTCGGTAATCAATTGGTTCGAGGGCCTCAGTAATCAATTGGTTCCAGTGCCACGGTAATCAATTTTTTCGAGTGCCTCGGTAATCAATTGCTTCGAGTGCCTAGGTAATCAATTGGTTCGAGTGCCTCGGTAATCAATTGGTTAGTGTGCCACGGTAATCAATTGGTTCGAGTGCCTCGGTAATCAATTGGATAGAGTGCCACGGTAATCGATAGGTTCGAGGGCCTCGGTAATCAATTGGTTCGAGTGCCTCGGAAATCAATTGGTTCGAGGGCCTCGGTAATCAATTGGTTCGAATGCCTCGGTAATCAATTGGTTCAAGTGCCACGGTAATCAATAGGTTCGAGGGCCTCGGTAATCAATTGGTTCGAGTGCCTCGGTAATCAATTTGTTCAAGTGCCACGGTAATCAATTGGCTCGAGGGCCTCGGTAATCAATTGGTTCGAGTGCCTCGGTAATCAATTGGTTCAAGTGCCACGGTAATCAATTGGTTCGAGTGCCTCGGTAATCAATTGGATAGAGTGCCACGGTAATCGATAGGTTCGAGGGCCTCGGTAATCAATTGGTTCGAGTGCCTCGGTAATCAATTGGTTCCAGTGTCACGGTAATCAATTGGTTCGAGTGCCACGGTAATCAATTGGTTCAAGTGCCACGGTAATCAATTGCTTCGAGTGCCTCGGTAATCAATTGGTTCGAGAGCCTCGGTAATCAATTGGTTAGTGTGCCACGGTAATCAATTGGTTCGAGTGCCACGGTAATCAATTGGTTCGATTGCCACGGTAATCAATTGGTTCGATTGCCTTGGTAATCAATTGGTTAGAGTGCCTCGGTAATCAATTGGTTCGAGTGCCTCGGTAATCAATTGGTTCAAGTGCCACGGTAATCAATAGGTTCGAGTGCCACGGTAATCAATTGGTTCGAGTGCCTCGGTAATCAATTGGTTCGAGTGCCTCGGTAATCAATTTTTTCGAGTGCCTCGATAATCAATTAGTTCAAGTGCCACGGTAATCAATTGGCTCGAGGGCCGCGGTAATCAATTGGTTCGAGGGCCTCGGTAATCAATTGGTTCGAGTGCCTCGGTAATCAATTAGTTCAAGTGCCACGGTAATCAATTGGCTCGAGGGCCTCGGTAATCAATTGGTTCGAGTGCCTCGGTAATCAATTGGTTCGAGTGCCTCGGTAATCAATTAGTTCAAGTGCCACGGTAATCAATTGGCTCGAGGGCCTCGGTAATCAATTGGTTCGAGTGCCTCGGTAATCAATTGGTTCAAGTGCCACGGTAATCAAGAGGTTCGAGTGCCACGGTAATCAATTGGATCGAGTGCCTCGGTAATCAATTGGTTCGAGGGCCTCGGTAATCAATTGGTTCGAATGCCTCGGTAATCAATTGGTTCAAGTGCCACGGTAATCAATAGGTTCGAGTGCCTCGGTAATCAATTGGTTCGAGTGCCTCGGTAATCAATTGGTTCGAGGGCCTCGGTAATCAATTGGTTCGAATGCCTCGGTAATCAATTGGTTCAAGTGCCACGGTAATCAATAGGTTGGAGTTACACGGTAATCAATTGGTTCGAGTGCCTCGGTAATCAATTGGTTCGAGGGCCTCGGTAATCAATTGGTTCCAGTGCCACGGTAATCAATTTTTTCGAGTGCCTCGGTAATCAATTGGTTCCAGTGCCTCGGTAATCAATTGGTTAGTGTGCCACGGTAATCAATTGGTTCGAGTGCCTCGGTAATCAATTGGATAGAGTGCCACGGTAATCGATAGGTTCGAGGGCCTCGGTAATCAATTGGTTCGAGTGCCTCGGTAATCAATTGGTTCCAGTGCCACGGTAATCAATTGGTTCGAGTGCCACGGTAATCAATTGGTTCAAGTGCCACGGTAATCAATTGCTTCGAGTGCCTCGGTAATCAATTGGTTCGAGTGCCTCGGTAATCAATTGGTTAGTGTGCCACGGTAATCAATTGGTTCGAGTGCCTCGGTAATCAATTGGATAGAGTGCCACGGTAATCAATTGGTTCCAGTGCCTCGGTAATCAATTGGTTAGTGTGCCACGGTAATCAATTGGTTCGAGTGCCTCGGTAATCAATTGGATAGAGTGCCACGGTAATCGATAGGTTCGAGGGCCTCGGTAATCAATTGGTTCGAATGCCTCGGTAATCAATTGGTTCAAGTGCCACGGTAATCAATAGGTTCGAGTGCCACGGTAATCAATTGTTTCGAGTGCCTCGGTAATCAATTGGTTCGAGGGCCTCGGTAATCAATTGGTTCGAGTGCCTCGGTAATCAATTGGTTCGAGTGCCTCGGTAATCAATTGGTTCGAGTGCCAGGGTAATCAATTGGTTAGAGTGCCACGGTGATCAATTGGTTCGAGGGCCTCGGTAATCAATTGGTTCGAGTGCCTCGGTAATCAATTGGTTCGAGTGCCTCGGTAATCAATTGGTTAGAGTGCCACGGTAATCAATTGGTTAGAGTGCCATCGTAATCAATTGGGTCGAGGGCCTCGGTATTCAATTGGTTCAAGTGCCACGGTAATCAATTTTTTCGAGTGACTCGGTAATCAATTGGTTCCAGTGCCACGGTAATCAATTGGTTCGCGTGCCTCGGTAATCAATTGGTTCCAGTGCCTCGGTAATCAATTGGTTAGTGTGCCACGGTAATCAATTGGTTCGAGTGCCTCGGTAATCAATTGGTTAGAGTGCCATCGTAATCAATTGGGTCGAGGGCCTCGATAATCAATTGGTTCGAGTGCCTCGGTAATCAATTGGTTCAAGTGCCACGGTAATCAATAGGTTCGAGTGCCACGGTAATCAATTGGTTCGAGTGCCTCGGTAATCAATTGGTTCGTGTGCCTCGGTAATCAATTTTTTCGAGTGCCTCGGTAATCAATTAGTTCAAGTGCCACGGTAATCAATTGGCTCGAGGGCCTCGGTAATCAATTGGTTCAAGTGCCACGGTAATCAATTGCTTCGAGTGCCTCGGTAATCAATTGGTTCGAGAGCCTCGGTAATCAATTGGTTAGTGTGCCACGGTAATCAATTGGTTCGAGTGCCACGGTAATCAATTGGTTCGATTGCCACGGTAATCAATTGGTTCGATTGCCTTGGTAATCAATTGGTTAGAGTGCCTCGGTAATCAATTGGTTCGAGTGCCTCGGTAATCAATTGGTTCAAGTGCCACGGTAATCAATAGGTTCGAGTGCCACGGTAATCAATTGGTTCGAGTGCCTCGGTAATCAATTGGTTCGAGTGCCTCGGTAATCAATTTTTTCGAGTGCCTCGATAATCAATTAGTTCAAGTGCCACGGTAATCAATTGGCTCGAGGGCCGCGGTAATCAATTGGTTCGAGGGCCTCGGTAATCAATTGGTTCGAGTGCCTCGGTAATCAATTAGTTCAAGTGCCACGGTAATCAATTGGCTCGAGGGCCTCGGTATTCAATTGGTTCGAGTGCCTCGGTAATCAATTGGTTCGAGTGCCTCGGTAATCAATTAGTTCAAGTGCCACGGTAATCAATTGGCTCGAGGGCCTCGGTAATCAATTGGTTCGAGTGCCTCGGTAATCAATTGGTTCAAGTGCCACGGTAATCAAGAGGTTCGAGTGCCACGGTAATCAATTGGATCGAGTGCCTCGGTAATCAATTGGTTCGAGGGCCTCGGTAATCAATTGGTTCGAATGCCTCGGTAATCAATTGGTTCAAGTGCCACGGTAATCAATAGGTTCGAGTGCCTCGGTAATCAATTGGTTCGAGTGCCTCGGTAATCAATTGGTTCGAGGGCCTCGGTAATCAATTGGTTCGAATGCCTCGGTAATCAATTGGTTCAAGTGCCACGGTAATCAATAGGTTGGAGTTACACGGTAATCAATTGGTTCGAGTGCCTCGGTAATCAATTGGTTCGAGGGCCTCGGTAATCAATTGGTTCCAGTGCCACGGTAATCAATTTTTTCGAGTGCCTCGGTAATCAATTGGTTCCAGTGCCTCGGTAATCAATTGGTTAGTGTGCCACGGTAATCAATTGGTTCGAGTGCCTCGGTAATCAATTGGATAGAGTGCCACGGTAATCGATAGGTTCGAGGGCCTCGGTAATCAATTGGTTCGAGTGCCTCGGTAATCAATTGGTTCCAGTGCCACGGTAATCAATTGGTTCGAGTGCCACGGTAATCAATTGGTTCAAGTGCCACGGTAATCAATAGGTTGGAGTTACACGGTAATCAATTGGTTCGAGTGCCTCGGTAATCAATTGGTTCGAGGGCCTCGGTAATCAATTGGTTCGAATGCCTCGGTAATCAATTGGTTCAAGTGCCACGGTAATCAATAGGTTGGAGTTACACGGTAATCAATTTTTTCGAGTGCCTCGGTAATCAATTGGTTCCAGTGCCTCGGTAATCAATTGGTTAGTGTGCCACGGTAATCAATTGGTTCGAGTGCCTCGGTAATCAATTGGATAGAGTGCCACGGTAATCGATAGGTTCGAGGGCCTCGGTAATCAATTGGTTCGAGTGCCTCGGTAATCAATTGGTTCCAGTGCCACGGTAATCAATTGGTTCGAGTGCCACGGTAATCAATTGGTTCAAGTGCCACGGTAATCAATTGCTTCGAGTGCCTCGGTAATCAATTGGTTCGAGAGCCTCGGTAATCAATTGGTTAGAGTGCCTCGGTAATCAATTGGTTCGAGAGCCTCGGTAATCAATTGGTTAGTGTGCCACGGTAATCAATTGGTTCGAGTGCCACGGTAATCAATTGGTTCGATTGCCACGGTAATCAATTGGTTCGAGTGCCTCGGTAATCAATTGGTTAGAGTGCCTCGGTAATCAATTGGTTCGAGTGCCTCGGTAATCAATTGGTTCAAGTGCCACGGTAATCAATAGGTTCGAGTGCCACGGTAATCAATTGGTTCGAGTGCCTCGGTAATCAATTGGTTCGAGTGCCTCGGTAATCAATTTTTTCGAGTGCCTCGGTAATCAATTAGTTCAAGTGCCACGGTAATCAATTGGCTCGAGGGCCTCGGTAATCAATTGGTTCGAGGGCCTCGGTAATCAATTGGTTCGAGTGCCTCGGTAATCAATTAGTTCAAGTGCCACGGTAATCAATTGGCTCGAGGGCTTCGGTAATCAATTGGTTCGAGTGCCTCGGTAATCGATTGGTTCAAGTGCCACGGTAATCAATAGGTTCGAGTGCCACGGTAATCAATTGGATCGAGTGCCTCGGTAATCAATTGGTTCGAGGGCCTCGGTAATCAATTGGTTCGAATGCCTCGGTAATCAACTGGTTCAAGTGCCACGGTAATCAATAGGTTCGAGTGCCACGGTAATCAATTGGTTCGAGTGCCTCGGTAATCAATTGGTTCGAGGGCCTCGGTAATCAATTGGTTCGAATGCCTCGGTAATCCATTGGTTCAAGTGCCACGGTAATCAATAGGTTGGAGTTACACGGTAATCAATTGGTTCGAGTGCCTCGGTAATCAATTGGTTCGAGGGCCTCGGTAATCAATTGGTTCCAGTGCCACGGTAATCAATTTTTTCGAGTGCCTCGGTAATCAATTGGTTCCAGTGCCTCGGTAATCAATTGGTTAGTGTGCCACGGTAATCAATTGGTTCGAGTGCCTCGGTAATCAATTGGATAGAGTGCCACGGTAATCGATAGGTTCGAGGGCCTCGGTAATCAATTGGTTCGAGTGCCTCGGTAATCAATTGGTTCGAGTGCCTCGGTAATCAATTGGTTAGTGTGCCACGGTATTCAATTGGTTCGAGTGCCTCGGTAATCAATTGGATAGAGTGCCACGGTAATCAATTGGTTCGAGGGCCTCGGTAATCAATTGGTTCGAATGCCTCGGTAATCAATTGGTTCAAGTGCCACGGTAATCAATAGGTTCGAGGGCCTCGGTAATCAATTGGTTCGAGTGCCTCGGTAATCAATTGGTTCGAGTGGCACTCGAACCAATTGATTACCGTGGCACTCGAACCAATTGATTTCCGTGGCACTCTAACCAGTTGATTACCGTTGCATTCTAACTAATTGGTTACCGTGGCAATTCAACCAATTGATTACCGTTGCACTCTAACCAGTTGATTACCGTAGCACTCGAACCAATTGATTACCGTGGCACTCTAACCAGTTGATTACCGTGGCAGTCTAACCAATTGATTACAGTGGCACTCTAACTAATTGGCTACCGTGGCACTTCAGAGAATTGATTACCGTGGCACTCTAACCAATTGATTACCGTGGCACTCGGACCAATTTATTACCGTGGCACTCGAACCAATTGATTACCGTGGCACTCTAACCAATTGATTACCGTGGCACTCTAACGAGTTAATTACCGTGGCACTCGAACCAATTGATTACCGTGGCACTCTAACCAATTGATTACCGTGGCACTCGAACCAATTGATTTCCGTGGCACTCTAACCAGGTGATTACCGTTGCATTCTAACTAATTGGGTACCGTGGCACTTCAACCAATTGATTACCGTGGCACTATATCCAATTGATCACCGTGACACTGGAACCAATTGATTTCCGTGGCAATCTTGCCAATTGATTACCGTGGCACTCTTACCAGTTGATTACCGTGGCACTCTAACCAATTGATTACCGTAGCACTCTAACCAATTGATAAGCGTGGCACTCTAACTAATTTAAATATGAATGCAAAGTCAACTTCGAATTTGGTTATTCATTCAACACTTGTTGCATTGGGTGTACAGTCCATCTCAGTTATTGGGGGGGCACATGCCCCGGCTGCCGCAAGAGTCTACGCCTATGTATAGGGCCTATGGCCAACATAAAAGCAAAGCCAACTTCGAAGTGAAGATGTGAAGTGAAGACGTGAGGTATTTTGAATTCAATTTCTTCTGCTTTCGAACATGTGGTATTTAAAGTTGGAGGGGGTTTTCAGCACATCAAATGTAAAGGTCCAGATCGAAGGTTAAGTTTAGATAAATGGCCAACATGAAAGCAAAGCCAACTTCAAAGTGAAGATGTGTAGTGAAGACACGAGGTAATTTAAATTCAGTTTCTTCGGCTTGATATACCTTTATGAGATAACATTTTAAAACACAGAACTGAACTTTGATATTTAAGCTTAACTTTTTTATTGGTTTCCATCATATGTTCGCTTAAAGTTGAAAGGGGGTTTTCAGCATATCAAATATAAAAGTCTAGATTGAATGTCAACTTTTAGATATATGGCCAACATGAAAGCAAAGCCAACTTCGAAGTCAAGATGCGAAGATAAGACACGAGGTATTTTAAATTAAGTTTCGTCTGGTATCGATCTCACGGTAATTTAAACTTGAAGGGCAAGTGAAGGCACGAGGCATTTTAAAATTCTTTACGATAGAACACTTTATAATGCAGAAGTGAACATTAGCTAGTCTCATTAACTTTTTTTTTATTGATTTCGATCTTTGGTAGGCCTAATTTAAAGTTGTTTCAGTAAATTAAAATATGAAAAATCCAAATCGAGAGTCAACTTTATTATGGCGAACAGTGAAGCAAAGCCAACTACAGAGTAAAGCTCAAAACCGACAACAACAGAAGAGAAGACATGCATGAAGCATAAGCATAGAGAAGAGTAGGTGATTAAAAGAAGCAATTTGACATTGGCGATTTCAAAAGGAACTCCTTCCTTCCTTCCTTCCTTCCTTCCTTCCTTCCTTCCTTCCTTCCTTCCTTCCTTCCTTCCTTCCTTCCTTCCTTCCTTCCTTCCTTCCTTCCTTCCTTCCTTCCTTCCTTCCTTCCTTCCTTCCTTCCTTCCTTCCTTCCTTCCTTCCTTCCTTCCTTCCTTCCTTCCTTCCTTCATTAATCCACGGGCTTACAGCCAGTTCAAGTTGATTTTTTTGCACCATGCGGCCGTGTGATATCCAGCCGAAGTAGGGCTCTCTGTCATCCACATCCTCATCAATTAACGTTGTCAATCCACTGCGAACTTCACCGTTTCCCTAAGCACCTACTGGCTACGCACCACCAAAGACAAGTCAACAACAAATGGAAAAGAAATGATACAGTTGATACTGCCAGGTAAATAAAACGACATCTGTCCTTCAAGAGAAATCAATGCTTCAATTGTAAGTTTGGAACATTATCTTCTAGCCAGGGCTGTAGTGGTAAAATTTGAGGTGAGTATACGCTACCGGTGACCAGCGGCGTAAAAAAATTTGAAGACCTGTTTTTAGGAATTCGTCTAAGAAAATTTTCAGACTTTTCACAAATTCCCTTCAAATTTTCAGACTTTTTTTAGTCATTCGCCCTAAAAACCTCTAAAAACCTCTCTTTTCCTCCAAATTTCATTACTCAGGTCTCTACAGAGGTAAGTATACGCTGTATGCCCGCGTATACCCTCGTCTAGAGCGCTGAGTATACGCTCTCAAATTTCGCTAGAGGTGAGTATACGCTGTATACCCGCGTATACCCCCGACTACAGCCCTGCTTCTAGCAATGAATGAGGGCGGATTAAGAGTGAACTATTAGGTTAGGCCTAATTGTTTCTGCGTGACTTCTTAAATGAACTTTCTGTTAATTTACTAACATCTCGTATCGAGATCCACAATATTCAGAACGTAATTAAAGTTTCATGCTTAGCTCCACAAATCCGAGAAAAAAAATGGATCGTCCATTAATTATGTCAACAAATTTTAGGCAGTTTTGACCCCCTCTCCCTTGTCAACATAGTCAAACATTCAAGGACCCCTGATAAAATTATGTCAACACATTTCTCCCGCCCCCATCGCAAAGAAACTTGAAATATTAGATTTTCGAAAAGTACCCAGAATATTCGCATTTTAATAAGAGATAATGCAGCGCATTTTCTCATTTAATCTGGGAACAATAAACAAGTTAATATAATAGGAAGAAAATATCGCCTTGATTAAATTACAAACAATATGATATAAATCACTCATAAAGACTTAAAATTTTAAGTCTTTATGAGTGATCTATTATTGTTAAAATAATGAATAGGAAATTAGGAATTTGGCTCTCTTTGATGTTAGCTCTGCCTGTGAATCTGTCGACCATCATATACTCCTCCAGCGTCTTTCTATTTCTTTTGGTCTGACTGATAAACCTTTATTTAGAGTGGCTTCGCTCCTTTCTTTCAGAGCGCACAACCTGTGTCTCCTTTGGTTCCTCAAGGTCTGCCTGGGTTCCTGCCCCTTTGGTGTCCCTCAGGGCTCTGTTCTTGGGCCACTGCTATACATTATTTACACGGCAGGTATTGGGGCCTTGTTGACTTCCTGTGGGGTCTTTCGCCAGCTATATGCTGATGATGTACAGGCCTATGTTCACTGTCCCTCTGACCATGCAGTGGTGGCTGTCCGACAGATGTGTCAGGCAATGGATGCCCTTTCTAACTGGATAGCCTCTAATAGTCTTGTTCTTAATTCGTCTAATACCACCCAGGTTATCTGGCTTGGCGGTCGTAGGCGTCTGGCTGGCGTTGATCTGCCCTTAGTGGCTGATACATTTCCGCATGTTACCTTCTTAGAATCAGTCCGAGAATAATTGTAGTGGTGGTGGTGGTGGTAGCAGCAGCAGTTGTAGTAGTAGTAGTAGTAGTAGTAGTAGTAGTAGTAGTAGTAGTAGTAGTAGTAGTAGTAGTAGTAGTAGTAGAAGTAGTAGTAGTAGTAGTAGTAGTAGTAGTAGTAGTAGTAGTAGTAGTAGTAGTAGTAGTAGTAGTAGTAGTAGCTGTAGTAGTGTTGGTGGTGGTGGTGGTGGTGGTGGTGGTGGTGGTGGTGGTGGTGGTGGTGGTGGTGGTGGTGGTGGTGGTAGTAGTAATAGTAGTAGTAGTAATAGTAGTAGTAGTAGTAGTAGTAGTAGTAGTAGTAGTAGTAGTAGTAGTAGTAGTAGTAGTAGTAGTAGTAGTAGTAGTAGTAGTAGTAGTAGTAGTAGTAGTAGTAGTAGTAGTAGTAGTAGTAGTAGTAGTAATAGTAGTAGTAGGGCCTAATCAAATAATTATAGCAATAATTAAGTATAAATAAATAAACGAAAGCACTAATAAGTCTGAAAACGGTGCTAATAATTGAAACGAGCATTGTCCATCTGTGGACCGTAGATTAGCTGAGCCCTTGTGCAGGTCTTACGTTTATGTTTTAATCAATGGGACATACAGCTAGCTGCCAGCAGTTTTAGAACGACTCCCCCGCAAGGTATACGCACCCACGGCAACAGCTACACAGATAAACCCAAATGACTCCTATTCCAGTGAAACACATGGGAGTATATATAGGCTCAAATCGAATATACATACACAGTAAATTATATATATATATATATGTATATATACCTAGGCTTACCGCCACTTACGGTGAAAGAGAAGGGTGAAAGAGTGATATATTCTCGTCTGCTCAATGAATGATGCATGGTTCGTGGATGTAAGTATGTATACATATACTTGTAGCGTATACATATAAATGGATGAGACATGGGCTAATGCACATGTAGAGATAAAGTAGATGGACCTGTAGATGCTTAAATGAGAGGTTGCTGCAGCTGCATGGAGAGTGATTGATGACGTACGAGGAGCAATTAATGAACTAATTCCGACCTGAGAGACCGATTGTAGCGCCGAGATAAGACGCTTTTATACCTAGGCGTCCGTAATGCGCCATTAAACGCAAGTTCGCACGATTCTCATTAAGTCTGCCGGACGCAGACAACGAAACAGACACACAGACATAGTCGAGAACACACTGACGCGTAGGAGGCGTATGCCGATGCCGACAAGCCTCTTTCTTGGATGGGCCATCGACGTTTATTGCATTGTTCGCATCTGTTGCGCGATTGCATCATTAGGTCAAGTGTTTAATACGGACGGCATTGGCCACATTCACAGCCGTACATACTTACACACGCGTCTGCATATAACTGGGCCAATATGACGGCTGCTGAACCGCGTTATGGCGTTCATTGTCGGTGTATTTGATCACTGCTTGATATCTTGCATCTGTTTCATAAATTGCGTTTATGTGTCGTACAAAGTATTGTACTCTGTTGTCGAGTACAATACACTGTATACGCCTCTGAATAGTTATTCTGTGAGAGGCGCTTTATAAATTCTTAGATACGATGCGATTGCTTATGTGCGGACCGGTCTAATATATGAAACAAAAAATAAGTCAGTCAACCTAAAAAGGGATTCAGAACCGCTAAAAGATTCATGCTCAACAATTGTTCTTATTTCTCAGCCAAATTTCGAGCCAACCGATATTGAAGTGGGCGAAAATAGGGGATAGACGTAATCTGCAGCTAAACAAATTACAATGCACTTTGCTTGGGTAAGTAGGTTATAAGTTGGACCAAATCTACATTTTATACAGATCTGTCTGTACGTGGGGAGACCTCCGATGAATAAATGTATTTGTGAAGGCTCCATAGCCTAATGCTTTTACTGCAACATGATTAATAGAGGCGTACACAGACGTTACACACCCGAATGCATTAATGCATGCACAAAAGACAGCTGTATGACCTTATAACCTGTCTGTGAACCTGAGGTGAACCCAGCACAGCTATACTCTAAGGTGCTCAAATGGTAAACTGTAACCGATCGTGCTCTGCATATGCAGTTTCTATCTCTGTGCGAGTCTTAAACTGGTTTCGCATTTCTATCAAATGAGAACTTTTTGCTATGATCCATTACATGTATGAGTAGATCACCTTCAAGAGGTGCTACATAAAAGCTTCTTAATAACATAGGCTATTTCCGGAGCGACGTTCTAGATATCCGTTGCATAAAAATAAAATCCAAAATAGCCAAAATCTCTTTTCCAGACGTCTTTGTGTCGACATAATGCACGGCCATAAATCTTCGAGCGAACATATCATTACATCATTTTGGTGGAATTCTTTGTGACAACCGAAAATATGAATAGACTAGGCGAACCCAAAGGTTTCCATCAGTCAAAACCGGTTTAATGCTCGACAGTTTCATGCTTGCGGCATATTATATACATATAATGGTCTACATATGCATACATATAATGAATATATATATATATATATATATATATATATATTCGATTTCCGATTATATTGCGCTGTTTACTCTTGCACGCGTGGCCCTTCTACTGAGAACTCCTTTGGGATGCGATGGGATGGAAACGGTGCGGACGGATGGATAGACGGAAGGGAGATACGGGTGGTAAACAGGATGAACAGATAAGACAAGATCAGATCAAACCCGGAATTTTAAACGAGACATTTAGATTTCTGGAGAATTTGCTTGTGACTCAAACCGTTATTGCTTTGCGAAGGTTGCCCGAGTAGTGCGGGTGCCGACGATCAGTGGCTCCGGCACGCGGACGCAGAGGCGTAATTTGTGGATTGGGGTACCGTACCCCCCCCATTCTGAACAATGTCAATCAATATTTTATTATTGTGCCTTCCCAGAGATCACAGTCTCCGCTTTGCTTCGTGCGTGTACAAATTGGTGTCCCCACTTTTTAGAACAAAGTTACGCCCCTGCGCGGACGCGATAGACGATTTGTGTCTACGTTTTTGATTAAACAGTAAACAATGAAATATTAATTACACTAATGAAAACCTGTAAATGTTAACCTCTAAATGTAAATATCTGAATCTAAATGTGTGAAATAACCAAGGTTAAAGAAGTTCTGGACGGCAAAAAACATATTAGTAAAAGCACACTCTGCACCCAATAATGGCAATATGCTATTGTTAGTAGCTCTATGGTTGCACTCTACAGCCTGAGTCTCTACTTGTGTATCTATGCTCCGGACGTCACGCGTCATGAGACTCATGACGTAGTAAACAATACGAGCGTGTTTGTTTGTATTACGTTTCAGTTATTAACTCATTATCAACTTAGTCTTAAGCTGGCGGACAGGCGACGAACATGCAAAGAACATTAACATCATATATGTTTGGTAATTTGTGCAATGTACACATAAAGCGTGCGGATATATAAGCACGACAGAAATCAACGAGGTGATAATGAAAGCTGTACAGAAGACAAGTCTATTGTTTCTGTTTCTGCTGTCAGTGACGATCAGGTTGACAATGACGACATAGGCTACATGTACAAAATACTTGGACGTGGTGAAGAATCTGTTACGTTAGTAAACAGCCAAAACAAGTTTCAGTTGCCTGAAACGTTTAAAGAACTATGTGTACGTTCTACCATTTGTGCTGAACGTCTGAACGGTTTGACATTGCTGCACGTTCATCATGACAAATCTGTTGACGCTCAAGCTGTGTTACAGAAATTTGATAGCAGTGGCCATCGTCGCATTGCGTGAGCATTTCCGCCTGAGACAATGATTGTTAGCGACCAAATCATTCAAATGGCACGATGAAAGCTTCACATAGTTATATGACCACATGATACTGCGTTGTCAGCGTTGACACTGAGTGAAAATGTTTAAGACTGTAAAAGTTTTCGTCTGTGTAGTGGTAGGCCTAGCCTATATATATGTAATGTTCATTTATGCTTCATTATGACATGAATGATGATGACCACCGTTGACCAAAACGACAGGCAATGGTTTATGTCCTAAATATGCTTGCGACTTTGAGTCCACTTTTTTGAAGTCTGGCGGCGCCACTGCCGACGACCTCATACCGTATATACAGAGGCGTAAGTATATAGCGTTTTTGTCATGTTCTTAAAATGCACTTTATAAAGGTCCAAATACATACCTACATACATATACATCCATGTCATACATATACATACATTATACATACATACATACATACATACATACATACATACATACATACATACATACATACATACATACATACATACATACATACATACATACATACATACATACATACATACATACATACATACGACCGTGAGGTGTTCGTTTTTCCGACTGATAGATGGCGCTATACATGAATGCATGCATTACAGATGAGGAAGCTGCGCATTGACTGTGACGTGTAGCAATATATCCAGTTCAACTGGTTCAGTGAACCGGGAATCACGACTATTTATGATCCTAAAAGGCCGCAAACAATTATTTTCAGCAAACTGATAGGGTTCGATATGGATATTTAGAGGGAGGCATGTGCCCAAAACTCCTTGCTACGGCAATGCGTTGACAGCCTGGCCCGGATTAAGGGCTATTGGGGCCCAGTGTCACTGCGTCAAATTAAAGGTCAGTTCTCAAAAACTATGGATGAAACGCTGCGCAAAACTTCAAGGTGCCGTTGGGTGGAGCCCCTTGAAGTTTCGGGACCAATAGGAAGCTGCCTAGTTCGCCTATCTATACATATAATATCCATGTAGTGTCCGTCTGTCGATAAACGCTACGTCACAAACGGCTTCTGTTCTATTGTGAAACATAAACCGGTTGTCTTGACGACGGGGGTCTTGACGACGGCGATAACCAACGATACATATAGGCCTATAATATGACGTCATAATATATTGTGGAACAGAAGTCGTTTGTGACGTCAGTACTGTCGTCTTGACGACGGCGATCAGAGCATTTTAACCAACGATAAACACTGCCGTCATAATTATGACGGGCAAATACACTAGTTGGGTAATAGAAACCTCAGCTGACCTCTCAGAAGTCTTAAATGTAGTAGCGAGATTGGAACAAATAACAACGTCTGAATATAACTAATTGAACTGAATTGATGGGAATCAGATTTAATAAACACTTACAAGATTACGCTATTTTATTTCACTGGCCAGCTGAAATAACGCTATTACCAACAAATCATAACGGTATAAACCTCTTGCTTCACCCGGTCTCCCCTTTGATGTTCGAACTCCACAACCTAAGCTGATCTATGATATCGAGAGACTGTATTTCACCCGATAGGCTACGGTTGAAGTCACCCAGCGCAAAAACACCCACTCTTCTTGAATTCATTGAAAAATTCCCATTCTCATCCAACATTTGCTCAATTACAAAGTGTCTCTAAATGTTAATAATACAGAAGCACGATACCGCGGACTACACATCAGTATGATACCTTGCATTGATTGCCTAGATGAGTAGACGCGTCGCATGTACTGGCAGTTCGTATTATATGTAATAATTTTATAAGCTCGATATTGCGTACAGTTCTTGTGCTAAAACCGTAAATACCAATAAAATACGCGTAAAGCCAACTCTGTTTATTTTCAACAGATCGCACACACGTCGTGCGCTGTGCTGCTTTTTACGGTCATATGGATAACGATCTAACCCGATTATCTGGGCACAGATGAACGTCACAGAGGAATAAATATTTCACAAGAGTCTTTATTGATCTGCGCATGGACGAAAAACCACGCCTATTAATATTTCTAAAGGGTTTGCATGCTTCCACTCAAGGGCGTTATTTCGGTGGATGCAGAGGGAAAATGTGCCGCCCCACTGAGGCAGGGCACACCATGTTTGTCCAAACGACAGGATGCAATGACCACGCTGTAGCGTTTTCTTTCATAAGTTTTCTTTTTATAGCGCCGTTATATTGTATAATCATGAGGCATGGCCGAATGGTGTAAGAAAAACAAGTAAGATCGCAATTATTCCCTTGGCAGAAATTTGTTTCGAGATTTCAGCTCCACTTGCGTTCCGATCCAAATCAGCTTCAATGAGTACACTGACCGTACACTGTCGGTGGGAAGATCAGAAGGCAAGCAGGGGACTGGTCATTCGCCCTCATATGCCGAGGCTAAGAAAATGAAGTCGTTAACACTTAATACATATACATGTAGATGACTCTCAGGTTAGCTTAAAAGGAACTACAAAAACAATAGTCCTAGTCGCGTGGGTAGTCCGACTGTATACATAGGCCGATACACTGATTGTGAATGCCTGCGCTATCTGGCGAATAATATGACCTGAAAGGTTTGTTCAGAAAAGACGGTGTGCTGAGGTCATATGAAAATTATAACAGTTTTTGGCACAACCTGCATAGGTAAATGGGAGCAAGAGAGAATTTCCCCCCGCAGGAACATTTTCCGATCAGCGTATATAACATTTAATTTCTGCCTATATTTAATTAACTATGACAAACATAAGCAATACCTATTGACTGTAACAAACTAGTTATTCCTATTATAGTAATGTGATATAACAGAGGGGACATTTATGTAGCGCTCTCAGCTGGTCAGAAGTCCGTCCATTTGTAGACCCTGTGCGGTCCTTCGTGGTTGAAATCTCGCCCCGGGACAAGGGTCATCGGGGTCACCTGCGCAGCAGCCGACGGTGACGACCGATGATAAGATGCAGCATCGCAGTCGTCGACTCGCTTAACGTCTCTTTCGCCCGACAGGGGGAGCCCTATGTCCGGTATGACGACGGTTTCCATGTCGCTCGTTGCCATGGAAGCGACTCGATCGACGCCTCGATGTCGTTTCAGGTCGCCAAGGACAACGACGGCAACGACGACACTCACAACGACTACGATTATGACTAAGCAGACGGTGACGCTAGCGATGATGATATTCTGAGAGGAGGACGAAGAGGAGGACGAGGAAGGAGAGGAGAAGAAAGGAGGGTTTCCCTCGTTTTCAGGAACCGGATGCAGTTCTTCAAGATCCGCCCCTTGCGCCGTTATCGTCCTTCCGCTGCCGATAACATCCGGTCGGATTCCTTTGTCGGTAGGTGTCGTTTTAGACGTAATTTCCGGTTCTGGCCTCACCCCGTCGACGCTCATCAACCAATTGTTTTCTGCAAAACTGTGAACGTCATCAACGTCATCAGAGTTCGATTTGCCGCTGATTTCCGGAAACGAACCTGGTTGTTTTCCTTCCGGAAATTTAACTGACTGGCCGGTTTCCGGGAAGTCATCTGTGAAGTCATCCGTGACGTCGCTGAAGCCATTCGAGACGTCGTCATGGTTCGGTTGCTGAGTTGGAACGAACTCGTCGTCCGGGAGCGTGACGATGGAACGGTTACGGAGACTGGGAGGGGAGTGGCAGCGATTGGCATCGGCTGCGTCCAGCACCTCCACTGGCGTCACGGAAAACCAGGTCTTGAACCAGAGAAGCGTGCGGTCGCAGTGCCAGCGAGAGCTGGACAGGCGAAGGACGGCGAGATTGGGGAAGAAGTCGGGGAAGTCTGCGCGCAGCGTCTGGAGATGCGAATTGCGGAGACTGAGCTCGCGCAGACTGGCGAGGCTCGACAGGAGGTCATCGGAAGCCAGCATGGCTCGCACGAGGCCGGGACTGCTGTCAAGGTCGAGCTTCGTCAGGGTCTCCATGTCCCAGAAGATGTTGTCTTGAACACTGACGGTTGGAGTCGAAACGAACGCCAGCGACATCTGCCGGAGTGACGTCAGACCCTGGAAACATCCGCTTTTGAGGTTCTCGAGTGGATTTCGCGACAGCTGAAGGTTCTTCAGGTTCTTGTTTTCGACGAACGTCTGGCTCTCGATGCAGCGGATTCGATTGCTGCTCAGGTCCAGGTTTTGTATATCGAGCAGTCGGTGCAAGGCCTTCGGATCCACGAGATCGATCGAGTTTCCGGCCAGCGATAGAGTTTCGATCCTCGACTGATCGGGGAACATGTCCGCCGTCAATTCGCGGACGTGATTCGACTCGAGAAGAAGTCGCTGGAGCTGGACGGGAGTGTTGGGGATGTGTACCAATCGATTGAAGTTAAGCCACAGTTGCTGAAGACGGCGTAGGAATAGGAAGGTATCTTTCTCTGTACTGGAGATCAGATTCTCGTCCAGAACGAGGATGCTCAGATCCGGACAATCGGAAAACGAGTCCCGCCGTAGCGCCGTGATGTTGTTCCGTCTCAGCTGGAGGTAGCGGAGCGTGACGGGTAGTCCGCGTGGAACGTCCGCCAACTGACACTCAGAAATGTCGAGGTACGAAAGTAGCTGAGAATTGAAGCGAAACCAGGTTGTTTCTCGGATGGGGTTTCCTTTCAGTACCAGGTGCATCATCCGATCCAGGTCAATGAACGCGTCATGGTCCATTGATTCGATGCGATTATCGGCAAGCAGGAGATAGCGAAGGTTCGTCAGACCGCGGAACGTGTTCCGCGTGATCGCCTGGAGTCGATTCCCGCTCAGATCCAATCGCGACAGGATTTTCATCCCGTCGAAAGCTCCATCGATTCGTTCCAGTTGATTGGACGACACATCCAGGTGCAGCAACATCGCCGTTCCGCGGAACGTTCCAACCGTCAGCTCTGTGAGGTTGTTGTTGCTGAGGTCGAGCATCTGAAGGTACCTCGCATCCTCGAAGACTCCGTCGGCAACGGACCGTAGCCGATTGTTGCTCATAGTCAGCCGAACAACGCTGCCGAGCGGAGTCAGCGAACCGGGACGGAGCTCGGTCAGCGCGTTCCTGCGCATGTCGAGCATCGTCACGCTTGGACGGATATCTTGCGGCAGCTCCGTGAAACCGGCTCCCTCGCAGGAAACCTGTTCCGCGAGGTCCGAGCATACGCATCGGTCCGGACACGCTTCTAACCTGGTGCATTCAACCGTCACAGCAACCGAGATGAGGCAGAGCAGACGATACCAGACGAGCGCTACAGAAGCATCCCTCTTCATCCTCTTGTTCCGACTCAGTGACGCCGTGCCACCGATATCGGCATTACCCGTGTTGCGGTGTTCCGGGCGCTTATCGAAGCCGATTGCACGTCTGAAGACCCCCATTAGTCCCTATGACCGTCTCTTGCCGCCAGGAGCGCAGTCGGTCGGGCGATCGGTCGGGCATCGGTCGGCTGAGCCCCGTCCTAAGGCCTCGCTCGTCCGTCCGTCCGTGCCGTTGGTCGGCCGAAAGAGGATGCATCTTTGCTCCCGACGCCTCTTTGCAATTTCCAAGAGTAATAAATAGGTCCATGACATCCGCATACGCACGCAATAAAGTCCCAACGCAAATATACTGTAGGCTACATACATATATATACACAGTTATATCCACACGATATATATATATATATATATATATATATATAAATATATATATATATATATATCGTGTTGATATAAAGTGTATATATATGCTTATATTCTTTGTACCAGCAATAACCTGAACTGTAGCCTGCCGCTATTTATTTATAGACCGCTATTAAAGCTCTACAAATCCAGATATAGTGTTATGACAGCAATAATTTAAAGTAATATACATATATCTATATACTGCCATAATATAACTATTTATATATACCGGACAATTACATATATGTACATTATATAGCAACCATTAACAAATATACATTATTGCATGTTATATATGGAAATTTATATGGCGTCATCTAGGAATGTATACGGCGGCTTTACGTAACTTGTAACTTATATTTGTAGTTATATGACTCATACATGTATATAGATCAACCCATTGCCTATATGCATGTGTATATATATATACATATATATTAGGGTGGTCCAACCTACCATGTAAAAAAAATAAATTTCAAATATCAACTTGGGTCATAGTTGCCCTTGTTTCTATATACCAGAGGGGCTTACAGGCCAAAAATGAAACGGATTCAATAATATTTAGAGGTGGCTCAAAACTGAACATTTTTACTGACATTATGAAAATAACTAGAGTTTCGAAAAAATTTATTATTTGCTTACTTTTTTAATTTTAACATTTCATTTAGGTTGGTTTTTAGTTGTTTTCACTTCTGTTATGTTTTCACTTCCTTTTATGTGTTTGATACTTGAAAAATTGCAATTTAATTTTATAAATTTAAATTTTTAATAATATTAATTAGTTATGCTATCCAGCGTTTTTGCTTCCACAGCCTTCGGAACTACCAGTGGACCAGAAGTAGGCTTATTCAAACGATTTCAAAAAGAATGACCAAAGTTTAACAAAACCAATTATTACAATGCTGACGAAACCAAAACCAATTATTACAATGCTGACGAAACACTCTTCAGTTGGTCAATGATGCGTCTCCATAATGAGGTGGTTACAAGGTACCGGGCTGCTGTGAAAAACCAGCACCAACGTGAAGATTATGGCGAGCTTCTGCAATTGTGTCTCATCTTCCTTGGTGGGTGTTCGAGAGAAGAAGTGTGATTTCAAGCTCCTGGGGCAATGCACCATGTAAGGTGGATGGCCAAAGGCATCTATTCTCTCAAAATCCTTGTTTTCAAGAATCAAAATGACTCTCGACACAAGGGGGAGAAAAGCTTTAACAGATGTCAGCTTTTTTTGTCTCCCTTGTCTATGGAAGATTTCGGCATGCAGTTTGCCTGGCAGAGATAGCTCCATGCAATGCCTTGAAACTGTTGAACTTGTTGGAGATCTTTACCCGCAACAATATTGTGAAAATGCAGCCATAACAGCTTTCAGGAGACACCTCTGGTATTTTCCAAGCATTTAATTGGCCTGGCCTTTTTTGACCACCGCGTTAATGTTAATACAAGGGCCACCATGGTCAAGAATCTCAAACGTGCTGAAAAGCAGATACCAACAAAGAGGATTGACAGTAAAGCATTCAACTTGGGAAATCCACTAGAATCATTATATAACAAGCCAAACATCTTGGCTCTTCGACCTACTCATTGACAGTTGGGCAAAAAAGGCCCAGACTTTCCTCTCGACACTGCCAGACTTTGACAGTTGGGTCCAATTTATCTCCAATTGACAGAAAAGCCAGGCAGATGAAAGCTGTAAATGACTGTACAGAGAGAGGTGTTTCTTTGATCTAGCTGTTCAACTTTTCTATAACAAAACACGAGAATAAAAAAACAATACCTTCTTCAAGTTGTCAGCGCTCATCGGAAGGCCATTCCAGAGCCATCAAAGTCTCTCTTGAAGAATATCTCAAAAAGACTTATTTTTAAAGTTGTTCTTATTAACTATAAACTTACTACTATTTAACTATAAACTTACAAAACAGTAAACACTAAACAGTGACTTTATTTTTCTTTTTATTTTATTTTGAAACGTTTTTTGTTCAAAAATTTGAATATACAAAATCTGAGGAAATTTCTTAGTAACAACATTTATCGTTCAAAATTGAGCCACCCCTAAATATTCTTCTAGAGACACAAAAATTGGTCCAAATATTCCTTAAACTGAATAGAACAAGGACAAATGTGACACAAATTAATTTTCTAAATTTTACTTTTTTGGACCAGTCTAATATATATATGACGTATATATATTATATAGGGGCCTATATATAACTGCGTGTGTATCGTTGTGTAGGAATGTTGCGAGATGTACGCATTCTGGAAATCCTCCCGTAAGATGTCGCGTCTAGTAATCGCAAGGGCGGAAGGAAGATAGGCATCGTGACAAATGTCCTGTCACATCCGCAGCCAACGGGAACCTATGCATCGCATCATCAGATATACGCTTTCCTCCGTCTCACATTGACTGCTGATGCTGCTGCTGATGACGATGACGATGATGCGGACTGCGATGCTACTGCTTCTACTGTCGCTTCTGTAATCAGCGATGATGGCTTAGACGCCCGAGAGACATATGACCCTAGGATACATCCGCCTCCCTTTCCTGCATCTTCATCTCTCCCGTTGTTCTTTCATTCTCTCTCTCTCTTTCCATCCACAGACTCCCTTCACAATTCCTCCCTCATCTAAATCTTCCCATGCTTCCCGATTGTTTTGGTGGAATTGGGGCGATGAAATGGGAACAGATGTCCAGCAGGCAGACAGACAGACAAACAGACAGACAGACAAACAGACAGACAAACTGAATCATACAGAGACCGACATGGAAGAGATAGAGCCGGATAGAGACTATATATGCAAATTATATTAAGGGGAAGGGACAGCGTAAGAGGAAAGGGTGAGAGATAGGGGAGTAGGGGCTGAAGTGGGATACGGTCAAAATAGAACACCATATTATCTTTCTCTGCGCCTCTGCAGACGTGTCTGGAACACGAGACGGATTGGAAACGGGGGAAGGCGAGGGAACGAGGGTAATATGTCGGACGGTGAAATGTGAGGATCCCTCGGCTCAAAGGAAAGGGTCAACGAGGAGACGGACCGACCAGACACTTTGGCGGACAATGAAAACTAACCGTCGATGGAATTCAATCTCTAACGCAATGTAACAGAATCTAGGCTATTAATATTATTGTCGTTGCTGTTATTAAAATTGATTTTATTATTGTTATTATTGTTGCTATTATTGTTATTATTATTGTTTTTCCCCCGAGGTACATATGATCCCTCGGGAGTTCAAAAATTAGGGGGCATTGTTCTGGAATGGCTAGTCTTCGCAGATGGTTTTATCAGTGCAAAAATTATTATTATTATTATTATTATTATTATTATTATCATTATTATTATTATTATTATTATTATTATTATTATTATTATTATTATTATTATTATTATTATTATTATTATTATTATTATTATTATTATTATTATTTTAGAAATTGTCTGGAATGGACCCTATTCGTCTAGTTCTAAGTTGGTGAAGGTACCCCTAAAGGCCACCGCATTATTATTATTATTATTATTATTATTATTATTATTATTATTATTTTTCTTATCAAAAGCACTCTTTATTTCACCAAACAACAATTATTATTATTATTATTATTATTATTATTATTATTATTATTATTATTATTATTATCATTATTATTATTATTATTATTATTATTATTATTATTATTATTATTATTATTATTATTATCATTATCATCATAATCATCATCATCATCATCATCATCATCATCATCATCATCATCATCATCATCATCATCATCATCATCATCATCATCATCATCATCATCATCATCATCATCATCATTACTATTATCACTATTATTATTATTATTATTATTATTATTATTATTATTATTATTATTATTATTATTATTATTGTTATTATTATTGTCGCTATCCATCTATCCATCCATCTACCCATCTAATCACTTTGAAACAGCTTATGTATCAAATCTTTCTTGATTTATTATGTCAATGGTGCCTTCAATTCAAACAGCTTAGGAATCAAGTACGTATCAATCTTTTTTTCATTTATTATGTCCATGATGTCTTCAATTGAAATAGCTTAGGTATCAAACAGGTATCAATCTTTTTTGATTATTATATCAATGGTACTTTCTTGCTGATAGATTGAGCCAATGTCTGAAGCAATTATTTTGTGACGATCTGTCAGTCAATCTATTTATGTATGTATGTATGTATGTATGTTACGTATGTATGTATGTATGTATGTATGTATGTATGTATGTATGTATGTATGTATGTATGTATGTATGTATGTATGTATGTATGTATGTATGTATGTATGTATGTATGTATGTATGTATGTATGTATGTATGTATGTATGTATGTATGTATCTATCTATCTATCTATCTATCTATCTATCTATCTATCTATCTATCTATCTATCTATCTATCTATCTATCTATCTATCTATCTCTTTATTTATCTACTCGACTACCAGCTTGCTGTATATCTCTCTATATCTCAATCGCTTCGACCAATTCTATCTCTCTCCCTTTTCTTTCTTTCTCTGTCTCTCTATATCTGTTCGTCTGTCTGTCTGTCTGTCTGTCTGTCTGTCTGTCTGTCTGCGCATATATCTTTCTCCATGCCTCTGCTACCAGCTTTAGCGACTATGAGAACTCGAAGCATGTGATCGCGAAAGGGACGGAGGGGTTAAAACCGAATACTATTTACCCTTCGAAATGCAGCGTCTGTTTTCCGTCACAAAATAATTGCTTCTGGAAACAATAGCTTCTTAATACATGATGGAAATTATATATACTATATATTGGAGTTTTTACCTATATATATGTCATATATGGCTCTGGCCAATGTTATACTTGGGCTGAACGTTATACTTAGCATGGATATATCTATCCAGTGCTTCTGAATCGCTCCCAGTGCTTCTGAATCGTTGCATCGATTTCCTTTCGACTGTTTACGAACTATGGCACTTAAATCTCTGCTATTATTATTATTATTATTATATATATAGTTATCCATACACCACAGACCATTATAATCATTTTATATTATAGACATTCTTCTGATGGTGTATTACTATAGGATAGGTCTAAATATGCGTAGATCACTATATTTGTCACATATGCATAGATTACCATATATGTCACATATGCATATCTGTCTATAAATGTGCGCTTATGTACTGTTGCCTTTGACTCTGTGCAGTAAGCAAACATGTCTTGTTGAGATCTGTTAGGTAGTCTTAGGCACAGCGCTTTGGTGAGATACCTAAAATGAGCTGTATTAAGCGTATAGGCCCGCCTAATCATACATGCATGAATACTGTACATACACACATGCATATATATGATGTATATAATTATTTGTACCTGTACACTTTAATATATATATATATATATATATATTCGAATATATATACACATTCGTCTACATTATATATATATATATATATATTTGTATGTATACATGTATGGCCGTATGCGTTATGCATGGACGAATGCATCGGGTGTCTGGTGTGTGTAGTGATGCGTGGCTGATGCAACCTGTCTGCTTCCATTAGATTATTTCTTCACTAGATTCGCTCACATAATCGAACCATATGAGCAGCCGACGTCATGATGCCGCCGAGGATGTCAGTTGGAAGATGGTGGTCGTGGTGGCTGCGGTAGTGGTGGAGGTGGTGAAGGTGATGGCAGCGGTGGTGGTGGTGATGGTGGCGGCGGTGGTGGTGGTAGTGGTAATGGTGGTGATGGCGGCGGAAGTGGTGGTAGTGGTGGAGGTGGTGAAGGTTGCGGCGGTGACGATGGTGGTGGTGGTGGTGGTAGTGGTGGTGAAGGTGGCGCTGGTGATGGTGGCGGAGGTGGTGGTGCTGGCGATGGTGGTGGTAGGGGTAGTGGTGGTGATGGTGGCGGAAGTGGTGGTAGTGGTGGAGGTGGTGAAGGTTGCGGCGGTGGTGATGGTGACAATGGTGGTGGTTGTGGTAGTGATGGAGATAGTGAAGGTGGCGGCGGGGGGGTGATGGTGGCGGCGGTGGTGGTGATGGTGGCGGCGGTGGTGGTCGCGATGGTGGTGGTATAGTGGTAATGGTGGTGAAGATAACGACGGTGGTGGTAAAGGTAGCGACGGCGGCGGTGGTAGTTTAAGTACTGGTGGTGGTGAAGGTGGCTGCGGCGATGGTGGTGGTGGAATAAGGAGGAAAAGGAGAAGTAGAAGAAGGAGGAGGAGGAGGAGGAGGCGGAGGAAAAGACGGAGGAAGAAGGAAGAGACGCAGCAAGAAGTAGAGAAGGAGATGGAGGAGGAAGAGGAGGAAGAGGTAAAGGAGTAGACGGAGCGAGAGAAGAGGAGGAAAGAAAGAGATGGAGGAGAAGGAACTGAAGAAGGAAAACTAGGAGGAGGAGAAAGACGAAGAAGAAGAGCAGGAAAAGGGGAAGAGCAGGAGGAGGAAGAAAAAGAAGGAAGAGGAGAGAGTGAGTGGTAAATAGTGTAGAAGAAGATAGGAGGAGAAAGAGGGAAAAGGAGGGAAAGAAGGAGGAAGAGTAGGAAGGAAAGAGAAGAAAGAGCAGGAAATGGCAGAAAAGGAAGAGGAGAAGGAGTAAGAGGAGGAGAACATAGACGAAAACATTCAAATAGGTGAATAGATCCCAATTGTCCTTCGCCATGACTGCTTAGGGCTACGGGGAGACATGGTGATGACGCCGTGATGAATCGTGACTTCATTTCGAATTGGTTTCGACTGTGTGCTGTTCAGGCTGGTCAGGGAGTGGCAGCATCGTCAAAGTCCTCGAGGGAACATCCACGAGACGATCGTGGTGGAATCGTGGAGAACATACAGAAGACAGTCGTGGTAGCCATCGGAATCTAATGTTCTGTTGTGTGGACCCTACTTGACTTTGGATTGGCGTGTTGCACGTGAAGACCACTCCGTCAAACTCAACAACGAGTTGACAACCAACAACACTCCACGCGAATTATTGTTTCATAGTTGGAGAAGGAGGAGGACGAGAACGAGGACGAGGTGGTAGAGAAGGAGAAGGAGGAGAAAAAGAAGGAGGAGGAGGAGGAGAAGGAGGAGGAGGAGGAGGAGGAGAAGAAGGAGGAGGACAAAAGAAGAAGAAGGGGAGGAGAAGGAGAAGAACAAGAACAAGAAGGATGAGGAGGAGGAGGAGGAGGAGGAGGAAGAGGAGGAGGAGGAGGAGGAGGAGGAGGAGGACAAAAGAAGAAGAAGGGGAGGAGAAGGAGAAGAAGGAGAAGGAGAAAAAAGAGAAGGACGACAATAAGGAGGAGTTTTCCGAAGCTGACTCTAAGCGGCAACAAAGGGTACGAAGCCTTACCGAACAATCTCATCTTATCTAATGACTTCTATAGCGCCGTTATAACGATACCAAAGACATCAGTCGGTAGACGTCGCTTCGAGTTTAATCATTATAAAAAAAAACATAAAATTCTACTGCATGAGAAACCGGGTCGAAATCTGATAAATCAGAGAAACAGAAGCCAGGCTACGATGGGTATGCAAGTTGAAAGAGACAGCAATAGCGACTTCATATTTCTCGGTTTTGGCATATGTAGTACACAGTGTTTACATGCATGGTATTCGTTTTACAGGTGAGTTCGCCAGAGGGCGCAAGTGGAGCAGCGATCTCGTCTTTCTACTCTGGCGGGGATTTGAACCTTGACCCTTGTGTCGACAGGTCAGAACGCTATCATGATAATGATGATGATGATGATGATGATGATGATGATGATGATGATGATGATGATGATGATGATGATGATGATGATGATGATGATGATGATGATGATGATGATGATGATAATAATAATAATAATAATAATAATAATAATAATAATAATAATAATAATAATAAAAATAATAATAATAATAATGATAAAAATAATAATAATTTATAATATTGCATTTCTTAAACTGATATTGTGCTACTTTTCGTCACTGTACGCATAGGCCCCTATTGTTGTTGTAAAGTATGAGTGTTTGTATCTTGCCAATTAAAGACTACTTACTTACTTAGGCCTACATTGTATATTGCACGACCTAGTAATAATATTATAACACAACAGTAACGTAATTGTTTTGATCATCGACTTATATTAATATAAGTCGATGGTTTTGATCATCCGTTGTTGGCATCGACGTATATACGTCGATGATTTTTGGTATTTGTTTGGTGGTGACGTCATGATGATAAGTCTATGACGCTTTACTAGACTGACGAACGTTGTTCTTCGTCGCATAGATGCTATAGCATATTCGCAAATAGCATAATTATTCGCAAACTGGATATAATTATTGTTTTAACTTGCTTTAAACAATTATGTCAATGTAAAAAAAAATAATGAAACTAAAGGGAACATTAGGGCAGAAATTCTTTAGTGCAAGAGTTGTAGACCTGTGGAATGGTTTGGACGATAGTACTGTCTCAGTGGACACTATAACAGCTTTTAAGAAGAAGCTAGGAAAATTGGGCTATTAAGAGTTCGAGGTAAATTTGCAGTGGTTCTAACACAGACTACACGTCTTCTGAACCACTTAAAACCCTTGTTATGTTATGTTATGTTATGTTATGTTAAAGGGCGCTGTGTGAGAATACAATTCGTTGGCGATTCTGTAGGCCAAACGGCACAGTGTAAATTAAGTAAATCAAAACTGAAAATCACCGGCGGTTTGATACGAAGAATGCATATTCATCGCTGGTCCAAACATCAGGTAAAAAACCTGCTGACAAGGACATTGATCATCTTCGTCATTCGGGCTAAACCAAGATCGTAGCAGAGGCACGAACGGGAGCATTAGCTACTCTGGTAAGTCCTGGCTTTGTCCCACTGCGTAACGATGACTAACTACCTACACTACTAACACCGAAGAGTGATAGCTCGCTCGGAGCAACCTCGCTTAGGGGAGCAGCTTTGGTCTTAAACGTGGGGGTACCAATTTTTACAGCCTAACACAGCTATTAAAGATATTTATTACTATTTCTTATTTTCTTAAATTTTTATTATTATTATTTTTGCCCCCGAGGCACCTATAATCCTCAGGAAATGGATGAGCTGGAGAAGACACCCCACATAATTTCTGAGGGGGACTGTTCGTTCTCTGTCGCAGTGAGTTACTGGGCAGGAATATTTAGTGACCTGTATATTGAGCAAGTTCTGATGGACTGTGTAAAAACAGTTAGTTGGCTGACTAGAGGATGTGGTTTCTTGGAGTCAACCAGTCTGATCTGGCTATACTATATACGCCTATATGTGGTGAAATGCAGAAGGATATGCAGGAGGTAACAGGTCTCTCAAGTCCAGAGGAGATGCACCAGTATCAATGGGCGTCCGGAGGCGGGCAAGGGGGCATCCCCGCCGTGGATTTTGAAAGTAGTCACGTTACCTATGTTCATGCAAAAACGTCATTTTGCCCCTCTGGAAAAATGTAACCCTCCTAGAGAAATTTTGCCCCCACAAATATTCATGCGAACGCCCATGCAAGTATCTGACACAGGCAAGAAGGCAAGACAGTAGGCAAAGAAGAAGGTAAAGAAGAAGGTAAGTAAAAGGCAAAGAAGAAGACAGAGAGAATGCCAAAGAAGTCAAAGAGAAAGGCAAAGAAGGTGAACAAAAAGGTAAAGAAGAAGGCCAAGAACAAAGAAAAGACGATGGCAAATACGAAGGTAAGTAAAAATACGGTGAAGAACGCAAAAAGGCAAGAAGAAGGCAAAGAGAAATCAAAGAAGGAGGCAAGGAAGAAAGCAAAGAAGGTAAGTAGTACGGCAAGGAAGAAGACAGAGAAGTCAAAGTAGAAGGCAAAGATTAAAAAGGTAAGTAAAATGGTAAAGAACAAGGGAAAGAAGAAGGCAAAGAAGAAGTCAAAGAGAAAATCAAAGAAGAAGGCAAAGAAGAAGGTAAGTAAAAGACAATGAAGGAGGTAAAGAAGAAAGCAAAGAAGAAGGTTGAGAGAAAGGCAACACGAAGTTGAGTGAAGAATCAAACATGGCAATAAGAAAAACAGAAGGCAAAGAAAAGTCAAAGAAAGTAGAAGGCTAAGGTAAAGGCAAAGAAGATGGCAAAAAAGAAAGAACAGAAGAAGGAAAAGAAGAAGGCCAAAAAGAAATCAAAGAGAAAGGCAAAAGAGAAGGTAAGTAAAAAGCAACGAAGAAGGCAAAAAAGAAAGACGAAGAAGAAGGCAATGAAGACCAAGAATAAGTCAAAGAGAAAGGCAAAGAGGAAGGTAAGTACAAGGCAATTAAAAAGGCAAAGACGAAAGACAAAGAAGAAAGCAAAGTATGTAAGTAATGCGGCTAAGAAGAGGGCGGAAAGAAGGCAAAGAAGAAGTCAAAGAAAGTAGAAAGGAAAGATAAAGGCAAAGAAAAGGGCGAAGAAAGGTTAGTAGAAGGTAAAGAGAAGAAACAGAAAAAGGCAAAGAAAAAAGCAAAGAAGATAGTAAGTAAAAGGCAAAGAAGAAGAAAAAAGGTTAGTAAAACGGTGAAAAATAGAGCAAAAACGGCAAAAAGACGTCAAAGAAAGTAGAAGGCAACAATAAAGGCAAATAAAAAGGTACAGAAAAAGGCAAAGAAGAAGGCCAGGAAGAACTCAAAGAGAAAGACAAAGAAGGTAAGTAACAGGCAACGAAGAAGGCAAAGAAGAAGGCCAGGAAGCACTCAAAGAGAAAGACAATGAAGGTAAGTAAAAGGCAATGAAGAAGGCAAAGAAGAAAGCAAAGTAGGTAAGTGAAAAGGCACAGAAGAAGGCAAAGAAGTATATGAAAGCAGAAGGCAAAGGTAAAGAAAAAGCAAAGAAGAAAGGTAAGTAAAAAGTAGAACAACAGAAGTCAAAGAAGAAGGCCAAGAAGAAGTCAAAGCTAAAGGCAAAGAAGATGATAAGTAAAAGGCAAAGAAAAATGCAAAGAAAAATTGAAAGAAGACAAGTATAACCGCAAAGAAGAAGGCAGAACAGAATGCAAAGAGAAGTCAAAGACAGGAGAAGGCAAAGGTAAAGGCAAAGAAGAAGGCAAAGAAGAAAGAACAGAAGAAGGCAAAGGAGAAGGCCAAGAAGAAATCAAAAAGAAAGGCAAAGGAGAAGGTAAGTAAAAAGCAATGAAGAAGGCAAAAGGGAAAGGCAAATAAGAAGGCAAAGAAGAAAGCAGAGAAGAAAGCAAAGTATGTAAGTAAAGCGGCTAAGAAGAAGGCGAAAAGAAGGCAAAGAAGAAGTCAAAGAAAGTAGAAAGGGAAGATAAAAGGAAACAAAGGTAAGTAGAAAGCAAGAAAGAAAAACAGAAGAAGGCAAAGAAAAGGCAAAGAAGAAGTCAAAGAGAAAGGCAAAGAAGATGGTAAGTAAAAGACAAAAAAAAGAAGGTAAGTAAGACGCAAACAAGAAGGTGAAGAAGAAAGACAAAGAAGACGGCAAAGAAGAAAGCAAAGTGGGTAAGTACAGCAGCAAAAAAAAAGACAAGAAAGAAGAAAAAGGACAATGAAAGTAGAAGGCAATGGTAAGGGAAAAGAAAAAGGCAAAGAAGAAAGGTGGTAAAAAGGCAAAGAAGAAGTCAAAGAGAAAGGCAAAGAAGAAGGTAAAGAAGAGAGCAAAGAAGAAAATACAAAGAAAGGCAAGACGAAGTTGAGTAAAGAAGCAAAGAAGGAAGCAACGAAGGAGGCAAAGAGAAAGACAAGGAAGTAGCCATATAAGAAGATAAAGAAGAAGATAAGGAGAAAGTCAAGATAGAAGGTAAAGAGAAAGACAAAGATGAAGGCAAAGAGGAAGGTAAGTAAACAGGCGACGAAGAAGCAAATAAAAACGTAAGTAAAAAGGCAAAGAATACGGCAAAAAGAAAGGCAAAGAACAAGGCGAAGAGAAAGGCAAAGAAGAAGTTAAAGACGTTGAGTAAAACGTAAAGAAGAAGGCAAAGAGGAAGGTAAGTAAAAAGACGGTGTAGGTGGCAAAGAAAGCAAGAAAGAAGGAAAACATGGAAAATCAAATGCTGAATACTTCAGGGCTCAATATTTAGTTGAACATTTTTATAGCGCCTTCAGTTCGTCTTGCATATGCCCTACGACGTGGCTCTCTGAGATATAAGAAAGGTGAGTCTTAATTTATTAAGGTCAGCGGAAAATCTTACTGCGTTCGTGAACGAATGGTGGGGTTTATAACGAGTACGCAACACACACACACGCACACAAAGATGTCCATTCAGGCACTGTATTTATGTAGTATTGTAGTTGTATATATGTAAGTATCGTGTATGTATCAAAGCACAGGGGCGGATCCAGAAGGTTGACTGGGGGGGGGACAAAAATAATACATACATAGAAACCAGTCAGTAGTTGAAAGTAGTTTGTGAACTTTAAAAAAATTTCCACCAATTCATCTCCCAAAAAAGTTTATTTCATCTCCCAAAAAGTTGATGACTTTTTTAGTCATTAATCTTTAATATCCTAAAAAAAAGTTCTCTCTCCCCTGTTTTCTCAGTTTACTCCTCTACTTCGTACCTGTTTCGTCATTTGACTCATCTACTTCGTGATGGGGGGCCACATCCTCTGTTAATATGAAATGTGGGCCATTATTTCATCATTTTCCTCGTCTGCTTCATGACAAGTGGGCAACATCCTATGTGTTCATTTCAAATGGGGGGCCCATGGCCGGATTGGCCCCCCTGGATTCCCCTGTCAAAGCACTTGTCTAGCACCCTTTCAGAAACCTTAAAGGGCACTATAATTTTATAGCGTAAGTCTCATGCACCAAAACTGTAAACAATTCACTGTCACATCTGTCAAATCACAACAACTGTGGCATCTAATTTTACTTTTGCAATGTCTCTTATTTTGTTACATGAGAAAAGCAGACATTTCATTCAATCACATTTATACAATTTTAATTCATATTAAGCCAAACATTTTTACATCTTTTCTTAGATACTGCTACCATGCAAAAGTCTACGATTTAAAATTAATTAGGTCATGTACAAATTAATAATCATCAATTTCGTTACTAAATTAAAATACATAAGCCAACAGAATGAACTGTGCCATCAGAATCAAACTTAATTTAATTAGCTTAACAATTTTAAATAATAATAGTAAATAATAATAAAAGAAAAAACAATAATATTATAATCAAAACTGCTGTTGGTGGAGTAGAAGCCCAAAGCAAGGAAAAAACTCTGAAACGTGCCTCCTAATCTGCTCTGAATTGCTGCTCTAGGTCACTGAAAGAGTGAATTTATATAGAGCCTTCTTGAATTTATATAGAGCCTTCTTAGACGATTTGAAAAGCATCGAGGCGACTATTCGAATATTATTACCAAAGTTTGATCACACAGCATGGATATTTTAAGACTCTTGTTCAAACTACGTATGTTGTTGTTAGGTATTGCTACAATGACTATTGTATTGTGATTTAATTTTATTATTAACATTTAAATTAAATCTTAAATTAAAATCTTAGATATCGTGTTATCACTCATTTCTTAAGACTACGTCGTTGCTAGGTATTGTTATAATAAATAATGTATTATGATTTAATTTTATTATTTTCATTATTATTATTTAAATTATAGCCTAGCAGTAGAACAGGCCTTGCAAAAGCTTTCAAGTACAGCTTTGCAAGGCAACATGACAAATAAAAACTTTAAACAGTTTTAAAACTCATAAAACATACTTCTCGAACATCAGGTTTGAAAACTAGAACTGAACATAATCAACCACCCGTCAGAAAATTATTGCCACTCCTCTTCCGTCTCAACACCTGACCAGAATTACACACAAGGAAAATGGAAGCTGTAACATAATCAGACAATTATGCAGCACCGTTTCAAGAAAACCACACGGAAACAAACTGCAGTGTCAAAGTGTCGGTACCTTAAAAGTACAGGTACCTTATTGGGACCATGGAAATTCAAGCAGCAACAGAATCACTGGCTTCTGATAAGTATACTTTAGTTCTGCGGTCCAGCGTTTAAAACCTCTTCTGCTTGCAATAACCAACTTCTATAGCGCTGGCATATAACAAACAAAGCATCAACTCAGGGTGCACCAAATTATAGAAAAATCAGCTATGTTGGCCTGATGTGCAGCTAGCCACAAAAACTGCTCCAGTAATTATCCATTGACATAATAGCTTTCCTGGATGGGAAACTCAAGACCTGGAGATATGTGAGAAATTTGTGTGTGTGCATTTTCCCAAGCTACTTGATGCTTTTCGAGTACTAATAATAGTAAAGAGAACATCAACAACAATGACATAAACAACAGAACAACAACAACAATCATAATAACAATTATTATTATTGTACTAACAATAACAATTCTGAAAAACATATTAATATTTTCAATATTTCGATACTTATTATTATGTCAATAAAATTAAGGGATATTATTCATGTAATTAAAAGTTTAAAACATTAAAATTTCAAGGGTTAGGCCATGATTTAACAAGAATTTTGGTGCGGAAATTTCTCAGTCTGCACCACCTATTTCTCGTTTTAATCCACAAGTTGCTAAAGTACTATAATTTACAAATACTCTGGTGCCACTGGATGTAAATAACTTCATAACCAGTACAAGAACCGCAACAGCTGTGCAAGCATCAGCATTTGGTGGCATAAGGCATTTAGCACCAAGAAACAGCAGATTAAAGGTATTTAAAGCTTGTCTAATGCAAAGCAGGTGTAGCAATAGGGTTATATTCAATGTAGGTGCAAGTGGCACTGTTGTTCACACTAGGTGCAACAGCATAGGGGCACAACCTTGCGGTTTTTTACAGCCACCATGGTTCTCTGTCTCGGACCTTCCTCTTGGAACATGTTTCTGCTGTGCAAGCATGCTGTTGCATTTAACTCTGTCCAGCAGACATTTTCAAACCATCTTAACACGTTCTTATTTACATCAGTTAGATAGTCAATGCGTGCAGTACTTTTGTGAGGTACTGAAGACACGCTATATTAAGTGGTTTGATATACAAATACATACAAGCGCATCAATACACGAGCAGTTTTATTAACGGTAGTATTAATGCAATGTCGACGAGGGACATGCTCCGTGACACTGTGTAAACCAGGATACATGTAATAAAGGATAATGATGAGAAAGTCAATACATCACACTGTGTAAACCAGGATACATGTAATAAAGGATAATGCTGAGAAAGTCAATATTCACTGCTGCACTGCAATTCTTATACAACACATTAGCCAATATGACGTGTTACGTGAACTGCTGTGGAGGAAATAACACCAATTTGTGCGTAAACCAGGAACGTGTAAACAAGTCCATACTGCACTTCTATCGAACAAATTTACAATAGGTCAGAAGAAACACGATTATTGTAAACAGTGCAGTAGAAATATCATAGGGCCTACTTGGCTACACTGATAGCACAATTCGGGATTTTGCTCAGCACAACAGTTCTTTACAAAGCACGAGAGGAAGCAGGAACAGTATTAGCTTTTTCGAAACTATTTTTCTTTGTTGTCTTTCTAGTGTGCTAAAATCTTAAGTATCTCAATAACATTTCTAACATTCTTGAACGCCTTTTCTTTTTGCACATTGAAAAACATATCACTTCATCTCCTAACTTTAGTTCTTACCAATCAGCTTACCGTGAGGGCTACTCCACTGAAACTGCTTTTGCCTTTACGCTGGACAACATCCTCTCATCTATCGACAAACGAAGGCTTGCCCTGAAGTATGCCTCAACTTTAGTGCTGCTCTTAAAACACCATCAACATTATTTAAGCATCATTCGACGAAAATCATCATACAACAAATCCAATTATAAGATGTTATCACAAAAAAGATTTCCTAAACAACTAACAATGAACAATAGACAGTGTAATAATTACACATGGACCGGTCGTTTCTGTGCTCCATCCCTCATCTTTTTCCCAAACGTCTGACCTACTCGAACCATCTCACCCACCAATGCTCCTTCTACTTTGAGCACCCATAATTCCATGCTCAAATCCTAACTTCACATATAAAGGTTTATTCAGAAACACTCTCTTCAGCCCAAACAAGACTCCATATTGCAGGAAAACCTTATTCGTTTTCTATCCATACAGCAATAACCATGGGTTTACAGTTTTGAAGGAACGTCCCAAACTTACATAAAATGGTTTGTATGTTTGGGCCAACTTTAAACCCTCCCTGTAGAGTAGCATGAAAAGGTCACATGAGCAATTGAGGGAGCTTTATATGCAATGTAATTCTATTATATCCATAGTTTTATTCTTATGTCTTGGATATGGAAAGACCTATTCCAAAGGGTTACTAGACATCTGTCTCACAGCAACAGACAAAATGTTTACCCGATACATTTCTGCACTCCTATCTGCAGCCAACATTCTATTCCAACTTTGTCTCCATATTCATTCCTACCTCACTGCCATTCCAACCTCATCTCCATAACAATCCAACACATCCAACACATTATCCTAGGTCATGCCTTCCTCAGTCTTACCTACCGTATTCACAATCTCTCTCACCCATATTTTTAGTCATCATCTCTTCTTAGTCAATATACATCTCAAGAAAAGACTTGTTTACATCTCGGGGTTTTTAACAATGGCAACCACAATAACCGTCACAACAATAGCGAGGAAAAGGACACTTGATATAATGCACTTCACGGTTTCCTCCGCATCCAAGTTCTGACGTTGATCCGCGCCCCCAGAAGTCCACCTCACCCCATCAAACTGTCTCGTCCCAATTCCTGGAACCACATCCATCTGTATATACGTATGAGATCTCCCCGGTCGTCCATCCTCACGGATTTCTTGCCTATGCCAACTGGGACTGCAACCACGCCTTGCACTTCTTGACCTTTGTGCCGACGCGCTGGTCTGGATGTTTCGCTTGTGCAACGTTGCTGGCTCTGGTACCGGAATCTCGAGTTCGGATAACTCATCTTCGAGAGGAATGTTGTTGCTGAGGAGAACGTACTCTCCCTTTCGAACGACAGACATCAATGCTGGCTGGTCGAATGGCTGTCTCTGGGGAGTGTTGTTTGTGCCGGACAGATGGTTGCATACCTTCAGCGCCGACTAAAAATAGTAACACAGGTTCTATTATTAAATATATGTGACTTGCTCTGGCAAAAGGAGGCGGAAGTCGCCAATGATAAAACAAGAGAAATAAGCCAAAACACTAATCAGATGTAAATTTTTCAATTATAGTTTTTTTCGGTATATCAGTAAATAAGATCTTATATTATATAAAAACCCCTTGATTTAATAAAATTTCACCTATTTCAAGACAAATTTAATAAATTTGTGTGATTGATAAAAATTATCCGAGAATTTAAAATTTGTGGGAGGACCAGTTTCAAAAGTGTTTTATGGCCTTTAATCTGTTAGGAATACCATGTGTAATACCTCATTGCAAAGCTTGTGCATTCAGCTTGCTAAAAATAGCCTCATTTGGTGGGTTTCCCATAGTGATTTCCATAAGTTTAAGGTTAAAAAACACTGAAAATTTGCAATTTATGTTGAGTTGTATTAAGATAATAAACTTTGATTGCGTTTTTCTCGAAATTGTACCACCGAGTAGCAATACATTCTAAAATTCATATCTCTGGAACCAATAAAGATAGAATAATAATTTTTTCAACATTTTAAACAGAAATTATTTTTTATGATTTTAAGCCCAAAATATATAATACTAAATTTTTGGAAAACAGCCTCCTTTTGCCAGAGCAAGTCACATATATGTAAATATATATGTTTCTCTGTAGAAACCATATGGCCTCGACTCTGCTAATTTTTTTAATGAAATGATCAGGCGAGATCCTTTACCACCACTGCCTGTCTGAATGGGTCCCAGGCCACATAAGTTCCCCATTTACTATTATTAAGATTAATAACGATTGCTGCAGTTAGGACAACTGAAATTACTATAATTGATAAGATAAACTACATATCTGCCAAAAATTAAATGCCTGGAAATTCGTGTTTTCCCAAATCACTGACGGAAACCAGCAAATTTCACAAGGTAAGATACATTTTGGAAGCACCGGGTTTTACAGTAAAAGATCCATCGTAATCATCATCGTATCATCATTGTCGTCGTTGTCATTCACCAATCAGTCAGTCAGTCATAAAATCAAATTCCAACACGGTGGCTGACGACTGAGAAAGACCTAGTTTTTCCGACCCGCGTCATGATAGCATGACTAAATAGGACCTTTCCACAATGAAACTCCCGTATGTGTCCTATTTAAAACTGATTGTGCACTTCCAAAACGCTGTGACATATAGAAGAGTACTCCAAATACTTTTCGTACTAATAATAGTGCAAATTAATCCAGTTACACGGCATTTAACGACAAAACGCCTCCCTTCCTGGACTTTCAAAACGTAAACAATTCCCACGTCGACGGTAACCAGTTCGTGATCCTCCAACCATTCAGCAGGTGGCGCACTAATAACACTACCGTAATCTTTCAAATTTCAACTCGTCTCAAGAGTTCTCGTCACGCTCATCATTAAGTCAATAAGTAAATAATATGATGATGGAAAGATAATGACACATCTCCTGGATGTTTCAGCAAATTATCAGACCCATAAGATACGCCTAAGATAGGCATTGGGTCAGCTGGAAGTTCTGCTTATGCAGTTGTATTTTTGGATTCGGAAAACTATATTTAATACCGGACGCTGCTGCTAGGCCTACTAACCTCTGCAACTCCGTCACTGTCGCACTTCGCTGATGCCAGTCCCAAGGCTGGAAAAAGGAGGCGGTCGACGCTAATCATGTTTGTTACGACCATGGTGGGAATTGTCTGGGGTTTGGGGGTTCAACCCCCTAGTCTTTCTTAGGCCACAACATTTAAGTCTTCATTGCATGCACACCCCAGTGGTCGTTTCCAATCCCAACCACCGGTTGTGCTGCAAGTGTGATTTTGCATTATGTGACTCTGAGTCTCTGACAAAGAGAAGAAATTTCCATGGTGTATCATGTATGCATTTTTGAATTTTCTCAACAAGGAATTGATTTTGATTCGAGTCTGACTTGCAAAACTGCTATAGCGGTGAAATCAGTTGCTTTAAAATTTCGTTGACATCAGTTTGCAAAATACGGATAAAGTGTTCAACCCACCCCCTCCCCGTCGTTTTTCTACAACTCCCACACTGGTTATGACACAGCGTTATTATAAACAGAAAGAAACTACTACAGAAAACTACTATCACGATTACGAATTAAAACCTTCCTATACGTTGACCTTTGCACCTTTGCGTCTTGACCTGGAAACCGAATTTGACTTCATACCAGCCTATCGATTTTTCTGGCTGTCAGTAAGCTGATTCCACGACTTAACTCTGTTTGGCGCTGCATTTATCTCGATCAGTGTTTAATCTAGGCACCACTCCCCCAGGATTTACCCCCCCCCCAGAAATATAGCAACATAATAATAGTTTTGAGTTGTTGCTGACATTATAATAGGCCTATTAGCCTAGGCCTATATGCAGAGGCGTAACTTTAGTCTAAAAAGTGGGGGTACCAATACTGTGGACTAAAAAGTGGGGGTACCAATTTCTTCTCCACTTTCGCTTTTCGCATGGTGGATATTTTGAACATATTCCCTGTCTGTATTCTCATTAATTTTGGCTCTCGATTTACCTGTGTATCTAAGAACTTTTACACTTTGGCGGAGACTGCCTTCTCTGGGAAGGCACAATAACAAAAATATTGATTGACATTGTTTAAAAAGTGGGGGATACAGTACCCCCCGTCCAAAAAGTGGGGGGTACGGGTACCCCTCGTACCCCCACAAATTACGCCTATGCCTATATGAATTGTTACAATATGTAATGACATTATCCCCCAAAATATGTATGTTATCGTTTTATACAATGTAGGCCTAGTGAAGGGGGACTAGATTAAACATTGAATCTCGATGTTACTATTACGATAATTAAATAATAAAATGTCGATGCCGCTGCTAGTAGCCTAGGCCTACTACAATTAACGGTTAATTTAACTGTAGAACATGACCAAATCCATTTTAAAATAAAATAAAAATAAAATAAACCCACAATCTGAAGGCCACCAACTTACATCTTGTAGCTAGCGTGATCTTCCTCGCACATTTTCCAGAGGTGATAATATTCCATAGAGTTCAAAGACCCTTCGCAACGAAAGCTGTCTGCGTTCGAGGCCAAATTCGCGCGATGTATTGTGGGTAAATCTATAGTAAGCTCCGCCTACAAGGTTATTACTTCTATGGTCGGTTGGCTGAAACTGAAGACAGCTGTTGAATTTTAATCGATGTAGCACAGCTAACATCTTTGAATTTTTTTTAAACTAGACCGCTGGAATCAAGCGATTCAAAATGAATGGATCAATTTACATCGATCTAGTTTTCGTATCTTTACAAGTGACCTCAATTGTGTGTGAGCCTTTACTAATTATTTTAACTTTAGTGCTCATTATTTCGGGAGTGAGCGAGCGAGCGAGTAAGTATAACCTTTACTTGTATGTGACAAGCGCACATGCATTACATTGTATAAAGATACAACGATAAGATAAATATTTGAAACAGACTTTATCACAGAAGCAGATTATATATATATATATATATATATATATATATATATATATATAGGCCTACGTATATATACGTATATCAATCAATCAATCAATCAATCAAAAATCTTTATTGCATCCAAATGACAATTATAACAGAGTACAGTGACTGTAAAATAGCAGTATGATTGACAATTAAAACAGAAAAAGTAGTGTACACAGCGGTAAAAAAACTTGTCATTGGCGGCAAAAGGTGGCCCCCAAGGGATATACATCCCGCTAACTAGGGACACCTAAATAGATATATGTACCAATGAACAATATGACTGACAGGATCGAAGGGTAGCCTCACTACATTCATTCACAATCAATTTAAGCCAATCGGCTTTACAATTAACTTATATAGAGGCTAGGTTGAGATTGATAGTATGCATTCCTTAACTAACCTTAACTAACACAAAATTATATATACTTAAGTTTACCTATGTGCGTGTTCACGCAATATCAAGAGAACAAAAACAAACAAACTATATAAGGGAAAAAAATCAGTATATAAGAAACACAATGATCAATTCTAATGACTAGGGAGACTCATACCACATTCAGAAGGTACTTGCGCAATCGAATCTTAAATAAGTAGGGATTTGGCGAACAGCGTATATCAATAGGCAGGGCATTCCAGATTTTGGGCCCATAATATTTTATACTAAACACCCTTGCATTGGTACGAGCTTTGTCAGAGCGGTAGGCGAGAGCATTCCTGGTGTTATGAGAGTGTAGCTGTGAGCCTAGGATAAAGTAATTCATGAATGAATCCGGTAATGACCTATTTTCAAATCGATAAAGAAAGGTTCCTATTTGTAGGGAACGAATTTGATTTATGGTCAATAATTTAAGGTGATGAAATAAAGGACGAGTATGGGACCCATAGGGGGCTCCCATGATGAGTCTAACAGCTTTCTTTTGGAGAATCACTAGTTTGTGTAGCCTCGATTCATAATTAGTTGCCCAAATTAAATTACAATAGCTTAAATAAGGGAGAATTAATGTATAGTATAAGTTTAACCGGATGGATGTGGGGAGCAAGTAAGAGATCCGCTTAAGTATTCCAATATTCTTTGCTAATTTCAGGGAAATGTAATTTATATGGTCGTTCCAGGACAAGTGTCTATCCACCAGAATGCCAAGGAATTTGGTTGACTCTACTTGTGTTAGGGGGATACCTGCAATTTCTAGGGAGAGATCAATTGGCCTGATCTTTCTGTGAGATTTAAATACGATAAAGCTTGTTTTATCTATATTCAGGGAGAGCCTGTTAGCTGAGAACCAGTTATTAATTAGTATTAATTCAGAATTTATTATTTGCATTAGTGTTTGCCAAGAATGATGAGCAAAAAAAATATTTGTATCATCGGCAAATAAGATAAAATAAAGGGTTTTGGAGACATCTGCCAAGTCGTTAATATATATTAAAAAAAGTAGAGGACCGAGGTTAGAGCCCTGAGGGACCCCATACCTAATACCACTGCTATCGGACCAGGCACCATTGATCCAAACGCGTTGGGTACGGTTATCAAGATAGCTAACGAACCATTTTAAAAGTGGGCCTCTGATACCGTAGTTTTCTAACTTTTTAAGTAAAATTACATGGTCTACGGTATCGAAAGCTTTGGCTAAGTCTACAAATATTCCAACGGAGTACTCGTTATTGTCGATTGCTTTGGTAATTTTATCTTCTAAGTCTAATAAGGCCATGAATGTCGAGTGACCCTGCTGAAAGCCATGCTGAGATTGATGGATTAAGTTAAAGCTACCAATATAATTGCTAAGTCGATCGTAGACAATTTTTTCGAAGTATTTAGCGAAGTAATTAAGTACAGAAATAGGTCTGTAATTGGCCGGGTTATTTTTATCGCCTTTTTTGTAGATAGGTATGACTTTGGCTGCTTTAATGTTGTTTGGAACCACGCCATTTAAAAGAGAGCAGTTAATAATTGCTGCAAGAGGCTGAGCAATCAACGATAAATTTGACGAGGCGAGATAAGGGTCAATACCATCTACACCTTTCGTGTGGGTTTTTTTCAAAGTACTACAGATTTTTAAAAGTTCCTCCGGAGAAGTCAGAGTCATGCCCATAGAATTCAGCCTGGACGGGGGCAGAAAGTCCATGAAAGTTCCAGGTGTACATTGAATTTTCTTAGCTAATTCATCGGCTATGGTGGCAAAGTAATTGTTAAGTACATTGGCAATTGTAGCTGGATCATCTACTAGGGTTTCACTAACATTTAGAGAGGCAACCATCACTTTCTTATCATCAAGTAACATGATCGTTCTGATTACTTTCCATGTAGCTTTTATATCATTATGGCATTTCTGAAATTCGTTAGTATAGTGAGCACGTTCAGCATTTAGTCTTACTGATTTAAATTTATTTCGATATTCAATAAATTTCCTTTTGTTATGGTCATTCGGATTTTTTAAATATCGGACATATAGGAGGTTCTTCCTTCTGGAGGATTTAAGGAGCCCCGCAGACATCCAAGGATTTTTAAACTTGAACTTTCGGTCCTTAGATTCAGATAAAAGAGGGAACGCATCATTGTAGACCTGGCTGTATTTGTCTATAAAGGAATTGTAGGCTTCATTAGCATCACCCTGGTTGCATATCCTCAGCACAGGATCCCAGTTAATATCATATAGAGCAGTTTTGAATTTAGCTATCCGGTCTTCATTTACCCCATAGTTCAGCTTTACAACAGGTATAGTTGTAAGAGTAAATCGAGCACAAATTGGGAAGTGGTCAGAGATGTCAGATACAATAATGTGGGCATCAAGCAACTTCGACCAGGAACTGGTAAATATGTTGTCAATTAAAGTTCGAGTAGAAGGAGTAATTCGAGTAGGTCTAGTTATAACGGGTAGGTACAGATGAGTAGCCAAATGGTTATAGAAGATATTAGTCTCCTTGTGTTCGTTTACTTTTAATAGATCAATATTGAAATCTCCTAATAATATTATATCTTTACAGGTGGTCTTTATTCCCTCAATCAGTTCATCAATTTCCTCGTTAAACTCGTTTAATTTTTGTCCCGGCGATCTATAAATTATCCCTACCAGAAGGAAGCCCTTTTTCAAGTTCAACCTGATGAATAGACTCTCATACGTTTTATGTTCGATCCGACCAGCCAAGGGTGTATACTGATGAAAGTTAAGGCCTTCTTTAATGAATATGCCTACTCCTCCCCCTCTCCCTCCAAGTCTAGACTTTCCCAGAAAAGTGTATCCCGCAATTTGCATAGAGTCTTCAAGATTGGGTTCAAGCCATGTTTCGGTTAGAGCTACAATCGATGCCTGTGCCATATTGGTCAGGTCACTAATTTCTACCAGTTTATGAGCTACACTACGACAATTGATGTGTAAGGTCCTAAATTCCCCTTCTTTTATATTAGGTTCGTACAATTTAGCAAGTTCATGTGGGGCAATATATTTACTAGACCAGCTGGAATTTCTAAAATAGTTGTAGTCTGGGTCAGCATTTAGGTTATCTAGGGTTGAATATTATTAGTTTCTGTTTCATCATGAAAAACCTGCAGTTCCGGTCCATCTGTTAATTCCATAATATCAACACAACGGCCTGAATTCAGTTCTACAGTCTCCTCCACATTCATTTCTTCATCATCGTCTAATTCCAAGCAAGGGTAAAGATTACAAGTAGAACACACCCATGTTAATTGGGCCGCCAATCCCTCATTCGTAGGCCTAAGTATAGAGCAGTTTTGGTGGAAAGTTCGACTGCAGCATGAGCACCTAATCATTTGGACAGAAGATACTGATAAAGTGCAAACATCGCACAGGGGATCACTAATTAGATCCACGAGGACTATCTTAGTTACCTCGTGCAGCGATCTCCTATTTAGATACATAGGGTCAAAAACGAATATACACATATGTTGTACCGCATTAGCAACTAGGCCCGAAATCAGCTACGATACAATACAACACAAATCCGTCGTGCGACCAATTAGCCAACAACAGCAAGTGGGCTGGCAAGTTACTGTACGTTAAAAAAAAGTAGTGTAAGTGAAGTAATATCTATTACTATTCAAGTAATAACCAAGCTATTCAAATAATAACCAAATTGATCACATCACAGTAATATGCAATAACAGTGGCTATGCAGTTCATGACATTTGCCAAGTTGACATTTGACATTAAGCATAGGGAACAGCAATTCATCTCGAATCTTAATCCGTGCAAGCATGATCAAATCTGGTGGAAATAAAATAGATATATAATGATTTATCAGTCATCTTAGGGACAGCTTCCTGCTGATAAAAAAAAATTAAACAGAGACAATTGTAGAAAAAAAGTAATGTAAGTAAAATAAAAACCAAGTTATTCAAATAATAACCAACTTGATCAAATCACAGTAGGCCTAATATGCATTAACAGTAGCTATGCAGTTCATAACATGGATCATTAACAGTGAATATGCAGTTCATGACATTTGCCAAGTTGACATTTGACATTAAGCATAGGGAACAGCAATTCATCTCGAATCTTAATCCGTGCAAGCATGATCAAATCTGGTGGAAATAAAATAGATGTAATGATTTATCAGTCAGCATAGGGTCAGCTTCCTGCTGATCAAGACAAACAAATTAAACAGAATCATTAGTAGGCCTAGCAGGACTAACTAGATATGAAAAAAAATCTACGAATGACTCCACAATGCTAACCAGTAATTTGGTAAATAGTAAAGTGCTAATGAACATAGCACGTGGAATAGCATAATAGGTAGACCTGTATAGTAGGTGGAATAGAGTCCAACGCATCCTTGATGATCTTGTCGCCATTGTGCAGCAGTAAGGGTCTTCTCCACCGAAAGTTTCGAAAGATCCATGAGTGCCGAATATCCAGAGCTGGAAGTGGCGTAAACGACAGGACTAGGTAGCCGTCCCATCCAAGGACAGAGACAGGGAGGCGATCTTTTTGTCAAGATCAACGCTTGATGTAATGCGCATTGGCTTGCAGTTGGGGTCCTCCACCCATTTGATGTAGGTTATGCCGCCAGCAGTCCAGGTAGAGATGGCTTTGCCCTCCTTAACCAGACCACGGGCTATTGCGTACAGGTGGGCGTTGTTGGGCGTTAAGTGTTCGTTAATGAAAACGGGAGTTTTCTTTAGTAACGATCGCGAGCCGTAAACCATCTTACGGGTCTTGATGCTGTTGAACTTGACCAGAATGGGACGATGTTTTTCCTTGCCTCTCTTCGGCAATCGGAACGCCATCGCGATGTCTGCTTCATGTACAGCTAAGCCAAGGGTTGAGTTGCACATCCTGAGAGTCGCCTGAGTTGCCTCACTGACCGCTTCCTTGGAGCCGGAGTCGACGTTTTCCTCAGGGAGGCCATGAATCATCAGGTTAGTGGCACGACCTTCAGTTTCGACAATGTCCAAGCGTGTTTTTAACTTGTTATTTTCAGTTTCCAAGTCATTGAGTTTTTTTTGAAGAACCTCCTGCTGCGCCGCTACCGAAGTCGCAACCATTGCCTCGACGATCGGATTTAATTTCAGTAAGACTTTTTCGATAATTTTATCGAGTTTTCGTTCAATGAGCTCTTCAAGACGAGCAACTAGTACCTCCGCGATTTTTTCGTCCTTTAGTAACTCAACAAGCTCGTCGGCCCGAGAGGCTTTCTTAGACATGGTGACGCCGGTTAACCAGTGAAAGACGAAGAAAGTTGAGGTAGATTGAACTGATCTTCCTGAGATAGTCCACGTACCGAGAATAGCGATGTGATCATTAGACAGAAGACAACACCAGCGTACACCGCCAGACCAGTATTAGTTTTATCACAGTTTGATGTACACTCAAGTTGGCGCCTGCGCGGTCGGTGGTTTATCGATCCTCCCTGTTTAGCGACAGACAGGTATTATGGAGCCCATCCTTTTTTTCCAAAGTTGACTTTTAATGTTAAAAATCTAACCAGATTCTTGATTTTTTACCAAATAGAGTAATCCATGAGAGTCTTCAGACCATTCGCCTTAAAACGTGCAATTTTCGAAGATTAGGTAACGTTTGTGACCCTCGAAATCGCGAGTTATATCCGGAGACCGCCACGCGTGGTAGTGACTATCCAACAGCCATCATATACATACATATATATATATATATATACATATACATATATATACATACATACATACATACATACATTCGCAACTAAATTATGATACATCGATTAAAACAACTACTTATAAGCAGTATGGATTTTAAAATAGGCCGCATGAAAGGAAGTCCTCTCTTGTAAACTGAGTAATTGTCCTCACGAAGAGGCGGCAAGAGCGACGGGTCAAAGCCGTTTAACTTTAGAAAACAACGAGGCTTTAAGACTATCTTCATGTCTTTGTTCTCATCCCTACGAAAATTTCACGCTAGGCCTAAAGGCGAAGGAATAATAATAAAGACCATAGGCGTAATTTGAGGGGGGTACGAGGGGTACCGTTACCCCCACTTTGTGGACTGGGGGGTGTTCAGTACCTGTACCTCCCACTTTTTGAACAATGCCAATCAAAATTTTATTATTGTGCCTTCCCAGAGATCTTAGTCTCCGCCTTACTTCTTGTATGTAAGAATTTGGTGCCCCACCCCCTGACAGAGACCTCGAAAGGCTCGACGGCAGATGTCGAGTAGAATTTAAACATTGGCGTCGTCTGTGTATTGTAGCCTAATGTAAATCTCCTGAAAACTTCAGCACCACGCCAGAGTTAGGCCTACATCGTTAATACCAACGTAACTAAGCTGGCTTATTAAAGTCAGTTTCGTGTGATCATCCACAGGCCCACAGCCAACACTGAATTGTTAAGTGTTATAATTCCAGGGCTAAAGACACTATCATGCACTCACGTTTGATTACTGTCGCAAATATTTACTGTGAAGGACACGAGTTCGATTTGCAAGACGGACCACATTTTCTGGATTTAGAGGACTGGTCATGAAAACGCCGCGGTGAAGGCCCACAGTCACACTATTAAGCGGATTTGCGAAGAAAACACACAAAGTTTCACTAATTTGACATGACCTCACGTCCGAGACAGACTATCTTCTGACCTTTTAACTGTTTCTTAGTTTTAAATATTTATGTAAAATTATGTCTGTGCGCACTGCAGACTACTGATATATTTGTCACGCCTCGTTCCGAGGATACTTGTTTGCATCAATAAAACAGTCAAACACCGTCGTTCTCGTTGACAACTTGTATTATAATGAAATAAATTTGTATAAAAGTTTAAGTTCAAGTTCAGTTTTCGAATGTCTTTCTCTCCGGCGTGACCTTCACCTTCGACCTGCCTCGTCTTCTTCACCAGGTAGAGTCGACTGACGATGGTCCACTGGCGCTCCTCCAGCTACCGTCCGTGATCACCAGAGGGCGCCAGCGGTCGATCAACAGTAAGATCGCTAAGCGTGACATCTCCGCACACAAATGGTGCTCCGGCTGGAACGGTCGGAGCATCCATCCTTCTGCTCTCCACACGACCTCGTTCCTCCGACTCCAGATCTCTCGAAAACAATGGAACAGAAGAACAGAACAAATCAATTAACTTACAAGTTACATTTCTTGTAAACTTAAATACCCTAGGTGAGCACCCCGCCCGGCCCAGGTTAATCTGGCCCCATTCGGGTCAAAGTATCTGCAGCGACATTCATTTTACCTGCATAATAACAAAACTCCACATCAAACTCCTGTAAAGCCAGAGCCCAGCGCATAAGCTTTGCACTTTTTGGTGCACTCTCCGTTAAATATGTAAGTGGATTGTGGTCTGAATGTATTGTAACCTTGGTTCCCCATACCCAACTTCTGAATTTTTGCAACATCTTTAAGGCTGCATACGCCTCTTTCTCCACGGTTGCCCATCTTTTCTGGGTGTCATTCAGCTTGTGGCTACAAAATGCCACAGGGAGAATCTTCCCTTCACCCTCCCATTGAGTCAAAACACCTGCCACTGTATGATCACTAGCATCCACATACAAATGAAAAGGGCGAGACAAATCAATAACATGTAAATGGTTGTTAGTTGCTTCACATAACACCCTTTTCAATTCATCAAAGGCCTGTTGTTCAACACAGCCCCAGGGCACCTTGCTGTTTACCCTTTTCCCCGTAAGATCAGTAAGCGGTTTTGCCAACATAGCGTAGTTCTGTATATGGTCACGGAAATAACCAAAGAAACCCAAAATCTGTCGTACCTGTGTTTTGGTACTGGGAGGTTTAAGTTCATAAACTGCCGCCACTTTATCAGGATCAGTCCTCCTGATACCCGAACCAACCAGTTCCCCACAAAACTTGACCTCTGGCAAGGCAAATTTACATTTGCTTAGCTTTAGAGTTAACCCACTCATGCGGATCCTTTGTAAAAACTGGCGCAACTGGTTCAAATGCAAGTACCAATTACCAGAGTACACAGCCATGTCATCGACATAAGAGTCTGTAAAGGATTTAATAGGTTGCAAAATATACTGGACAGCACGCACAAATGTATTGCCACTGGATTTCATCCCAAAAGGAGTGCGGGTCCATTCAAACAACCCGGCATCACACACAAAAGCCGATAACCATTGATCAGATGGTTTGATTTCCGTCTGCCAGTACCCACTGCAGGCGTCAAAAGTACTGATATAAGTTGCCCTCCCGATTCGTTGTATCACATCTGTTATATCAGGTAATGGAAATGCATCAGCAATAGTATACTTGTTCAAGTATCTATAATCGATGGCTAAACGTACCCCACCTTTGCCCTTCAGTACACATACTAAAGGACTAGCCATCGGGCTCTTCGATGGTTTAATAAAACCACACTTCAACAAGTCATCAATCTGTTTATCAACTTCTGGTTTAAGCCGTTCGGGTACTCTATAAGCACGCAATCTTTTAGGCTTAAAGTCATTTAAAACAGGAATGTTATGCATAACCATATCACAAAATCCAGGAGAGTCAGAAAATACATCTGGAAATTCATCTAGAACGGTCAATATCTCACGTTGTTGACCTTGTGACAAATGTTCTAATTTTTCTAGTTCAATACGTTCACTAGGCAACAGTAACCTATTGTTGTTGGGATTGGTTAACCGTAAACTGCTCTTTGAAACAGTCACAATGTCACCAAAATCCTGGTCTTGGTCAGAAATCACAGCACAAGTAGCTACAATAACTGGTTTTTCACTGGTCACATATGGTTGAGTTAAAGCCCTGGTATCAAAATTAACCTCATCAGCTTTCAGATAGAACTTGCGCAGCTGATTTGCATGAAGTCGATAGCGTCGGCCATCTAACTCCACAATATAGCTGTAGGGAGATCGAACTTCCACAACCATAGCTGGTCCCTTCCATTTACTATGTAAACGACTCGCTGTCGAATCAGGTTGCAAAATTAACACCAAATCATTAATGTTAAAATGTTTATCTCGACTTCTCAAGTTATAGCGCTGAGTGTAACGCTGTTGTGCTCTCTTGGTGTGCGACTCAGCATACATGTTTGCAATACCCAATTTACCATGCAAATCTTTCAAATATTCCCGAGGAGTTTTCCCTAAATCTAGGGGAAATTCCCTTTCTCCACACCATGATTCTTTTAGCACAGCCAAAGGACCACGAGGCAACTGTCCAAATGCAAGTAACCACGGTGCTACACCCGTTGTCTCGTTGGGTACCTCCCGTAATGCCCACATCACAAACCCCACATATTTATGCCAGGACTTTGGGTGATCTGTTGCCATCTTGGCTAGAGATGACTTAACCGTTCCTACCATGCGTTCCACCAATCCATTTGCCTGAGGATGGTAACAGGAACTGAATCTAGGACTACACCCCAAACGATGAACAAACTCCCTATTCAAATGAGAAGAAAAGTTAGTAGCGTTATCACTTGAAATGACAGAAGCAACTCCAAAGTACATAAACAATGACATCAGACAATCACACACCGCTTTAGCTGTTAATGATCTGAGTGGAAAAGCCGCTGGATATCGAGTAGCGCTATCCACCAGAACCAAACAATAGTTAAATTCACACTTAGCACTAGTGATAGGACCTAAAACATCCATGAACCAGTGGCTAAAGGCTCTTTCTGCACGCGGTATGGGTTGTATAGGAACCCGATCACGAAAAGTGATCCGCGCCTTCTTTTGACATACTTGACATACTTGACAATGATGTTTGACATCTTGGATGACAGTATTCCAATAGAAACTTAAGCGTATGCGCTGCCCTGTTCTCTTAGGACCCAAATGACCACCCAATTCATGGCCAAGCTCCAAGACGTGAGCTCTCCTGCATACTGGTAGACAAAGTTGTGTGTATTCTTGTCCCATCAACTTTTCTCGATGCATGAGTAACCCATCCTTATACAAATATCCACCTTTCCCCCGTAAGGCTAAGGCATGAGCACCCCGTAAGGTATCATCGTCTTGCTGTTCTCGAATCAACTCTTCAGTAGAAGCTCGTTTCATCCCACTATCCACTGATGAAACAACTTCAGCGTCTGGATCCACATGATCAGCGACATCATCACTGACAACATTACTGACATCATCGACAACATCATCGACAACATCACCACTGTTCAACTTACACACATCAACAACCTCTTCAATTAATTCCACATCTACATCACATTCTTGAATATTTACACAAGTGTTCTTCTCACTTCCACTAGACAACTGTTGCATAACATTGTTAGACTGATACATGTAAGACCGTAGTTGTTCAACATTATTCGCAGTTAACACTAGTTGATCGTTTGCTTCTTCACAAACGGCACATGTTACTGGTATCCAATGATTACATAATGAGCAAGCCCTTCGAGTATCACATTTATGATCAAGGCTAATGTACAACCTAACCAGTTCTGCATTGACTGGTGCACCAACGATGCCACGTAAAGTTGTTGATCCTATACGCTCTACAGGACCAAGATGTGCAACAGTACTACGTTTAGCAACAGCTACTTCAGCACCTCCATCATCAAGCGCAGAAAAAACCTGAAAACAATTACCTGGCTCACCAGCCACCCGTACATCAACATAATGCAACATAGCAAAATCATACGGTTTGTTTACATTGACCTCTTGTAATCTAGGTCGATCAGCTATTTCTGTAATCACAACTTGATTGACAGCCGATACTAACTCCCCTGAAACAACATCGGCAGCAGCAGCGACATTGGAAACATAATTATGCTCCGCCCCCTTTTTACTGCCTGCCTGCCAGAGCTGTAGGCACTCCCCCAAAGCTATCTCTTCACTTGCCTTGTTGGGATAACTATGCTGTTCTCTATTCAGGTCTGGAGTAGTTGTACACGTGTTCACCCGACGTACACTGTTTGATCCCTCAAAACGATTCACTTTACTTTTATTTTTATCACAATCAATTTTGAGATGAGAAGGACTTCCACACAAGAAACAACTCCTTGGTTTCTTAACCATAAAACCCGTGGATGCTTGACCTGCAAACCCACCCTGACCTTTCGGAGTTGTAGGTCGAGCAGAATGTAAAGTTCCACCCTTTTCCCCAGCTGTACTTAAACGATGGACAGGTTGACCCAAAGGGACAGCCTTTGGCCGCTCACCAAGATAATTAGCCAAATAACAATCAATGGTTGACCCAAGCTTGGGCGAATCAACCCATCCCAGTTCAGTTGCTGATTCCACTGCCAACACATAACGTAAACAAAATTCAGGGATGCAAGATTTAACACGGTCACACAAAAGCAATTCAATCATCTGTCCCAAATTGGTTACGCCTCTACTCTCAACGTAATACATCAAAACAGCTTTCAAACGTGAAATAAACATAGTAAAGGTTTCCCCTTCTCGTTTAGATAAATTGTTGAAAGATTCTCTGTACATTGCTGGAGACAATTTGTATTCTTTCAAAACTATCCCCTTTATTTCATCATAGTTTGTGGATCTTCTAGGATCCATCCGTCCCACCAGTTCTCTCGATCGAGCATTCAAATATGGACGAATTAACGTTCCCCTCAAATCGTTCGGTACTCGTAAAGAATCAAAAAGATGTTCGGCATTCCGGAAAAACGCGATGGTCTCCAAAGGATCCATAGACTGCATAGTGATACTATTTTTGAGTGCATCGCCAAATGTTTTGATTTTAGCCGCAGTACTATTATTGCGTTCTCTCTCTGCTTCATCCTTATCGAGTTGCCTCTGTGTCTCTCTCTGCTTCAGTTCTTTTTCCGCTTGAAACTGGGTCTCCCTTTGTTGAAGTTCTTTTGCCTTCAATTCTGCTGTTTGGAGCAATTCTTTTGCTCTTATTTCTGCTTCAACTTTAATTCGTTCTGCTTCTTGCAGTAACTCTTTCGTCTTCCATTCCGCCTGCTGCTCTAATTCCATTCTCCTCAAAGCAAGCTCTTGTTCTTTGTGAACCCTCTCTTCTGCAAGTTCTTTTTCTTTTTGAGCCTTCTCTTCCTCATATCTCAATATCTCTTTTGCTTTCAACTCTGCCTGTTGCTCAAGCTCCATTTTCCTCAAAGCAAATTCTTGTTCTTTTCGAACCTTCTCGTCCTCATATCTCAATACCTCTTTTGCTTTCAACTCTGCCTGTTGCTCAAGCTCCATTTTCCTCGAAGCAAATTCTTGTTCTTTTCGAACCTTCTCGTCCTCATATCTCAACTTCTCAAAAGCCAACCTTTCTCTCTCCAATTCAACATCATATCCAACTGTCTTGCTAACTTCCGGTACTACGACCCCTGGCTTATCTTTACCAGCTGCAACTATTTCAACCCATCTTGCCATGAGTTCCTCCCTGGCCAATTCACACACGGTCTCTTCGTCCAAACCACTCCTTAACAACTTTAACCTCAACGCATCCGTTGACAACTTTTTCACAGACTCTTGCTGCGCTTTCGTTAATTTCTCCATTTTTAGAACAGAACCAAATTTAACGAACAAAGCACGCCGTAATTAAACGAACCCCCTTTTTAAACCAAAAGGGAAGCAATGTACAGTTAATCCCTAACTAATACAAAGCACGCACAGCACACACTCGACTGAGACCAGATAAACCTTTACCGCTAAATGGCCAGACGGAGTAGCTCACTACAACGTAGAAACTTTCCACGAGGTGACGACGTTGATCCCCAATCCTGTCCACGACGCCAAAAATGTCACGCCTCGTTCCGAGGATACTTGTTTGCATCAATAAAACAGTCAAACACCGTCGTTCTCGTTGACAACTTGTATTATAATGAAATAAATTTGTATAAAAGTTTAAGTTCAAGTTCAGTTTTCGAATGTCTTTCTCTCCGGCGTGACCTTCACCTTCGACCTGCCTCGTCTTCTTCACCAGGTAGAGTCGACTGACGATGGTCCACTGGCGCTCCTCCAGCTACCGTCCGTGATCACCAGAGGGCGCCAGCGGTCGATCAACAGTAAGATCGCTAAGCGTGACAATATTTTATAATCAATTACGAAACACGTCAAAAATTTCTTGCGCCTTAGTGGTGGAGGCCCCTATATGTGGTGGGGCCCCTGTGCACTGGCACAACGGTGACCATGCCTAAATCCCGGCCTGAGCACTAATGAGCGAGTACACAGGCACATTAATGAGATTAGGTAACAGCACTATCCTACAACCATTGCAAGGGCGTAACTTTGCCCCCACAAAGTGGTGGTAACCAGTCCCCCTCCTCAACCCCCTCCCCTCCCTCGCCCTGTTTACATGTTGACGCCACTACGACCCCTACAGAAAAAAGCGGGCTTAACGTTGCTTGAACCTGCTTCAAACAAAACTGACGCTCTCATGTTGCAAAACATTTAAGTACATGGTGAAAAGTGGTGGTGACGGTCACCACCACTTTTAAAAGTGGTGATGGTTTTTAAAATCGGTAGTGACAGGATACAACCATGGGCGTCCGGAGGGGTTGGGGGGGGCAAATACTCCTTGGATTTTGCAAATATTTTACAGAAATAAAATCGTTTGATTATAATGATTATTACAACAGACCAACACGATTTTCAAAGGAAAAAACACTTAATTATTTAGGTAAGTCCTTGACCATTATTTATTTGTAAAGTCTTCAGTGTTCATAAATCAGATTTTTACAATAAATTCTGCGCAGTTTGGTTTCCCTACAAAAATTTTGCCTTCCCTATACCCGTAGTAAAATGTTGCCCCCTAGAAATATTCCTGCGGACGCCCATGGATACCACCAACACAACAAAGTTAGGCCTATGTCTTAGTCCCCGGCGCCGCCGCCATCCGCCGCCGCTAAGCCCTCAAGTCGAAACCAGTCGCTAAGCTATCGACTGCTAGCGACTTCGTTCACTTAATATTTAGCTTTTTGTTTTAATCGCGGTTTCCGAATTTCGATTTGACAAAGACATCAGCAGCAGGACACGAGCAACACACAACACAATACAATATAATAACCGTTTGTTGAGGAAAACAAGGTAATATGTCGCTACTTGGCACATTATAAGAGAAAGAGTAACGTTATCTCTGTTAGTAAGAGTTCTTATAGAGAATATGAAGGATATAGTTGTTGTTGTCTTTTTTGGTAAAGTGAATTTGTGTATTCTATTACGAAGATGGTATTGATGATTACGAAGAGGGGGGAATAAGCAGGGTGAGAATTATCGGGGTAGGGGGTTAAACCCCTAGTCTTGCTTAGGACCAACAGTTAAGTCTTCATTGCACATCCTAGGGGGTTGTTTTCAACCCCTCAGCTGTGCTGGTGTGATTTAACATTGTTTGATTGTGAATCTTTGCCAAAGTGGAGAAATTTCCATGATGTAGGCCTACATGTATGCATTTTTGAAGTTTTTCAACAAAGTAATTGATTTTGATTCGAGTTTGACTTGCAAAACTGCTAGAGTTGAAATCAGCTACTTTCAAATTTCGCTGACATCAGTTTGGAAAGTACGAATAAAATGTTCAACTCCACATGGATCAAAGTCTAACCCCAGTCTTTTTTCTACAATTCTTATACTGGGAATAAGTGCCGGAGGCCCGGAGTACATGATTCTCGTTCTCTGCTACTGCCTGAAAGAGCCACGCATCAGCAGTTTCGGCCAACTGGTGGGCCATAGGATCGGGTGCCGGTACTGCTATAATTCCTCCTACCTTCATTCGATTTATCAAGCGCTCAATTTCACGAATTCACATTAAAATTAATTTTCAAAGTCATCGCGCGTCTGTTCTCTGTCAGCAATCCCACATGAAGCGAGACCATATTCCCATATTGGACTCGTACAGAGCCCATCTAACTCCCACAGAGATGATGACACGGTCAGTACAGTATGCGGTGAAATGCATTATACTGTTAGGTAATCAAGTATGTCCAATAAACATACCTGATTACATGAGAAGTCGATAACAAGTCGCTAAGTCAGTCGATAAGTCTAATCGACTTAGTCAGTCGATAAGCATGCGACTTAGTCGACTGAGTCGCTAAGTCAGTCGCTAACTCATCAAGTCAGTCGCTAACTCCTTAGCGACTGACTCCGGGGACTACTATGTCTGCAGCCATCCTAACTGTAAGATAAAACTTACGTTTATTATTCCTAAACTAAGAATCGGATAGTCTAGTGCTAGCGGGCTGGGACAGTCAACTCAAAAGTCAAAGGTTAAGGGCAGGGATCGGTTGGGACCGGAACGCACCGGAACCGCGTTCCGGTTCCTTGTTTGACGAACTGTATTGTTTAGACAGGATCCACAGGAACATTTCTAGATTAACTTGGTGTCTGACGCCGGCGTTCCGGTTCTTTTTTTCCTTAGGACGAAATCCCTGGTTAAGGGTTCGAAGTTCCGTTAGGACAGAGATATTTCTGTCCCATTCGTGCCCCTAGCGAACTCAGCTAAAAAAAACAGTACACTTGCCGTAGTCAGTCATTGGGAGCTCAAGTTTTGAGGGAGGAAAAATGGCCAGCTTCCATAAAATGCCGGGGGTTTAACACTTAAACCGTTTAACGACGAGAGTGGACTAAAATTGACACGGAAACAATTCAGCTCGTCGTTACAGTGTTAAAATGAAATCACTATAGCATTTCATACCCGTGGCTATTTGTAGGCCTAGTGGAAGGGATTGCTCTTATTTTCCTTCTAAGAACTAATTGATACCGGTATGTATACAAAGTGTACAGATAAGGTTAAAAGTAAGCTTACATTTCTAATTTCACAAAAACTGCAAATATTGGGTGAAACGAAGATTTATACACGCGGTGATGATGATGATGATGATGATGATGATGATGATGATGATGATGATGATGATGATGATGATGATGATGATGATGAAGAAGAAGAAGAAGAAGAAGAAGAAGAAGAAGAAGAAGAAGAAGAAGAAGAAGAAGAAGAAGAAGAAGAAGAAGAAGAAGAAGAAGAAGAAGAAGAAGAAGAAGAAGAAGAAGAAGAAGAAGAAGAAGAAGAAGAAGAAGAAACCGAAGAAGAAGAACGTGAAGAGGAAGAAGAGTGCAAAGAAGAAAAGAAGAAGAAGAAAAAGAAGGAGGAGGAGGAGAGAAGAAAAGTATATAGATAGACAAAAAATGTTAACAATTTCTATAACTGACTTTCAAAACTGTCCGTCGAATCGATTAATTTCTAAATAACTGATTTAAAAAGCAATAAAAAACAAATGAAGCGGGAACGTTTAGTCTTGCTCTGCGTCGTCTTTGCTGATCGATTACTTCTTCGTATTATGTCCTTGTAGCCGATTCCTTTCCGCATGCAATCGATCACTTGTAATCGATGTAATCGATGGACTACTTCCTGAGGGCGGCCGGCACTGGTCCCTTCGGGGAAATGGCCTCCAGAAGCCAGTCGCCGATACACTCGGGCAACGCCTGCAGAGGCAGGAACAGGAAGTTAGCGTCAAATCCAACGACGTAGCGAGCCCTTGGATAACGACCGAGCAACGCCTCTTCATAGGCATCAACGACGTCACTCACCTTGCTCGATCTAATCATCACCTGCAGCTGATGCATCTGGTCAATGACTACAAACAACGACAACACCGTGTCATCACCGTCGTCGTCGTACACCTTGCAAATATGCGGCCTGGACTGACACGATCCAGCACAGAAGTGTTGCTGCGGTAGGCCCAGGCTTCTATAATCAGTTGCCTAAAACCAGTGCCCCTTTAGGCATAGGCGATATAGGCGGAAGTCTATAGAGAGGCATTTTTCATGATGCATTTATGAGTAAGGGGCGGCATTTTTGTTCTTGCCTATAGCACAAAACTGTCAAAGGCCCTTTAAGGCTGTCACTGCCTAAAACCTGCAACATAAACTCATCAGCCTCACTTTGCCTCTCTTCCGCAAACGTTTGAAGACCATTCTCTTCGATCATGGTTTCCTTGTGTTACATACAATGTGTTAGGTCGGGAGCGCCCCTGATATCTCTATGAAATGGCGCTATATAACTTTGCAATTACAATTACAATCATCGTCTTCGTCGCCTTCATTATAATCATCGTCATTGTCGACATACCCTTCTCGTCATAATAATCATCATCGCTATCGTCATCATCATCAGCCAGCCACTTGGCCCGCGATGGATGCGCATAATTAAATGACCTTTATTTCTCTCAGTCATCTGTCAGCTCCAGTGCTGTGGCAGTTGGATCTGAACCCAGACTAAATGCTTTTCCAGTCGACATACCCTTCTCCAGGTAGTCTTCTCCGAATTCCTCCTTGACCTCCGGAGAGGCGTCCTTCCAAGCCGCTTCCATTTCGCGTCTGACGGCGTCGTGCGAGGCAATCGGAGTGTCGTGCATTCCAGGTTCAATGAGGCATGTCGTGATTCCGAAGCCACGCATCGGACGCCTGTGGAAAGAAACGCATGTAAATGTAAGTGTAAGATATACTTACTTGCTCATTTTTACACTTACTCATTTAACTGTCAGTGTAAATGTAATTGTAAATGTAAAAGTGCGTGTAGGATGTACGTGTATGTAAGTGTAAATGTATTTGTGATTGTAAGTGTAAATGTAATGTAGTTGTGGATGTAAATGTGAACGTAAATGCAAATGTAAATGTATACGTTTTTATATAGCGACCGTATGGTCTCGACCCTGCTCAGTTTCAATCAATCAATTGATTGGGTGAGATCATTCACCACCGCTGCACGTTGAATGGATTCCACACCGCTTTAGGTCCCCATGCACGGACCGTGCTAGCACGCATGACGAACTTTTGTCTCATTCACCCGCCATCTTAACCAAAATACCTTTTGATAAGTCTTAACAATTTACAGTCAAACTTAAATTTAACTAAAGTTCGGAATAGGAACGATGTTTTTAAATTGCGAAGTTTTTCTTAACCAGATGAGGGAAGCAAGGCTGTAACGAACTGGTTTGACATGCGCAGCTTAATATGCTATGACAGCAGTAGCCTACGCTTTAACTCAACGTAAAAGTCAATTCATCAAACCTTAAACGCCTCTCACAATACTATCACAGATTTAACAATGGTAAAATATCGTATATCGTATATTTTAATATGTTAGCGTATGAAATAATATGCGGAAGTATTTAAATATAGGCCTACGTATAATACAATGTCATGTAGGCCTAATGATTATGATGATTGTTGATAATGTGCTTACAGGGGTTTCAACCCTATGTAGTCCGCGGCTTACCTAAATCCGTCGGCAAATGATTCGGCGCCATATTTGGAGACGTTGTATGGGTTGATGAGGGGGTGCGAAAAGCGCCCGGAAGCACTCGACGTAATGACGACCCTCCCCTTGGACTTCTTAATCAGCGGAACAAACGTCATCGTGACGTCAACGATGCCGAGCGCATTAACGTCGTAAGCCCTCTGGTAGTCTTCGATTCGCATCCACTCAATCGGCCCCATTCTTCCGCTGACACCGGCATTGTTAAGTATGCCCCACAAACCTTCAAAGACCAAAGGAAACGATTCAGAGGCAAAGGCAACGATTTAAAGACGAAAAACAAAGACTCAGAGACCAAACAGCAACTTAGAGACCATAGCAACGATTCAAGACTAAAAATTGCAGGTCTAAAATGATTCAAGGTTCTGGATGGATTTCGTCCAGTTATTAGATCCACATATTTACAACGCAATTTTACAATGTAATTTTACGCCGCCATTTACGGAGTCATTTTGCAAAGTCATTTTCGCAAAGTCATTTAACAGAATCATTTTCACATATTCATTGAACACAGTTATTTGTACAAAGTCATTTAACAGAAACAAAGTCATTAAACAGAGTAATTTTCACATGCATTTAACAAAGTGATTTTACAAAGTCCTTTAACAAAGTCATTTTCACACAGTAAAATAACAGAGTCATTTTCACACAGTCATTTTACAACGTCACACCTTACCAATTCAATTTACGAAGTCATAGCCGCAAACCTTTTCCGCTGGGCAGCTTGGACTTGACGAATTCGAGAGCCTTCTGAACTTGCTCTGAGTTAGTGACGTCCAGGTGGAAAGGATGGACATGGTTGGAACAGGTCTTTCTCAGGTCGTCCTCTCCCTTCTCCGTCAGACAGCCGGCAAAGACGTGGCATCCCAACGTATCCAGTCTCTTCGTTATCAGGTTCCCGAAGCCCGTGTCGCATCCAGTCACTAGGATGAATCGGTTGCCATAGTCACCGATCCTCAGTCTGCGCAGCAGACGATCGACGACCTTGTAGATGATGAAGAGGACGACGAACAATGAGATGCAGCAGCAAACCATCGCGAAGAGGTGAAGAGATGCCTTGGTTCTTGTTGGTCAATTGAACATCCTGTGCGTTATAAGCACATGCACGCATATATCCAACTATAATTGTTTGTACAAAGATAAGTCAAGGGTGGATACCTGCAGTTAGTTGACTGACTGATCGATCGACTGACTGATCGATTGATCGATTGATTGATAAATGAGCCACACAAACAGCAACTTCATATGTTGGGCATTTGATTGATAAATGAGCCACACAAACAGCAACTTCATATGTTGGGCATTTGAAGCCCATAACGATATTCCCATAATTTATGTGGATCATGTCCTATGCATACAACACTGTGTTGGGCACCCAATCAGTCGCTCAGTCAGTCAGTCAGTCAGTCAGCCAGCCAGCCAGACAGCCAGCCAGCCAGCTATGGAATCAATCTATAGACGAGTGCTATGCCTGTAGCCTATGGCATGTGTGTATCCGATTTAAAGACGCACTCGTATTGAAGATTAACCACAGTTCGACCAAAGTCGATTTCACATAACAGGTCCTGGATTCGAAACCAGATCACATAGGTCTAAAGCTGACGCTTTAACAGATGGGCCACCGTTCCACCTCTAGCATCCACTACAAGCAAATTACAAGATATTATTTCCAGTTTCAAACTGTGAGTTGGATGTCCATGCAATATAGGCTAGTATACTATGATGCAGGCCAACACAGGCTAGGAACCTCCTATCGGCACTTAAAACCTCCCACTTCCGCAGGACAGCCCTGACACACATATACAATTATACATGCATACATACCTACATATATATATGTGTACACACATACATACATACAAAAACATAAATACATAGTGGACTGGATGAAAAGAGGATCACGATGCAGAGACTAGGACCATATGCTCAAACTAGGACCATGTGCTCACTTGCTCATACTAGGACCATTTGCTCAGGCTATAGGAAAATATATGCTCACTTGCTGAGACTACGACCATATGCAGACTAGGACCATATGCTTAGACTAGGACCACATGCTCAAACTAGGACCCATGTGATCACTTGCTCAGTATTGGACCATATTCTCAGAATAGGACCACATGCTCACCCGCTCAGACCAGGACCCACTTGCTCAGACTAAGACCATATGCTCAGACTGGTACCATATGCTCAGACTAGAACCATATGCTCAGACTAGAACCATATGCTCAGACTAGGACCATATGCTCAAATTAGGACCATATGCTCAGACTAGACCATGAGCTCACTTGCTCATACTCGGACCATATACTCAGACTAGGACTATATGCTCACTTACTCAGACTAGGACCATATGCTCAGACTAAGATCATATGCTCAGACTAGATCCATATGCTCAGACTAGGTCTGCGTCTCCTCCCGAAAACCCAACCCGAGTCTTTCTATACACTGCGTTAAAAACTGTTCTTTTTGTTCGTGCTGAAGTCGGGAGCGCCTCTGAGTAGTTCTCTTGAAGACGCGCTATATAAGTGCTCAAATGAAGGAATGAATGAATGAATGAATATGCTCAGATTAGAACCATGTGCTCAGATTAAAACCATTTGCTTAGAATAGGTCCATATGTTCAGACTAGGACCATATGCTCAGACTATAGGGCCATATGCTCAGATTAGGATCACATGCTTACCATATGCTAAGACTAGGACCAAATGCTCAGACTAGGACCAAATGCTCAACTAGGACAATATGCTCAGAATAGGGCCATATGCTCAGGGCAGCCAGCATAATAGTGAGGTCCCTTAGCAAGATCAAGTGGAGAGGTCGGACAAAAGCGCCATATTTTTCCACGTGATCTGTATTGCTAGCACTTTATATTTTTGGTAGGATCCATGTGATCAAGACAATGGACCAAGAGTTATGACGTAATCATGTCGGTCGACAAGCATTTTCGCCGATCCCATAGGCCAAGAGCATTAGTTATAAGGTGGAAATTTCTCATAACAAGCTGAATTTTTCAGGATAGGTCCAGGAATATGAGTAGAATAACATATTAAAAGTCTCTGACAACCCTACCTGGAGCTCTATTCAAAATCCAAGATGGCGTCCACAAAATGGCCGTCATTAGATCATAATGTGCCAAAAGCTGAAAATAGCTCATAACAAGTTGAAATTTTAGGGATTGGTCTAGGAATATGAGTAGAATAACATACTAATAGTCCCCGACAATCCCCCTGGAGCTCTTTCCGAAATCCAAGATGGCGTCCAAAAAGGCCGGCATTTTTCATTATTATCATAATTTTGAAACCTGAGAAGTTAGAATTGCAATTGAAGTGTCTAAACATATGTTTGAAGTCACAATGATTCATAGTGTTCAAAACTCAAAGTAGCCAGAACGAAGATGGCTTATATTTATATAGATGAAATCTTTGTTCACTTTAGTAGTTCTGTGTCGCATAGGTGTTAATCTGGTCATCGTTGACATCTAATAATATCGGTGGAGTGTTGTTACAAGTTTGACCATTGCATTGACTGCACATCGAGGATATACTGCACCCAAGGCTTCCCAGTTGTGCACTGAATTGCAGCTTGGTCGAGAAGTTGTGAAATCAAGTTGCTTAACTGTTTAACACACTCATTCTCGGCTACATCAGCGGTGTTCTCGTCCTGGTTAGGAAGAGCTATATAAAAGTTCGCTAAGTGATCTTTGTCTATGCTATCCAAGGTGCCACGTGTGCGAAAACAATGCCCCAATAAGGGCAGATAGGGTAAGAATGTGAGTACGAAGAGCACGAGAAAAGGCATGGCCAGACAGTATGTGTATAACCGATCCTTTGGCATATACCGTCTTCCAAAGTTCGGACAAGTGGCCCTCATACAGCACTTATTCGAGCTGAACGAACAGGAGACTGGAAGCTCCACCTCTCGTGTGTGAGGCAAATGATTTCACTTTTCTATGCTGCAGGATATCTTCAGTACGCCAAATCTGCCAGGTTGTACTTGCAACGAATGCCGGACAGTTACCCCCCTGGACACTTTCCCCCCGGACATATTCCCCCGGACAGTTACCCCCCGGACACTTTCCCCCCGAATCTAGATAGGTCATTTTCCCCCCGGACAAATTCCCCCCTCTGTGGATTTATGTATGTATGTATGTATGTATGTATGTAAGTATGCATGTAAGTATATATATATATATACATACATACATATGTATGCATGTATGTATGTATGCATGTATGTATGCATGCATGTAAGTATGCATGTAAGTATGTATGTAAGTATGTATGTATATATGTATGTATGCATGCATGTAGGTATGTATGTAAGTATGTATGTATGTATGCATGTATGTATGCATGTATGTATGCATGTATGCATACATGCATGTATGCATGTATGCATACATGCATACATACATGTATGTATGTATGTATGTATGTATGTATACATATGTATGTATGTATGTATGTATGTATGTATGTATGTATGTATGTATGTATGTATGTATGTATGTATGTATGTATGTATGTATGTATGTATGCATGCATGTATGTATACATGTATGTATGTATGTACGTATGCATGTAGCTATGTATGCATGCATGTATGTATGTATGCATGTATGTATACATGTATACATTTATGCATGTACGTATGTATGTATGTATGTTTTGATCATTAAAACAGAAAGCTTTGTGTATGTTGCACTGGGGGGAAAATGTCCTAGTATGGGGGGAAATTGTCCGGGGGTAACTGTCCGGGGGAATATGTCCGGGGGGAAAGTGTCCAGGGGGTAAGTGTCGGTTTACCACTTGCAACAGATGGAAGCCTTAGAGCAAACCATGCTTTTGGCGCATTATGATCTAATGACGGCCATTTTGGACGCCATCTTGGATTTCGGAAAGAACTCCAGGGAAATTGTCAGGGACTTCTGTGATGCTATTCTACTCATGCTCCTAGACTTATATTGAAAAATTCAACTTGTTATGACCTATTTTTAGCTTTTGGCACATTATGATCTAATGACAGCCATTTTGGACGCCATCTTGGATTTCGGAAAGAGCTCCAGAGGGATAGTCAGGGACTTTAAGTATGTTATTCTACTCATATTCGTAGACCAATCCTGAAAATTTCAGCTTGTTATGAGCTATTTTCAGCTTTTGGCACATAATGATCTAATGACGGCCATTTTGGATTTCGGAAAGAGCTCCAGGGGGATTGTCGGGGTCTATTAATATGTTATTCTACTCATATTCCTAGACCAATCCTTAAAATTTCAGCTTGTTATGAGCTATTTTCAGCTTTTGGCACATTATGATCTAATGACGGCCATTTTGGGGACGCCATCTTGGATTTTGAAAAGAGCTCCAGGTAGGGTTTTCAGGGACTTTTAGTATGTTATTCTACTCATATTCCTGGACCTATCCTGAAAAATTCAGCTTGTTATGAGAAATTTCCACCTTATAACTAATGCTCTTGGCCTATGGGATCGGCGAAAATGCTTGTCGACCGACATGATTACGTCATAACTCTTGATCCATTGTCTTGATCACGTGGATCCTACCAAAAATATAAAGTGTTAGCAATGCAGATCACATGGAAAAAATATGGCGCTTTTGTCCGACCTGTCCGCATCCATTTTCGGTCTAACAGACTGTACATACTATAACGTACAAATTTGATAAACACACATCGTGTCCTTTGCATACTTGCAGCTGTACATTGTCGCATAAACAAACCCAACATAATACTATTATATCATACCCGTCAAAGTCTTGCAACCCTTGCACCCTAAACTGCAATCCCATCAACCATAGACAAGCAGACAAAAACAAGAGGTCATAATATACAGAGCAATCTTCACAAGCACACGCACAGATATAAAGACACACACACACACACACACACACACACACACACACACACACACACACACACACACACACACACACACACACACACACACACACACACACAAACACACACACACAAACACACACATAGATATAAAGACGGCTATGCATACAGACGCGCTCAGACACAAAAATAAAGACACACAGAGGCGGCGATCTTGTTTGACAGGTGGGGGAACTTTTGAGCTGGGTCAACATTTATCACGCGCGAAAAAATTTGTTTACCCTCGTTTTGTGCACGAAAATGAGTTTAAAAAGCATAGGTAGGCACTTTGTTAAGAACATGACATGTAGATATAGTTTCATCAAATTGTATAATCATATGTTGCAAACTAATTCAAGTCTAAAGTTAATTGATTTTATTAGTTAGTAACATAGTGCGAACGAAACAATATAGACAGAATAATAGTAAACAAAACTCATTAATTTTGTTAGTTGTTGTTGGCAACGTGTTGACGTGTCATCTGCCTGGTCTCATTGGTCTAGTTCCCACTTGGCAATAATTTAACAAAAATAGCAATCAAAGTTTCTTTGAAATCTGGGGGGACTTTATACTGTGTCCCCCTCACTGTTAAAGGTGGAGGGAACTTGTCCCACTCGTCCCCCGGGATCGCCGCCCCTACCACACATAAACACACACACACACACACACACACACACACACACACACACACACACACACACACACACACACACACACACACACACACACACACACACACACACACACACACACACACACACACACACACACACACACACACACACACACACACACACACACACACACACACACACACACACACACACACACACACACACACACACACACACACACACACACACACAACACGCAAAGATATCAACTCAAAATTGAAGAGGTAAAAAGCAGCCTTTTTAACGAACCCCGCCTGGCAGCCATGGCATTGGTATGAAGTTCAAGAGACTTCACTTTTTTGACCTCGGCACACGTGACCAGCTGGCCTCTCCTCTCTCTCCCCTCCAAATCTTCCCACCAACCATGTCAGGACTCAGGACAGAGCCCCATTTCATACCCAAGTTCACTAAGAGGCCCACAAATGGCGCATAACTCCCGAGAGAAACTTCTGTTATGGCGGGGATTCGACCCTGTGACCGTTCTGCTGGCAGTTCAGCACGCTAACCTCAAGACTATCTTAAATTTCCCTAAAATTTGTGATAAGCGCACTCAATAGGCTGACTACAGAGCTTCCCTTTGCTTCTAGCTCGAAATATCCTGTCGCCGAGTACCAACCAATCCGATTAGTTGTTCTCGTGTTTATCCTAGCCCCAGGTTTATCTTACAGTCAACCTATCTATATTAATAAAGCGAGAATTCTGTGTGTGTGTGTGTGTGTGTGTGTGTGTCCCTCTGTCTGTCTGTTTGACCGGGCTTAACTTCTACAATTTTGCACCTTTTCACTCCAAACCTTCACTGCTGTGTCGGCCTCGGCTTCGGACACCCAGTGGAGGGGTTCGCGTCCCCCGTTTTCACCCCTACCATGGTGAAAATGCCCCAAAACTCTACCCACCCGACGTCAATCACGCGCAAGCTCGCCTATTCCACTGCGAAGCGGTTCTATTTAAGACGCCGGTATTCCCCAACGTCATTAATAATGCGCGTAACGACACCGCGGTTCTATTTATGGCGCCGGTATTCCCCAACGTCATTAATAATGCGCATAGATATTTAATTTCGCACAAAATTTAATGACGATCGATTCGAAGTATATTCATCGTTTTACCGCTAAGTTTTAACACATGTATGTTCAAAGACAAAGATCTAAATTATTTACAGTATATGAAACAACCAGTCTGCTTTACTAAGGGCGAGGCCGACTACAGACCGGCAGTGAGGGCTAGATTTCTGGCGTTTTCTTTAACACGCCAACGCCCGGTTCAGCCTCTTCGACTGCGAAGCAGTCAGTCCATGGGAGACTGCGAAGCAGTCTCCCCCACAGGTCGCCAGACGCCACAAGGGCCTCCAAGACTGCGAAGCAGTCGCCGCCAGAGGGCGACAGCGAAGCAGTCAGTCCACCGCAGAGGTCGCTAGACGCCAGAAGGCGTACACAAGACTGCGAAGCAGTCTCCGCTGTACGCCAGAAGGGGTCTACAAGACTGCGAAGCAGTCTCCCCCACAGGTCGCCACACGCCACAAGGGCCTGCAAGACTGCGAAGCAGTCGCCGCCAGAGGGCGACTGCGAAGCAGTCAGTCCACGGCAGAGGTCGCTAGACGCCAGAAGGCGTCTACAAGACTGCAAAGCAGTCTCCGCCAGACGTCGCCAGACGCCACAAGGGCCTCCAAGACTGCGAAGCAGTCGCCGGCAGAGGGCGACTGCGAAGCAGTCAGTCCACGGCAGAGGTCGCTAGATGCCAGAAGGCGTCTACAAGACTGCGAAGCAGTCTCCGCCACAGGTCGCCAGACGCCACAAGGGCCTCCAAGACTGCGAAGCAGTCGCCGCCAGAGGGCGACTGCCAAGATTGCCAAGCAGTCGTTGTTGTTGTTGTTGTTGTGGTGGTGGTGGTTGTGGTGGTTGTGGTGGTGGTGGTGGTGGTGGTGGTGGTGGTGGTGGTGGTGGTGGTGGTGGTGGTGGTGGTGGTGGTGGTGGTGGTGGTGGTGGTGGTGGTGGTGATGTGAAACTTATAACCCCGGGCAACGCCGGGTAATCCAGCTAGTATATGATAATATAGGCTGATGTAATAGTTGGACGACGCCTCATGTATGTAAGCATGTATACGTCTGTATGCGTACATGTATGTATGTATGTATCCATGTATGTATGTATGTACATATGTATCCATGTATGCATGCACGTATCTATGTATGTTTGCATATATGCATGCTTACGTCTGTATACGCGTGCATGCATGCACGCATGTATGTCTGTATGTATATATGTATGTATATATGTATCAATATATGTATGAACGTATGTATGTGCGGATGTCTGTATATGCATGAGAGTATATGTGCAATTGTGCATGTATGTGTATTTTGCATGTTTCAATGTATGCATGCATACAAGTACGTATGTGTTTGCATATATTTTCATCTGAATGTACGCCTATGTTATGTATGTATGTTTGTACGTATAATGTGCGTGGTGGCTCAGTGGTAAGTTCGGCGCCTTGTGACCGGAGGGTTGCAGGTTCGAATCCCACTCTAGCCGCTGCGTACGGACCTTGGGCAAGTCCTTCACTCGCGATTGCTCGTGGCGCTTCGGCGTGAAAACTCCGACACAGTATCAAATGCTGTAGTCGGGAGCGCCTCTGAGTAATAGTAGTAGACTTGAGGAGGCGCTATAGAAATATCCGAAATAAATAAATAAATAAGTAAATGTATTTTATGCATGCATGTAGCTTATTTATATATCGGCGGCGGTGGATAATCCGCCAGTAGATTTCCGAGAAGAGATTAGATGACAGTTGTTGTTTATTTGACCACAGTGTAATTACCCTTGATGACTCGGGAGTCCTGGTTGAGAAACCATTCCTTAGGTTGGGCTTATACAAATGCCGATACACAGCGTATAATCCACGTCCCTTTCCCTTCTAGCCTTGCATTGTAAGAGTCAACATAAATCTCTCCCACATAAATCTTTATACCTAAATCTCTCGTATACATAACGCTCTAACACAAAGCTCTCATACACAAATCTCTCACACAAAAATCTCTCATACATAAATCTCTCATGCATAAATCTCCCATATAAAAACCTCTCATACTTAAATCTCTCATACATAAATCTCCCATATATAAATCTCTCATACACAAATATCTCACACAAAACTCTCTCATATATAAATCTCAAATATAAAAATCTCTCGTGCATATAACTCTCCTACATAAATCTCTCATGATATTACTGCATGCGTCAGTATTTCCGTCTGCACGTGCCTCTGCCAAACCCCTCAGAGTCTTCCGTCAGACATCTCATCTCGTCCGCGCAATAGCCAGGGTGGTTATGATGACAGTTAAACAGGATCTCAGTGAAGTATGTATCTGCCCACCTTGTGTATGCATGTAGGCATAAACAATATGAATGTATAGAGGCTTGTATGCATGTATCTAGGAATATTTGAATGTATGTATGTTTTTAAGGATGTATGTTTGTATGTATGTATGAATGCATGCATGTATGCATGTGTATGACGCCATTGACGTGTATGTATGTCTGTTGTGTGCATGATTGTATGTATATGTATGCATGTATCGACACCAGTGGCGGCGATCTTGTCTGAGAGGTGGGGGGGGGGACAAAGTCGGACACAATCTCGTCGACGACCGGTTTTTTAAACGTTGTCCCAAAAAATTTTTTTTGCCACTTCATCTCCAAAAAATTTCGCTTTCATCTCCGAAAAAAGTTGATGACTTTTTTTTAGTCATTAGCCTCTTTTTACTAATTTTCCCCAGTAGTCAGTAGTAAATTTTTCGTCCGTAGACTTTTCCAGAATCTCATCTTCCAAAAAAAGTTGATGACCTTTTTTTAGTCCTCCACCTACTTTCGTGACTTTTCCATGCCTTTTCAAAATAACTCACGACTTTTTTTTAGCTATTCGTTTCCACAGAATTTTTCGACTTTTTTCCTTCTCTTCCTTTTTTCCTTCTCTTACACAATTTCATAATTTCTTAAGTTTTTTCTTCAAATTTTGGGGGGTACACTTCTGCTCAAAACAACTTTTCTGGTTAAAAACGCACTCAAAACTCATTTTCGCCCTCACACACACTTGCATTTCTTGACCTTTTTTGATGTATCTTCAAAATTTGGGGGTCCGATGTATGGCGTGACCCCCACTCTTAAAGGTGGGGGTCTTGTCCCCCTCGTCCCCCCTAGATCGCCGCCCATGATCGACACACTTAATATAGCGCCTTTATGATCCTAGATTGTTACTATACATAAAAAACTTACAACCATTGTTATTTCTTATCGATTGCAGCTATAAAAGTTGTAGCATTTGACAAGTAAAACGTTAACATGAAACTGTAATGCCACCAAGAGGCATATATACTTACAAAACACGTTTGGTATTCGCTTTGCTTTGAGTGTAGAATTATTTAGAGCGACGCGGCTGGCTAGAGCAGTCTGAAATGCTCAGTGTGTATCTGACGAAGGCATTCACAGTTTAATGCAAATGGACCGACAGTTATGAGGCCTTTTATGCCGCACGAGGCAAGAATCCCTCGCCGCAAGATTGACAAAGTCCAATGTTCAATGGAGTCAAATAGCGCTAATCTGCACACACACACACGCACGCACGCACGCACACACGCGCACACACGCACACACGCACATACACACACACACACGCACGCACACACACACATACATGCACGCGCGCCCACACCCACACAGACACGCACAAACGCATACACTCGCATACATATAAACACGCTTAGGCCGAAAGGGAGACATAAGGGCGGATGGAAAGACATGGCAAAGCAGACTGACAGAGATAGACAGACAATCAGCTTGGCTAGTCAAGATCACTTATTTATTGAATCAAAAATAGACTTTAAACTCACATATGATAAATTAATATAATATATTTTTGATATAACACTTAATCAAGTTTCCTATATGCATGGAGGGTCTCATGCATGCATACACAGCGTGTTGTCAGCCTCTCTGCTGCCACCAATAACAGAAGAGGAGCAGTCCCTTCAGCTATCCCTGAGGTAGGCATGGGTATGAAGTGCTAGCGACTCTATTTTCTTAGCCTCGGCATATGAGTGTGGGTGGCCAGCCCTCTACCTCGCCGTCTCATTATTATTTTCACCGACAGTTCACCTAGTGTATTACCTAGTGTACGGAATTCAGTTTGGAAAGAGCAGAGCACCACAAAGAAATTATATTGATGGATCCTGAGATTATGCATATTTTCCGACTCTTGATCTGAAAATTAGGCCTAATTTAGATAGAGATAATTTTATCGACACGCAACAAGTAAGTCGTTGAGTATACTTGCATAGGAGGGTCAGAGGTTTCTACGTTTTTTCCGATGATCGGTCGATAAAGGAGTCAATTACTCGATAGATCAGCAGGTTGGCTAGTTACTGTTTAACGACACCGTGTCATAACAAAGATGATTAGCGTCGCTGTCCTTTCTCCAGGCTTGTGACTGGCACTACCATAGGTAGGGTAGTGGCCGCGATTAGATCATCAGGGCACTGGCAGGATCAATGTGAACCCATCGATACTAGCCGACACGCAGTGTGCTGGGGACAAACGTCCACGGCGATATTTTTGTCATGTGTTTGAGGCGATGGATGATTGTATGTTGACGGTCTTGCCATGAATGAAGAGAGTATGTAACATACTGGTTACAAAATGTTAAAGTCGATGTTAAATGTGCTATCAAGAAGTCGCCAACATGAAGAGTGTAAGCTATAAAACGCACAGAGATTATATATCACCTACAGTGCAAAGACTTTTTGCTGCGATTGAGGCCAATATTATTACGCGCGGCGTATTTTGGTAGGCCTTATTATTATAAAGCAAGTTCCGACTACCAGCGTAGCACTTCTTTGGTTGTGTGGGAAAACCCGCGGTCGTTGGGAAAACCTAAATGCAACTGTTAAGCTGCAGTCGTCAACGTCTTCGCAGTTTTTAAACAAGACTTTTGAAATTAATCGATTCAAAATGGATCGATCACTTTACATAAATTTTATTTTGACCATACTTACTGGGTAAGGTAAGTTCGTGAGAATTTAGTCGCAGTTTAAAAACATTTAATGCTCCCGAGTCACGGGACAAATGTTATTGTGTAGGCCTATACTTCAATGGCTCAAACCAAGGAATTTATATCGAGAGAATGGTAACTCGTTGGAAATGTTGCATATCTGGAATGCCTCCTTACCCACAGATGTCGCCCCGCTATAAAATTTACTGTACGTCTGATATTAAAGTATGATGTTTTAATGTACACGTGGAGAAGGTACGCAATCGACCGACAACAACGGCAGTGAGCCAACAGATATTAAGAACTAGAAATAAGATACGTTAGGTTACAGTACAGCCGTTCTAATTGTAAGATAAATCTTCTCTTTATTGTCCTTAAATAAAGGACGGTCTGTCTAGTCGCAGTGGGCAGGACAGTCGGATGTCGGAGTCGCTCAGTCAGTCACTCTGTCAGTGAGTGAGTGACTGAGTAACTGAGTGACTGAGTAAGTGACTGAGTCAGTCCAAAATTGACCAAAGAAAAGCCCACAATCGACCACAGAATCGACAAACTTTGACCAAATATTCGGCCAAAACCGACCAAAGAAAAGCCCACAATCGACCAAATAATTCGACAAAAATTGACCAAATATTCGGCCAAAATCCACCAAAGAATCGGCCAAAATCGACCAAAATCGACCAAAGAATCGACCAAAATTGGCCAAAGATTCGGCCAAATTGACCAAAGAATTTACCAAATCGACCAAAGAAACGCCCAAAATCGACAAAAGAATCGACAAAAATTGACAAAATATTCGGCCAAAATCGACCAAAATCGACCAATATCGGCCAAAATTGACCAAAGAATTTACCAAAATCGACCAAAGAATCGACCAAAATTGGCCAAAGATTCGGCCAAAATCGACCAAAGAATCGACCAAAATTGGCCAAAGATTCGGCCAAAATCGACCAAAGAATGGGCCAATATCGGCCAAAATTGACCAAAGAATCGACCAAATCGACCAAAGAAACGCCCAAAATCGACCAAAGAATTGACAAAAATTGACCAAATATTCGACCAAAATCGACCAAATAACAGGCCAATATCGGCCAAAAATGACCAAAGAATTTACCAAAACTGAGCATAGACACGCCCAAAATCGACCAAAGAATCGACAAAAATTGACCAAATATTCGGCCAAAACCGACCAAAGAATCGGCCAAAATCGGCCATAATTGACCAAAGAATTTACCAAAATCGACCAAAGAAACACCAAAATCGGCCAAAGATTCGGCCAAAATCGACCAAAGATTCGACCAAAATCGACCAAAAAATCGGCCAAAATCCACCAAAGAATGGACTAGAATCGACCAAAGATTCGATCAAAACCGACCAAAGAATCGGTCAAAATCGACCAAAGAATCGACCAAGGAATCGACCAAGGAATTGGCCAAAATCGGCAAAAATGATTCGACCAAAATTGGATAGACATCATCCTTCTGCCTTTGAACTGGCCCGTAATAATGATCTGAAAGAGAGATCAAAATATTAAACAGAATTTCGAAACAAGTTTTTGATTAAAATAGTTATTTTCTGGAACTTGTTGTTTTAATTGCCTGTCGGGAAGTTTTGAGTTTTTTGACGAGTCACTCTAAATGCCTAGTTAGGAAATTGTATTCCAACTATAAATGTTTTGTCAGGCTTATAGGCTATGTGATAAACAGGCTGACCTGTAGGGGGCCTACTACTAAAAAATACTGCAAATGCTCTACAGAATGTCTATGATATAATTAAGTATTGAAATACTGTTACCTGCTTCTTGAACGGTGTGTTCTGAACGACCGTCACCTTGGTGAACTTGCTCTTGTGTGCATTCTAAAACACATTATCAGCATTATTTTCTAATGTATAGTTTCTCAGCATACCAAATTATTAAAATGTTATTTCATTGCTTTTATTATATCTGACAGGTTAGTCGATGTGAAAATGAGTTGCAAAGCAACTGTAATGAAGGACTTGCTCCAGGTCCATACACAGGCAAGGATTTAAGCCTCCAGGTCCATACTCAGGCAAGGATTTAAGCCTCCAAGCCGTAATCTTAGCATGTCAAAAATCGCTTTAACAAGAGATATCACTATTTGAAATGAAATCTCACTCACAATAAATAACCACTTTATTAACGGGTTAACCACTTAGGCCTAACCACCGCATACCAGAAATATACGGCGCCCGGCAGAAAATGTCAGTGCCTTAACCTCCGGATTATTCCGGCGCGAACAAAATACTTCCCATCACTGACGAAGACACCAAAAGGCTCATAATTTACACTGAACTTCAAATCAGGTAGCTGTGAACAGCTGTGCGTATCACATCATGTTGGTCATTTTGTGAAGTAGCCGCAAAAAATAGTAAAAAATATTTCATAGTCGAGTCAAGTCGAGGAAACAACGATCAACTCGACTTGTCAAAACATATGATCGACTCGACTTTCAAGTCGATCGAGTCGAAGATTTTTCGACCGACTCGACTTGGCCGAGTTTCGATCGACTTGATCGACTGACTCGATCGATCACGGGGTAAAGACTCAACACGTGCATCAGTTGAGCGCTGTCTATCTTGGTGATGAGAGCTCTCGTGTCGAACTCTGTAGAAATTTGATAGACATTCGATAACGTTGATAGATACGTGCATTGAAACAGTTCTGGGGCGCTACATGAATTATCAGTTATTGATACGATCGATATTTCGAGAATCGATACGTCTGGTGACTGTCTACCTTTCGTGAGGTGTTCGATGTCTATCGGTTTCACTGGTTAGAGGCCTGGCTGACTTACCTGGCTCGAATTCTGACGATTGAAATACCAGTTTGGGTCTGCCGATCGATTCAGTTCCCAGTGGTAAAGAAGTGGCTGAGTCAAGACGACTGAGGTTCGAAGCTCTTTGAAGACGTTGATGGTGGATCTTCTCCAAGAACGCAGTCCTTGTCACTGCTATATACGTATACCTTTGTGGTATCTGGGGAAACTTTAGTGAATTGAATTTAAGTATTATAAAGAAGTGATTCAAATTCTCCCAGTAAGAGTTGTGGGGGAAAATTACTAACTAAAGAGAAAGGTTTCTCCATCTCCAACTGTGGTATAGATACATAGATCATTAATGAAGATATCATTAGGTGTTAATGAAGATATCTAGAGAAGATGTCGAAGATATCATACTAGATGTGAATACATATGTTGAACTGTTTGAATTCTGATCAATAGTAAAGTGTAACTCAGACTGTGTTGAATCTCTTTGTATAAGTTTGGTAGGGAAGGAAATAGTGGATGCATACAATAACTTCTATTACGCCAAATTATACCATGTCTTCCCATAGAAGTCCACCATTATCTCGTATCTCCAGACCTGGCTCTGCTGCTACTGCTACTACTACTACTATTACTACTACTACTACTACTACTACTACTACTACTACTACTACTACTACTACTACTACTACTACTACTACTACTACTACTACTACTACTACTACTACTACTACTACTACTACTACTACTACTACTACTACTAGTAGAGCCTACTACTACTACTACTACTACTACTACTACTACTACTACTACTACTACTACTACTACTACTACTACTACTACTACTACTACTACTACTAATGACAAAACTAAGCTCAATGCAAGAGGCAACACAAGAGCAGCTGAGCAATAGGCCTATGCAAGCTCGAAACCTGGAGATAAGACAAACCATGGAAGAGGTAAGGTCAAGGTTAGACCGCATAGAAATGTCGCCTGGTAGACAAATGGCTGCAGGGCCGAGTTCGAACCCTAGTTCCAAAGATATTGGGGCTGTCACTAACCCAGCGACCGCGGTCATAAGCTCTGGCCAATGGAACCCTGGTATGCTGCGAGGAACTGAGAGATTAGCGGCTAAACCTTGCCTGGATCACCTTGAATTAAACGCATGGCAGAAAAGGTGTGATTCACCTGCTACGGATTCAAATCCTGAAGCTCCAACTGCCGGACGTGCCTCCTTTTACCCTTTTGCCTTGCAGTCATGCGCTAGCCTCCCGGTCGATGAAACTATGTTGGCGACAATATTTCTGTCCCATTCGTGCCCCATGCGAACTCGGCTATAAAACAGTACACTTACCGTAGTCAGTCATTGGGAGCTCAAGTTTTGAGGGAGGAAAAATAGCCAGCTTCCATCAAATGCCGGGTTTTAACACTTTAACAACGAGAGTGGACTAAAATTGACAACGAAACAATTCAGCTCGTCGTTACAGTGTTAAAATGAAATCACTATAGCATTTCATACCCGTGGGCCGTGGCTATTTGTAGGCCTAGTAGAAGGGATTGCTCTTATTTTCTTTCTAAGAACTAATTTATGTGTATACAAAGTGAACAGACAAGGTTAAGGGTAAGCTTACATTTCTAATTTCACAAAAACTGCAAATATTGGGTGAAACGAAGATTTACACACGCGGTGATGATGATGATGATGATGATGATGATGATGATGATGATGATGATGATGATGATGATGATGATGATGATGATGATGATGATGATGATGATGATGATGATGATGATGATGATGATGATGATGATGATGAAAGGGAAGAAGAAGAATGCGAAGACGAAGAAGAGTGCAAAGAAGAAAAAAGAAGGAAAAGAAAAAGAAGGAGGAGAGAAGAAAAGTAGACAACGAATTCTATAATTGACTTTCAAAACTGTCCATCGAATCGATTAATTTCTAAATAACTGAATTTAAAAAGCAATAAAAAAACAAATGAAGCGGGAACGTTTAGTGTTGCTTTGCGCCGTCTTCCCTGATCGATTACTTCTTCGTAATAGATCGATGTAGTTGATTCCTTTCCGCGTGCAATCGATCACTTGTAATCGATGTAATCGATGGACTACTTCCTGAGGGCGGCCGGCACTGGTCCCTTCGGGGAAATGGCCTCCAGAAGCCAGTCGCCGATACACTCGGGCAACGCCTGCAGAGGCAGGAACAGGAAGTTAGCGTCAAATCCAACGACGTAGCGAGCCCTTGGATAACGACCGAGCAACGCCTCTTCATAGGCATCAACGACGTCATTCACGTTGCTCGATCTAAGCATCACCTGCAGTTGATGCATATGGTCAATGGCTACAAACAACGACAACACCGTGTCATCATCACCGTCGTCGTCGTACACCTTGCCAATATGCAGCCTGGACTGACACGGTCCAGCATAGAAGTTTTGCTGCGGCATAGGCCCATCCTCCTGGAATAAGTTGCCTAACAGTACCTGCGACATGAACTCATCAGCCTCCATGGGCGTCCGAAGGGGGTCAGGGGCATTTCCCTTTCTGGATTTTGCAAATATTTAAAAAAAATAAAATCTTTTGATTATTTTGATTATTCTAACAGTGCCAACACGATTTTCAATGCTAGAAAACTCTCAATTATTTAGGTAAGTCAGCTATTCCATGGCAAAAAACCTGATATTTCTCCCCCTACAAAAGTTTTGCACCACTAGAAAATGTTGCCCTCCTTCCCGAAATATTTCCCTCCTTGAAAACCTCCCGCGGACGCCCATGTCAGCCTCTCTTTTCCTCTTTTCCGCAAGCGTTTGAAGGCCATTCTCTTCGATCTTGGTTTCATTGTTACAATCTGTTAGGTCGGGAGCGCCTCTGATGTCTCTACGAAATGGCGCTATATAACTTTTGTAATTACAATTACAATCATCGTCGTCGTCGCCGGTGTCGTTATAGTCATGATTATAGTCATAATTTTCCCCTGTATTATAATCATCATCGTTGTTATCATCATCATCAGCCAGACACATGGCCCGCGATGGATGCGCATAATTAAATGACCTCCATTTCTCTCAGTCAGCTCCAGTGTTGTAGCAGTTGGATCTGAACCCAAACTAAATGCTTTTCCAGCCGACATACCCTTCTCCAGGTAGTCTTCTCCGAATTCCTCCTTGACCTCCGGAGAGGCGTCCTTCCAAGCCGCTTCCATTTCGCGTCTCATGGCGTCGTGCGAGGCAATCGCAGTGTCGTGCAGTCCAGGTTCAATGATGCATGTCGTGATTCCGAAGCCACGCATCGGGCGCCTGTGGAAAGACAACATGTAAATGTAAGCGTAAAAGTAGACGCAAGTGTAGAATGTGCGTGTAAGTGTAAATATGTGTGATTGTAAGTGTAAATGTAATGTAGATGTAAATGTGAGCGTAAATGCAAGTGTAAGCAGTGCGTCTGATTTAAGGCGAGCGATCGATCGCTCTTCTTGGTCGCTCGCCTAGCAAAGGTACCGGCGACCGATTTACCGCTCGCCTAGCCGAAGGCTTCTCACCGTCGGTCGTCGCTCGCTGAGTTTGAGTTAGACTCCAAGACGATAGACGAACATAGAGCCAGACAATTATTTTATTTAACTAATTGCGATTAATTTAATTTACTTACTTGCGGCAGCGGTGAATGCGTTTCGTGACCTGTCCTAATTACTGCTGCTTAATCACTCCAATTTCGTGCAATATGATTGGCCATAACAACACGGCCGACACCTCACGCTGCGTGACATCATCCGTAACATCACCAATTTCCGAAATTATTTCAAACAACAGTGGTGGCCAAAATGAGCAAATTGAATAATAATGTAGGGCCTACAGTTGAGCACGTATCTGTCATGGAAATTAGGCGACTCGTTCGATGTCGATGTAGTCGAAATAGAAAACCATCGGACTGTGAACAAAATTTACTGCATGTCCTGCAGAAAACACGCCGATAAAATTCGAATGGATTGCCGGCTGAAAGGTCAAGCTAAAAATGAGTGTTCAACGTACTATGGCGAAGGCTCAACCAACTTTGTGAAATCAGCCGTCACACGTCATCTTACGTCAATGGTAAGTTTCTAGTGAATGTTCATTCATTCATTCTGAGAATTCAAATAGCGCCTCTTCAAGAGACCTACGCAGATAACGGAACTGAAGTGAGATAGATCTACTAAATGAGTACTATATGTGGCGATACGAAAAATTACGAATACGATACACATAATACGCTGTACATAAAAGCTCCGGAGGTCGACCGCATATCGCTCGCCTACTCGGTCCAGCGCGATCGATTTTCAACCCGCCTACTATTTTCAAATCAGACGCACTGAGTGTAAGTGTAAATATATAATTACTCCTTTAAATGTAAGTTAAAAGTATACGCAAGTGTAGAATGTAAGTGTAAATGTATGTGTGATTGTAAGTGTAAATGCAATGTAGATGTAGATGTAAATGTGAGCGTCAATAGTATACAAATGTAAATGAACACGTTTTTATATATAGCGACCGTATGGCTCCGACCCTGCTCAGTTTTCAATCAACTGAATGGGTGAGATCATTCACCACCGCTGCACGTTGAATGGATTCCACACCGCTTAAGGTCCCCATGTACGGACCGAGCTAGCACCCATGACGAACCACTGTCTCATTCACCCGCCATCTTAACCAAAATGACTTTTGATAAGTCTTAACAATTTACAGTCAAACTTAAATTCCACTAGAAATCGGAATAGGAACAATTTCTTAAATTGCGAAGTTTCCTTAACCAGATGAGCGAAGCAAGGCTGTAACGAACTGGTTTGACTTGCGCAGCTTAATATGCATTACTATGACAGCAGTAGCCTACGCTGTAACTCAACGTAAAACTTAATTCATCAAACCACACCTCTCACAATACTATCATAGATTTAACAATAGTAAAATATCGTATATTACATTTTAATATGTTACTGTATGAAATAATATGCGGAAGTATTTAAATATAGGCCTACATATATTACATAATATCATATAGGCCTAATGATTATGATTGTTGATAATGTGCTTATAGAGGGTTTCAACCCTAGTCCGCGGCTCACCTAAATCCGTCGGCAAAAAATTCTGCGCCATAGTTGGAGACGTTGTATGGGCTGATGAGGGGGTGCGAGAAGCGCCCGGAAGCGCTCGACATAATGACGACCCTCCCCTTGGACTTCTTAATCAGCGGAACAAACGTCATCGTGACGTCAACGATGCCGAGCGCATTGACGTCGTAAGCCGTCTGGTAGTCTTCGATTCGCATCCACTCAATCGGCCCCACTCTTCCGCTGATACCAGCGTTGTTGAGTATGCCCCACAAGCCTTCAAAGACAAAAGGAAACGATTCAGAGGCAAAGGCAACGATTTAAAGACGAAAAACAAAGATTCAGAGACCAAACAGCAACTTAGAGACCATAGCAACGATTCAAGACTAAAAATTGCAGGTCTAAAATGATTCAAGGTTCTGGATGAATTTCGTCCAGTTATTAGATCCACACATTTACAACGCAATTTTACAATGTAATTTTACGCCGTCAGTAACGGTGTCATTTTGCAAAGTCATTTTCACAAAGTCATTTAACAGAATCATTTTCACATATTCATTGAACACAGTTATTTGTACAAAGTCATTTAGCAGAAACAAAGTCATTAAACAGAGTAATTTTCACATGCATTTAACAAAGTAATTTTACAAAGTCCTTTAACAAAGTCATTTTCACACAGTAAAATAACAGACTCATTTTCACACAGTAATTCTACAATGTCACACCTTGCCAATTCAATTTACGAAGTCATAGCCGCAAACCTTTTCCGCTGGGAAGCTTGGACTTGACGAATTCGAGAGCCTTCTGAACATCCTCCGACTTGGTGACGTCCAGGTGGAAAGGATGGACATTGTTGGAACAGGTCTTCCTCAGGTCGTCCTCTCCCTTCTCCGTCAGACAGCCGGCAAAGACGTGGCATCCCAACGTATCCAGTCTCTTCGTTATCAGGTTCCCGAAGCCCGTGTCGCAGCCAGTCACTAGAACGAATCGGTTGCCATAGTCACCGATCCTCAGTCTCCGCAGCAGACGATCGACGACCTTGTAGATGATGAAGAGACCGATGAACAATGAGATGCAGCAGCAAACCATCGCGAAGAGATGCCTTGGTTCTTGTCGGTCAATTGAACATCCTGTGCGTTATAAGCACATGTACGCATACATGCAACTATAATCGTTTGTAAAAAGATAAGTCAAGGGTGGATACCTGCAGTTAGTTGACTGATCGATCGATCGATCGATTGATTAATCGATTGATTGATTGATTGATTGATTGATTGATTGATTGATTGATTGATTGATTGATTGATTGATTGATTGATTGATTGATTGATTGATTGATTGATTGATTGATTGATTGATTGATTGATTGATTGATTGATAAATTGAATGGACGGTCAGTCAGTTAGCCACACAAACAGCAGCTTCACATGTTGGGCATTTGAACCCCATAACGATATTCCCATATGTGGATCATGTCCTAATACATACAACACTGTGTTGGACGCCCAATCAGTCAATCAGTCGCTCAGTCAGTCAGTCAGTCAGCCAGCCAGTCAGTCAGTCAGTCAGCCAGCCAGACAGCCAGCTATGGAATCAATCTATAGACGAGTGCTATGCCTGTAGCCTATGGCATGTGTGTATTCGATTTAAAGACGCACTCGTGTTGAAGATTAGCCACAGTTCGACCAAAGTCGATTTCACATGACGGGTGCTGGATTCGAAACCAGATCACTTAGGTCTAAAGCGAACGCTTTAACAGATGGGCCACCGTTCCACCTCTAGCATCCACTACAAGCAAATTACAAGATATTATTTCCAGTTTCAAACTGTGAGTTGGATGTCCATTCAATATAGGCTAATATATATATACTATGATGCAGGCCAGCACAAGCTAGGAACCTCCTATCAGCATCTAAAACCTCCCACTTCCGCAGGACAGCCCTGACACACATATACATTGTGGGGCGTGGTGGCTCAGTTGTAAGTTCGGCGCCTTGTGACCGGAGGGTTGCAGGTTCGAATCCCACTCTAGCCGCTGCGTACGGACCTTGGGCAAGTCCTTCACTCGCAATTGCTCGTGGCGCTTCGGCGTGAAAATTCCGGCACAGTATCAGTGCTGTAGTCGGGAGCGCCTCTGAGTAGTAGTAGACTTCGAGAGGCGCTATAGAAATATCCGGAATAAATAAAATAAAAATACATTTATACATGCATACATACCTACATATATATGTACACATACATACATACATACATACATACATACATACAAAAACACAAATACATAGTGGACTGGATGACAAGAAGTTCACGACTGGGACCATATGCTCAAACTAGGACCATGTGCTCACTTGCTCATACTAGGACCATTTGCTCAGGCTATAGGAAAATATATGCTCACTTGCTGAGACTACGACCATATGCAGAGACTAGGACCATATGCTTAGACTAGGACCAAATGCTCAGACTAGGACCCATGTGATCACTTGCTCAGTATTGGACCATATTCTCAGACTATAGGACCACATGCTCACCCGCTCAGACCATGACCATAATGCTCAGACTAAGTCCATATGCTCAGATTAGATCAGATTAGAACCATGTGCTCAGATTAAAGCCATTTGCTTAGACTAGGTCCATATGCTCAGATTAGAACCATGTGCTCAGATTGAAACCATGTGCTCAGACTAGGTCCATATGCTCAGACTAAGACCATATGCTCAGACTATAGGGCCATATGCTCAGACTAGGACCATAATTATGCTCAGACTAAGACCACATGCTCAGACTAGGGCCACATGCTCAGACTAGGATCATATGCTCAGACTAAGACCACATGCTCAGACTAGGACCACATGCTCAGACTAGGACCAAATGCTCAGACTAGGACAATATGCTCAGAATAGGGCCATATGCTCAGGACAGCCAGCATAACGTACAAATTTCAAAAACACACATCGTGTCCTTTGCATACTTGCAGCTGTACATTGTCGCATAAACAACCCCAACAAATACTATTATATCATACCCGTCAAAGTCTTGCAACCCTTGCACCCTAAACTGCAATCCAAACAACCATATCATCATCATCATCAGTTCCTGACGCCAGCCATTTGGCGGCGATGGGTACGAATAAATGATCTCCATTGTCCTCGGTCATTTGTCAAGTCTATTGCCCCCCTTAATGTTAGTCCAAGTGATGTTATGTCCTCAGTTATATTATCTATCCAGCGTAGCCTTGGTCTGCCTTTGTGTCTTTTCCCTTCGAATCTTGCATGTAGTGCACTGTGTGGGAATCTGCCAACTGGCATTCTCTCTACATGTCCAAACCATCGGAGTCTTCGTTGAACGACTTTGTCTAGCAGAGTTGTTTTGATGCCTAATGATTGTCTTATGTCATCGTTTCTTATTTTCTGCAGTCTTGAAATCCCTGCGATCTTTCTCAGCCAGTTCATTTCTGCTGTAAGAATTCTTCTTTCATCTTGTTTTCGCATTGTCCAACATTCCGATCCATATAGGAAAATGGGTTGTATCATTGTCTCGTATATTTTTGTCTTGGTCTTCTTTGTTAATTCTTTGCTCCTCCAAATCCTGTTCATTATTCCAAATGCTTGTGAAGCGCGTCCAATTCTTCTTTGTATATCTTTTTCATTGCTGCCATCAGCGTTTATTAGCCCTCCGAGATAGACGAATTGTTCTACTTGCTCAATAGCCTCTCCTTGGATTGTGATAGATATTGGTGTCTCTTTGGTCTTTTCAATCACCATTGTTTTAGTTTTCTCTGCGTTGATCATTAGGCCAAATCTTCTACTGGTTTCGTCAATCTGTGTCGTAATATCCTGTAGTTCTGTCTCGCTTCTAGTGAGGAGGCCAATGTCGTCAGCAAATCGAAGATTATTCACCAGCTCTCCATTTAGTTTTATTCCTGCCTCGGTATTGTTAAGGCTGAGTGACATTACTGCTTCTAACACTAGGTTAAATAAGTATGGGGATAAGATGCATCCTTGTCGTACTCCAGTTTTCGTGTGAAAGTATTCTGTGATTTTTTTGGGGTCCATATACAAGCAGGCAAAAACAAGAGGACATATACAGAGCAATCTTCTCAAGCACAGATATAAAGACACACACACACACACACACACACACACACACACACACACACACACACACACACACACACACACACACACACACACACACACACACACACACACACACACACACACACACACACACACACACACACACACACACACACACACACACACACACACACACACACACACACACACACACACACACACACATAAATATAAAGACGGCTATGCATACAGACGCGCTCAGACACAAAAATATAAAGACACACAGAGGCGGCGATCTTGTTTGACAGGTGGGGAACTTTTGAACTGGGTCAACATTTATCACGTGCGAAAAAATATGTTTACCCTCGTTTTGTGCACGAAAATGAGTTTAAAAAGCATAGGCAGGCACTTTGTAACGTCATGTAGATATAAATTCATCAAATTGTATAATAACATGCTGCAAACTAATTCAAGTCTAAAGTTAATTGATTTTATTAGTTAGTTACATAGTGCGAACGAAACAATATAGACAGAATAATAGTGAACAAAACTTATTAATTTTGTTAGTTGTTGTTGGCAACGTGTTGACGTGTCATCTGTGTCTCAGTGGTCTAGTTCCCACTTGGCAATTATTTAACAAAATAACAATTACAAAGTTTCTTTGAAATCTGGGGGACTTTATCCTGTGTCCCCCTCACCGTTAAAGGTGGAGGGAACTTGTCCCACTCGTCCCCCGGGATCGCCGCCCCTACCACACATAACACACACACACACACACACACACACACACACACACACACACACACACACACACACACACACACACACACACACACACACACACAACATGTAAAGATATCAATACAAAACTGAAGATGAAAAAAGCAGCCCTTTTAACGAACCCCGCCTGGAAGCCATGGCATTGGCAAGAAGTTCAAGCGACTTCACTTTCTTGACCTCGGCACACGTGACCAGCTGGCCTCTCCTCTCTCTCCCCTCCTAATCTTCCCACCAACCATGTCAGGACTCAGGACAGAGCCCCATTTCATACCCAAGTTCACTAAGAGGCCCACAAATGGTGCATAACTCTCGAGAGAAACTTCTGTTATGGCGGGGATTCGACCCTGTGACCTTTCTGCTGGCAGTTCAGCAAGCTAACCTCTAGACTATTTTAAATTTCCCTAAAATTTGTGATAAGCGCACCCAACAGGCTGACTATAGAGCATTCCCTTTTATTTGCTTCTAGATCGAAATATCCTGTCGCCGAGTACCAGCCAATCCGATTAGTTGTTCTCTTGTTTATCTTACAGTCAACATATATTATAATAATATAGGCCGATGTGAGCGCCGTATATATATATATATTGTCGCATACCGAGCTGCCGTTATATATATATATATATATATATATATATATATATATATATATATATATATATATATATATATATATATATATATATATATATATATATATATATATATACGGGTAGTAAATGAGAGTATATACTATATATAAATATAGCCTGTTTGTATCTGTAGTACACAGAATTGTATTATATATACATTTATTGTAAGACTGATTTATCTGTACGCTTAACGTGCATATGCATCAATATGTATGCATGTGTGTAAGCATGTACACGTCTGTATGCGTGCATGTATGTATGTATGTATGTATGTATGTGTGTATGTATGTATGTATGTATGTATGTATGTATGTATGTATGTATGTATGTATGTATGTATGTATGTATGTATGTATGTATGTATGTATGTATGTATGTATGTATGTATGTATGTATGTATGTATCAATGTATGTATGAAGGCATGTATTTGTGTGCGGATGAGTGTATATTCCCTGGGAATATGTCCATGCATGTGTAGCTGCATGTTTCTATGTATGCATGCATACAAGTATGTATGTTTTTGCATATATTTTCATCTGAATGTATGTTTTGTATGTATGTGTGTATGCATAATGTACGTAGGTAACTGTATTTTTATGCATGCATGTAGCCTATTAAATTTAATATGTCGTCGGCGGTGGAAAATCCGCCAGTATATTTCCGAGGAGAGACTATAGATTACAGTTGTTGTTTATTTGACCACAGTGTAACTATCCGTTATGACTCAGCGTCCTGGTTGAGAAACAATTCCTTAGGTTGGGCTGATAAAAATGCCGATACAAAGCATATAATTATAATCCACGTCCCTTTCCCTTTTAGCCTTGCATTGTAAGAGTCAACATAAATCTCTCAGACATAAATCTCTCATACACAAATCTCTCATACACAAATCTCCCATAATCTCTCATACATAGAGTAATAAAGACATGTATGAATGACACTCAGGAAAGAGAGGCCAAGATCAGGATAAGCTATTAGCTTTTCTTGGCTCCTGTTGGACTGTACTTGCTGACTCATGCCTGTAACTGCAATACCTGTTTTTGTGCAATAAACACTTCAAACCTCTCATACATAAATGTCTAATAATATTCCTGCATGCTTCAGTCTTTCCGTCTGCACTTGCTTCTGCCAAACCCCTCAGAGTCTTCTATCAGACATTTCATCTCCGCGGCGTCCGCGCAATATATCTAGGATGGTTATGATGACAGTTAAAACAGGATCTGAGTGAAGCATGTATCTGCCCACCTTGTGTGCACGTAGGCATAAACACTATTATATGAATGTATAGAGGCTTGTATGCATGTATCTAGGAATATTTGAATGTATGTTTTTATGTATGTATGATTGTATGTATGTATGAATGCATGCATGTATGTATGTGTATGACGCCATTGACCTGTATGTATGTCTGTTGTGTGCATGATTGTATGTGTGTATGTATGTATCGATACGCTTAATATAGCGCCTTTATGATCCTCGGTTGTTACAATACGTAAAAAACTTACAACCATTGTCATTTGTTTCAATTGCAGGTATAAAAGTTGTAACATTTTTCAAGTAAAACGTTAACATGAAACTGTAATGCCATCAAGAGGCACATATACTTACAAAACAGGTTTTGATATTCGCTTCGCTTTGAGTGTAGAACGTATTTAGAACGACGCGGCTGGCTAACACCCCTAACTGACAGTTTTATGGCCTTTTATGCCTCACGAGTGGTCGACCTGATTTGCTGAACTCGAAGCAAGATTGACAAACTCCAATGTTCAATGGAGTCAAATAGCGCTAATCTGCACGCGTGCGCACACATGCACACACACACACACACACACACACACACACACACACACACACACACACACACACACACACACACTCACAAGAACACGCTTAGGCTGAAAGGAAGACATACGGGCGGATATAGAAAGACATGGCAAAGCAGACTGACAGAGACAGATAGACAATCAGACAATCAGTCAAGATCACTTACTTATTGAGTCAAATAAGACTTTAAACGCACATCTGATAAATTATATAATATATTATTGATATAACACTTAAGAAAGTTTCCTACGCATGGACGACGGTCTCCTGCAGCGCGACGCGTGTTGTCAACCTCTCTGCTGCCGCCACTACCAGAAGAAGGGGAGCAGTCCCTTCAGCTATCCCTGAGGCAGCCATGGGTATGAAGTGCTAGCGACTTCATTTTCTTAGCCTCGGCATATGGGTGCGGGTGGCCAGTCCTCTCCCTCGTTGTCTCATTATTATTTCCACCGACAGTGTACGGAATTCAGGTAGGAAGGAGCAGAGCACCACAAAGAAATTAAATTGATGGATCCTGAGATTATGCATATTTTCCGACTCTTGATCTGAAAATTAGGCCTGATTTAGATAGAGATATTGATCGACACGCAACAAGTAAGTCGTTGAGTATACTTGCATAGGAGGGTCAGAGGTTTCTACGTTCTTTCCGATGATCGGTCGATAAAAGGGTCAGTTACTCGCTAGATCAGCAGGTTGGCTAGTTACTGTTTAACGACACTGTGTCATAACAAAGATGATTAGCGTCGCTTTCCTCCTTTCTCCAGGCTTGGGACTGGCACTATATATTATACCACAGGTAGGGTAGTGGCCGCGATTAGATCATCAGGGCACTGGCAGAATGGATGTGAACCCATCGATAGGCCTACTCAGGGCTTTTTTCAGCCGGAACGAGCCGGAACGGCGTTCCGGCACCTTTTTTCAGGTACTAAAAAATAATTTATTTATTTTAATAATAAATACAATAATTTAGTTATTTTAACTTAATTTTAGTGTCTTGAACTGTTTTCAGTGTTTATTGAGACCCCTCCCATCCTCCAATCCCATTTTCTCGGGATTTTAGTCCGCCCATAATTATTCCGTTCCGGAACCTATTGTTCCGTTCCGGAACCTTTTTTTCTAGAAAAAAGCACTGGGCCTACTAGCCGACAGGCAATTTTTACCTTGCATATAGGAGAAGAATGGCCACCAACCATCGAATGTCGGGATTAAGAAATGTAGTCGATAACACAATAAAATGCATAGTTGTCACTTGGGGATCGTTTAAGGCATGACACTAAGTGGCCTTTTAACAACTAATGGGCCTAGATATGTATGCCATACATGGGAACGCCGTATGTAGCCGCTAGTGTGTGCGTTCGAGTGTTATAGTTTTGCGTAAGCACCCTTTTAACGGCAAGGCTGTGTTACGGCGGCAAAGAAATTGTCGTCGTTATTTGCATACAGAGCCACAGTTAAAAGTAGGCCTCACAAAGACTGCTTAAGTCCTAGGTAAAACGGAGACTCCCATGAGAAGAAGAATAACTAGTAACGATTTCTATAATTGGCTCTCACAACTTTTCATCCAATCGATTAATTTCTAAATGACTTATTGACTTTTACAAGCAGACAAGAAATTAAGCTCAAGCGTTTAGTCACTTGCTTCACGGCGTCTTCACTAATCGATTACTTATACATAATCAACGATTACTTCTACATAATCAACAATCGGAGTCGATAACTCCTGCATAATAATTATAGACCACTTCGAGCCGATTACTTCTGCATAATCGATTCCTTTCCGCGTGCAATCGATCGCCTGTAATCGATGTAATCGATAGACTAATTCCTGAGGGCGGCTGGCTTTGGTCCCTTCGGGGAAAGGATCACCAGAAGCCGGTCGGAGAGCCACTCGGGCATCGCCTGCAGTGGCAGGAACAGGAAGTGAGCGTCCAATCCTACGACGTAGCGAGCCCTTGGATAACGACCGAGCAACGCCTCTTCATAGGCATCAACGACGTCACTCACCTTGCTCGATCTAATCATCACCTGCAGCTGATGCAACTGGTCAATGACTACAAACAACGACAACACCGTGTCATCATCACCGTCGTCGTCGGTGTCTTAATCGTTGTAATCGCCGTCGTCATCATTATCATCACCACATCGTCGTCGTCATCGTCATTGTTATCACCGTATACTTTGTCATATTAATAATAATAATAATAATAATAATAATAATAATAATAATAATAATAATAATAATAATAATAATAATAATAATATATAATAATAATAATAATAATAATCATCATCATCATCATCATTGTCGTTATCGTCGTCGTCGTCATCATCGTTACCCGACGTCAAACATTTGCCAGCAGTGGGTATGTATGATTAATTAGCCTACTTCATTTCAGTCATTTGTCAGCTCCAGTGCTATAGCAACCGGAGTCGAACCCAGACTAAATGCTTTTCCAGCTGACTTACCCTTCTCCAGGTAGTCTTCTCCGTATTCCTCCTTGACCTCCGGAGAGGCGTCCTTCCAAGCTGATGTCATTTCGCGTTGAACGGCTTCGTGCGAGGCAATCGGAGTTTCGTGCATTCCAGGTTCAATGAGACTTGACTTGACTCCAAAGGCATGCATCGTACGCCTGTTGCAACAGTCATTACGAACCATCGCCATTCACTCGCAATTTTAACCACACTGGCTCTTTAAAAGTTCTAAACTATCTCTAATTCATATATATATATACAGTGATGGGCAATAGTTAACTAAAAAGTTGCTAACTTTTAGTTAAACTAACAAATTTTAGTTAAGGATGAAGTTTAACGAAAAAATAGTTTAGTTAAAACCATAGTTTAACTAAAATATTCAGTTGCTAGCTAAAAAGTTTAACTTAAAAAATCAGCAGTTCGCAACTATTTTCTGCAATGAACACTGTCAACAACTCAAAGCGACGTTTACTTACTTATTAACACTCGTGTTGCCTCTGCATAGAATACAGTTTGTATACTAGGGCTCAGTTATTCTTTATAATATGTGAGTTGAGTCTGTAGCAAAGATTTGAGTTAAAGGCTACATCAGTAAAAGTGTATTGTTTATTAGCCACTAATTGCTTCACTGAGGTTAAACTGAAAGAAGACGCAAGCAAGTGTAAGAACTTCACTGCAAAATGTCGATTTTGTGTGAATAAAAGGATCTCTTGAAATATTACGTCCACAAGCAACTTTCTTAACCACATCAAGGTAACACATCATTCATTATTAATCATTATTAAATAGTAAATTAGTCCAGTGTTTTTAAATCCGCGGACCAAGAGGAGTCCGCAAAGGATATGGAGGGGTCCGTGAGATCATTCTGAAAATAGTCATTAATGATTAACACTGCATTGGAAAAAGTGTAACTACTTTTTTTAGTTTAGTTAACTAATTTCCAAAATCAGTTGCCAACTTTATTGAAACTATTTTTTTAGTTGGAAAATAGTTTTAGTTTAACTAAAAAATAGTTTAGTGCCCATATATAAACTGAAGTTTGGAATATCTACTTATATCTATAGGTCTACATTACATTACAACCATGAGCGTATATATAGGCCCTATATAAGCTTATAGCTTATTAATGAAGCAAGGTTTTAATAAAAATCAGTTAAGATGAATTGCATAACTTAATAGAATTTACCTTGGTAACTGTATTATCTCTTACTCAAATTTAAACTGAATTCATCAAGTCTGAATGCTTCTTATAATATTAGCAACGTTTTCTTAAATAAATATAAATATATATATATATATTGTTTCGCCCGAGGTAAGTAAGATCCCTCAGGCTCTAAGATATTAACATATATTATATATAATAGGCCCTATATATATTATATTTCATGTACTATATTTTAAATGGAAATATATATATTTTATAATTCCGTACGTTATATAATATTGCATAAAGAGGGCTTTGAAAACTACAATCCGCGACTTGCCTAAATCCATCGCCAAAGGCCTCGGCGCCATATTTGGAGACGTTGTATGGGTTGAGGAGGGGGTGCGCGAAACGCCCGGAAGCGCTCGACGTAATGACGACCCTCCCTTTGGCTTTCTTGATCAGTGGAAGAAACGTCATCGTCATGCCAACGATGCCAAGCGTATTAATCTCCAGTGTCCTCCGGTAATCTTCGATGCGCATCCACTCTATCGGCCCCACTCTTCCACTGATGCCCGCGTTGTTGATCAAGCCCCACAAACCTTCAAGGACCAAAGAAGGAACGATTGAGTGGCAAAGCAACCACTCAGAAACCATATAGAAACGACTCAAAGACCAAAGCAAAGATTCAGAGACCATAGCAGCGATTCAAAGACCATGGCAACGACTTAGAAACCAGGGCACGTCTTCAAGATGAGAACAACGTCTTAGAGACCATATAGCGACGATTCCAAAACAACGATTCAGAAGCCATAATACTATTTCAGAGACAAAAGCATTGATCCAGATATCAAAGCAACGATTGAAAGACCAAAACATTCATTCATACATACATTTATATAGCGCCTGTTCAAGAGAACTACTCAGAGGCGCTCCCGATGCCAGCGTGGCCAAAAAGAACAGTTTCAAGCGGTCATAGAATAGCAACTAAGACTTATATATAGAATTCAAATGCCAAAAATAGTCCTACAAAAATTAAAAGTCTTGATGGTGGCCTCCAATCACTGATCCATTTATCCACTGGTGTAAGCGCTTTTAATAGTCATTTCACTATGTCATTTTACGAAATAACCTTACACCGTCATATTTCACGTTCCTGTTTCTATCATCTGAGGCGTTTGAGGGCTGTAAGAAGATCAGTTTCTCCTTCAGTGTTTACTACTATGGTCCATGCCTTCATTTGCTGCCGCATTGACTATTGCAATTCATTGTTTGCTGGGCTCCCTAAAGCGCGCCTTTCATCTCTGCAGTCTGTTCTGAATGCGGCTGCCAGGCTCATTGCCCGTTTTCCTCGCTTCTCTCACATAACTACCTTTATGACTGATGTACTTCACTGGCTTCCTGTTGCTTCCCGCATCCAATACAAGGTTCTTCTCCTGGTCTATAGGACTCAACTGGGAAAAGCTCCTAAATACCTCTGTGACCTAATGCGCAAACCTCTATCTGCTCTGTCTTCCCGCCCTCTTCGATCTGCTGACCGCCTTGATCTGCTTGTCCCTCGTGCAAGGACTTCGATGGCTCAGCATCGTGCGTTTGCCATCCTTGGCCCTTCCCTTTGGAATGACCTGCCCCCCTCTCTCCGTAGCAAGATTTTGCTTGGGATCTCGCCTTCTTCTCTCCGCTGCCTAAAGACCTTTCTTTTCCCTCGGGGCTGACACGCTGGGAGCGCCTCTGAATAGTCTATGCTGTGAGAGGCGCTTTATAAATAATTATATAAGATAAGATAAGATTATATACGAAGTCGTTTTACAAACCTTTTCCGCTGGGCAGCTTGGACTTGACGAATTCGAGCGCCTTCTGAACATCCTCCGGCTTGGTGACGTCCAGGTGGAAAGGATGGACATGGTTGGAGCAGTTCTTCTTCAGATCGTCCTCTCCCTTCTCCGTCAGACAGGCGGCAAAGACGTGGCATCCCAACGTATCCAGTCTCTTCGTTATCAGGTTTCCGAACCCCGTGTCGCATCCAGTCACTACAACGAACCGCTCGCCATAGTCATCAATCCTCAGCCTCCGCAGCAGACGATCGAGGACCTTGTAGATGATGAAGAGACCGATGAGCCATGAGATGCAGCTGCAAATCATCGTGATAAGAAGAAGGAGTGCGTTGGTTCTTGTCAGCTCAGTTGAACATCCTGTGTGTAAGCACATACAAGGCATATATGCATATATGCATATATGCGCCTCTGAGTAGTAGTTGACTTCGAGAGGCGCTACAGAAATATCCGGAATAAATAAAAATAAATAAATAAATAAACATATCTTCGTATTGTCTTTAAACAGGTAATAAATAGTCAAGGGCGGATACAGCTTATTTGTAGGCAAGTTAGTTGGTTGCCTGATTGATATATTAATTGATTGGTTCGTTGATTGGTTGATTGAGTAATGAGCCAGTCAATCGGTGGGTCAGTGTGTCGGTCGGTTAAGCGCTCCGTCAGTAAGTAAGTCAGTCAGCCAGTTATGCAAGCAGTGAAATAGACGAATATCTGTGCCTTCGTAACTTAATAGATCTAACTGTGGTGGGGCAGCCGTATAATCTTTATCTTAAACTCAATTCATCAAACTTGAATGCTTCATGTGATATTGTAAACATGTGTGTAATAGGATTTAGGGTGGCACCAATATTCGAAGATGTGCACAGTCCGACAGTTTGGCAGGTCCTGCCGATGAAACATTTCACTTCCGCAGGGAGATGAAGGGATGTGCTATACCCATGAATAAATGAGCGAAGGAACTAAGGAACGAAAGAACGAGGAAACTGTAGTAACTGGATGAACGAATGAACCTGTGGGCGTTATATCTGCCTTGGCTGTATGCACACACAAAATGTTCGGGCTTCTTTCGTTCTGTTGACACGCTGCATACCACTTTCCGAGGTCTGGTAGTATCGGCCAACTTTCCATATTCAACATCTCTTATCACCTTATGACTGGGCGAAAGGAATGCCACGACAGAGACGTTTAAAGATACCAGAAAAAGTCGTCGATCAATACTGTTGTCTACGGAAGCCCATGGGTGACATGGGAATTTTTTAATTTATCTAGTGCGCACTAGATAGTATCTAGTGCGCACTAGATAAGATCTAGTGCGCACTAGATACTATCTAGTGCGCACTAGATAAGATCTAGTGCGCACTAGATAGTATCTAGTGCGCACTAGAAAGTTATCTAGTGCGCACTAGATAGTTATCTAGTGCGCACTAGATACTATCTAGTGCGCACTAGATAATTATCTAGTGCGCACTAGATAAATCTATGCAATATGGCCGACGGGTAATCGCGAGGACTAACTAAGTAATGAACACGAACTTTTATTACAGATATCAATATATGGTTGTAACCTAAATGCCTATGAATAGGAAGACTGACTGAAGAGAACTATGTGGACTGACTTAAGACGCAGAGTCATAGCTGGTACATGAATCACCAGCATAGCTGCTCACTGCAGCTACAGCTGGGCGGAGTCGACCGAACCAGTAAGGCGACAGCAGCTGCGCAGGTCCGAAACGTGAAATTTCAGGTGGGTACAAACATTTGCAGTAATACATGTTGCAGTTCGCAACTTCATTTTTTATTACAGTAATGTAATGTTATAAATATAACACCTTGCATTTTCTGTGTTGGAATTAGCCATTGCATGCTGATCGATTATTTTAAGACCTCTGACTGCATGTAACTTTACGCCATGCAACTGCTAATGCTTCTTTTAATAGCACATTCATGCTAAATTGAGGGGGTGCTCGATAATGTAGTGATTAGCGCTGACTGTCAATCAAGAGGTCGGGGGTTCAAACCCCTGCCAGGGCAGAAATTTGGTTCTAGATTTCTGTTCCATCTGCACCCCCTAGCCAGCTAAGCTATGATGAGTACCGTACACTGGCTGTACGTACACTGTCGGTGGGAAGATGAGACGGCGATGGAGAGGACTGGCCACTCGCCCTCATATGCCGAGGCCAAGAAAATGAAGTTGCGGACACTTCATACCCATGTTAACTTAAGGGACTGCTCTTCTTCATGTTAATTTCTCGGCATGCATTCTATGACACGAGAAACTTGATTCCTATCATCAAAATTTTTCTGGCACTAATACTCGGTTAGTCTCTATTAAATCCGCTGGTACCTTAATATGGAATAATATCCACAAGCCATTCGACACTCCCAAGTCTATCCATCTTTAAAAAACGGCTGCGCTCCATACTAATACATGAAAAAACTTGGCTTAATTTGGTGTTCATTGTCTCGTTGTTATTATGATTGTGATTGTATATTTCATTTCTGTTGTTGTTTGATTATCCATTTTTCCTCATTACTTCGTTTCCTCTTTTATTTTCTATTTTTTTTCTTTAAGCCAGGTGCTTTGGAGTTACTTCTGATTTAGAATCAGTTGGCTGCCTTCTTCACACCATGCTGAATTTACTTAGGTGCCCTGTTTAGTGGGATCTTTGTGAAAGAAAAGCATATATTGTAGATGGACAAGTACAAAGACTAGTAAAGGACTATGGTAGATTGTGTTTGGGAAATTGGAAATAAATACTCTGGCTAGAACTTTTCGATTTGAATGTATACGAATGTCTTTCACAAGACTGCGACAAGAGCCAACTGTCATCTACATTGTTACTAATCTGATAATAGTCTGTATAATAGGCAAATGCAACAATATACAAATAGACAAGTAATGAGACAAGTCAGGCCCTGATAACAGACAAAATAGTTGTCTTGTTTCAGTTGTTCCCATAATTTCACCCTGCACTTAATTTTGACAGGCATCCTTGGAACAATGATTTACATCTGAATCACTGCAGTTTTAGATCTTTAGATCATAGATTTTTAGATGCTTTAGATCATATGATCATGCAGTTTAAACACAATCAACCATGCATGATGATTGGAGCTGACAATTTTGGAAATTTTATGATGTATAAACTTTTGCCCATTGAATGAGGTGCTTGTGGCAGACGCCCAATGCACATGCGTTTAACCTATGCATTTGGTACTGAAATCAATGTATAATGAGGCAAGAACTGTTGCTGTACTGTGGTACTAAACCTCTTTCCGCTGTGGCTGATAAAAGCAAATTCTTAACCACAATTTTCACAGTAATCTTGGCTGCATCACACCCAAAATTTACCTACTTCTCAATCCAATTCACTTGTGTTAAGTAAAGTGTCAATTGCTGTATTTTTGCCAGGATGAACTAGATCAAGTGAAGGCGGTTTGGAATTCACATCATATTCGACCCTCGACAAATGTAAATGTGCCTTTCCGCCACCAGACATCTTCTTCTTCATGCCAGAGTTGGGAAATTTGCAGAACTACTTGTATCACGTCACTGGAGGCGACATAGAAGTCAGCTTTGAAGCAGCTAAAGTGTGTCTTCTTGTACCATGTGATGAAGATGTTTGAGCTGTGCTGCTGCATTATGCATAACAGTCAATGGATTTTCCCAAATGCTTAGACTGCTGTATATTAAAAGGACTGAAGTTCACAATTTATTGCAACCGTAACTGTCTATGTTAACAGAATGTCATAACAATGAACTCGTATTCAGCTTCATTCATATTTTTAACACACACGCGCACACACACAGAGTAATATATCAA